>CAUYUJ010019474.1:157500-179417 GCA_963575745.1 Prorocentrum cordatum
GTGGAGGGGGCGGCCCCCCTGCGCGTAAGTCGGGCGTGTCCCCCTACAGGGGGATTTTGGGCGAAAAATGAAAGATACTAAAAATCAATATCCCCCGAATGCCAAAAACTTGTCAAAAAATCGTCCCCAGACTATTTTTTGACTATTTTTGAATATTCCCCCTGTAGAGGGACACGCCCGACTTAACCCTGCGCCTCCTCCGCGAGATGCCCTGCGCCCAAGGCGGCCCGGCCGTCGCGCCCTCTGCCTGCCGGGCCTGCGAGGGGGGGTGCTCTGGCCAGCGCGCAGACACCGCGCTCAACGCGGCGGCTAGGTGGGGCACGTCCCCCTGCAGGCGGATTTTGGAGGAAAGATGGAAAAGGGTCCACAAGAAGCTCAAAAGTAGCAGAAAAATCGTCCCCAGACTACTCACTCTTTTTGCATATACGCTTCCTGTAGAAGGACTGTTAGGTCGGACACGTCCCCCTGCAGGCGGACTTTGGAGGAAAGATGGAAAAGGGTCCACAAGAAGCTCAAAAGTAGCAGAAAGATCGTCCCCAGACTGCTTTTTGACTGTTTTTGAATCTACTCTTCCTGTAGACGGACGGTTAGGTCGGACACGTCCCTCTACAGGCGGACTTTGGAGGAAAAATGGAAAAGGGTCCACAAGAAGCTCAAACATAGCAGAAAGCTCGTCCCCAGACTGCTTTTTGACTGTTTCTGAATCTACTCTTCCTGTATAAAGACGGTTAGGCCCCCTACAGGCGGATTTGGGAGAAAACATGGAAAATAGTCCACAAGAAGCTCAAACATAGCAGAAAGCTCGTCCCCAAACTGCTTTTTGACTGTTTTGGAATCTACTCTTCCTGTAGAAGGACGGTTAGGCCGGACACGTCCCCCTACAGGCGGATTTTGGAGGAAACATGGAAAATGGTCCACAAGAAGCTCAAACGTAGCAGAAAGCTCGTCCCCAGACTGCTTTTCTACTGTTTTTGAATCTACTCTTCCTGTAGAAGGACGGTTAGGCCGGACACGTCCCCCTACAGGCGGATTTTGGAGGAAACATGGAAAATGGTCCACAAGAAGCTCAAACATAGCAGAAGAAAGCTCGTCCCCAGACTGCTTTTTGACTGTTTTTGAATCTACTCTTCCTGTATAAAGACGGTTAGGCCGGACACGTCCCCCTACAGGCGGATTTTGGAGGAAACATGGAAAATGGTCCACAAGAAGCTCAAACGTAGCAGAAAGCTCGTCCCCAGACTGCTTTTTGACTGTTTTTGAATCTACTCTTCCTGTATAAAGACGGTTAGGCCGGACACGTCCCCCTACAGGCGGACTTTGGAGGAAACATGGAAAATGGTCCACAAGAAGCTCAAACATAGCAGAAAGCTCGTCCCCAGACTGCTTTTTGACTGTTTTTGAATCTACTCTTCCTGTAGAAGGACGGTTAGGCCGGACACGTCCCCCTACAGGCGGATTTTGGAGGAAACATGGAAAATGGTCCACAAGAAGCTCAAACATAGCAGAAAGCTCGTCCCCAGACTGCTTTTTGACTGTTTTTGAATCTACTCTTCCTGTATAAAGACGGTTAGGCCGGACACGTCCCCCTACAGGCGGATTTTGGAGGAAACATGGAAAATGGTCCACAAGGAGCTCAAACATAGCAGAAAGCTCGTCCCCAGACTACTTTCTGACTGTTTTTGAATCTACTCTTCCTGTATAAAGACGGTTAGGCTGGACACGTCCCCCCTACAGGCGGATTTTGGAGGAAACATGGAAAATGGTCCACAAGAAGCTCAAACATAGCAGAAAGCTCGTCCCCAGACTGCTTTTTGACTGTTTTTGAATCTACTCTTCCTGTATAAAGACGCGCCCGACTTCACCCTACGGCCGTCGCGCTGCCACAGGGGTCGCGCAGAAAGGAACGCAAGGGGCTTTTTTGGCCACGGCGGGCCTGGGCCACTCAAACGCCAAAATACAAGCCCCAAAGTCAGGCTCCTCCTCCTCCTCCTCCTGCTGCTGCTCCTCCTCCTCCTGCTCCTCCTCCTCCTGCTCCTCCTCCTTCTCCTCCTCCTCCTGCTCCTCCTGCTCCTCCTCCTCCTGCTCCTCCTCCTCCTCCTCCTGCTCCTCCTGCTCCTCCTCCTCCTCCTCCTGCTCCTCCTCCTCCTGCTCCTGAGGGTCGGCGGCGAGCGAGGGGGGGAAGCCGGGAAGGAGAAGGCCTCCTCAGAGGGCGGCGGGACCTCTCAGAAGCCGTCGCGCCTGCTGAGAAGCTCGCTGTGCCTTCGGGGGCAGGCCTCGAGCACTTCCCAGGAGGCCCCGGGGACTTCCGAGACCTCTGAGGAGGCCCGCCCCCTTCTGGCCACGGCGGGCCTAGGCCACAAACAAGTTCCACGACAGAAGCCTCAGGAGCGGCCCAGAAACCCGAGCCCCTCCTGAGCCCAGAGCGGTCCTTCTTTCGACGTCTTGCCTGTAGGCCCACGACCTCTGACCGCTGGAGCGGGTACGCTGAGCGAAGGCAATCTAACCTTCGCGCCGCTCCTGCCGTCGCCTGCCGTCTCCTGCTGCGCTGTTCCACTGTCGCCGCAACAGCCCTTACCTAGAAGAAGAAACAACGGCATAAACATACACTTTTGGCGCTCCGCGTGGATTTCTTGGATCTGCGCTGGACCCCCCTCCATGGCGCGCGGACCGCGCCAGGGGCGGAGCCGGAGGCGCCGCCGGCAGGAGAGCCCAGAATCGAATCGATAAGCCGGATCGGCGATCGAAATGAATCGTATCGGCGGAAATCGGCAGCCGAGTCCAGAAAAGTCGAATCGGCAGAAATCGGCAGGCTCGTATGCCTCCAACAAGAAATCATAACCCAAATCGGAATCCCAAATCGAATCGAATCGAACTCGGAAGCCATCGAAATCGAATCGAATCGAATTGGAGGGGTCGAAATGAGCCCTGCGCCGGGGGCACTCGGCGCGGATCCAAGAAATCCGCGCGGAGCGCCACAAGTTTATGTTTACAGTGTTTTTTCTGCTTCGATGACCCTGCTCTATAGCCACTCCACCACCTCACCTGTTCGCCTCGCAAGGGGGGGGCGCGTCGTTCCTGCATCTCCTCCGAGCTGAGCCCGACGCCCCTGGTCCTCCTCGCCACACAGTGGCCGCCCACCTCCTCGACGTTGCGAGGCTGGTCGTCGACAAAAATCACCTCCAGGGCCACAGGAGCGAGGACGCATGCAGGAAGCATAGCTGGTGACCGGGATGAGGAGCGCATGCGGTAGGAGCTCGACCACAAGAAACCTTCCACAAGGAACCCAACTCTGAGACCCCAGGACGTCCATTGATTTTGGGGGTGAGAGCGTCGCGCTTTCCACAGCAAAACCATCGAAACCCAAGATACCCAGGGTACCCTGGAGGCAAGCAGGGTATTTCTTGGCATGGGTCTCCACTGTAGGTGGTGAGCGGGATGAAGAACGCATAGGTGGGACGAGGATGCGGAGAGCCGAGGCGGAGAATCACACAGGATGGTTCGAATAGAGACACACTTAGAGGGCAAACGATCCACCCCGACAATAACCATCCCGACACGCGAAGCCGTTTAGTAAACGCACCCAAAGAAGGACTCAAACAGGTCAGGGCTGTATAATAAACGCCCAAGACCGTTTTGTAAACGTCATTTGTCGGGTCGGGGAGGTTTTTCCTCCCTTGAACGGTGGGATGAGCAATGGCGGATGTGCTAGATGGGATTTGCAAACACCAAATGCAGACATAAACAATTCCTGGACCCTACGAGCGTCGCCAGAACTGGCTTTTCATCCTGATCCCGGGGCCTGGGAAGGGCCACAGTGGGCTGGAAACGGCGGGAAACTTCGGACCACTTTCCTTCATGATCCAACATATTTGGCCACGCGCACAAGGGGGTATGAGGGAGGGGGAGAGGCTTCTTAGAAGGAGGCTGCTTCTTAGAAGGCGCGGGCCTTACATCTATAGACAAGGCCCGCGCCTTCTAAGAAGCAGGGATGCTTCCAAGAAGCCTTTCCCCCCTACCCCTACTCCCCTCTGCGCGTGGCCGACGTGTTCTCCATGGCGAAGGCCGACGAAACAGCAAGCGCATGCGCTCCGACAAGGACCGCGGAGAGGCCAGGCCGATCAGTTCTGGGGGGAGGACCGAGGCAGGCACACGCCCGGGAGGAGACGAGGGGCGGCTGGGACGCTGGAGCGGGCGGACCAACCTCCTCCATCATTTTCCTAGTGAAGAACTCCTCCCTGCTGTTGACTACAGGGTGTTGCCTTGAAGACGGGGGCTGTTGACTACAGGGTGTTGTCTTGGAGACTGATGCTGTTGAGTACAGAGTGGTGCGTGCTACGCGGACGGCGGGCGGGCGGCGGGTGCCCTAGGTGGTGGGTCAGAGGCCTTATGGGTATTGGTTTGGATCTCGTGGTTGGCCCGTCGGGGACGTCGTGAAGGTAGTTTCGCAGCTTCTCGGTAGCCATTTTGAGACCGTTGTGGGACCTCCTCGGGGCTGTTTTGTGGCCTCTTGAAGGCTTGCTTGGGTCTCCTGGGTGCCTCTCGGGGGCCTCCTGGGGCCTCTGGGGGGCTCCTTGGGGCCTCCTAGGGCACTCTTCAAGCGGGAGGGTTGAATTTTGGAGTCATGGTCCCCCTCTTGGGCGCATCTTGGGGCCGTCTTGGGGCTCTCTTGGGCGCCTCTGGGGCAGTCTGGGGGCCCTCTTGGGCCGTCTTGGGGTGCACTTGAGGGCTTATGGAGCCGGCCTGGAACGTCGGACAGCCGAAAAGGCTGGAAGGCCAAAATCTCTCCGAAACCTTCGTGAAATTGACGATTTTGGTCTCTTGAAGCGTTCGGGAGATGCGTCTTCAAGCGTCGTGGATTGCCTTGGGAGGGCTTCTCGGGCCGTCTTGGGCCTATCTTGGGCGTCCAGGAGCGGTCTTTCGGCGACTCGGGGCCCGCTTGGGCCGTCTGGGGAGCCTCTGGAGGCCCTCCTGGACTATTTTGGACCTCCCCGGCCGCCCCGACCTCCCATGGGGGGTCGGGGCAGCTGTTTGTGGGCCGCGGGCCTGCCCCCCAGGTATATGTATGTATATATATATATATATATATATATATATAGGACAGCCCCCCCCCCAGCACCCACTCTTACCAACTTTCGCTTCCTAATCCTCTTCCTCGGCTCTCTCTCTCTCTCATTTTTTTTTTCTCTTTCTCTCTCTCTCACTCTCTTCTCTCTGTCTCTATCTATATACATGTGTAGATGCATCTATCTATTTGTATCTCTATCTATATACATGTATCCCGCTCTCTCTCTCTCTCTCTGTCTCTACCTCTCTGTCTCTGAGTCTCTCTCCCTCCCTGTCTCTCGCTCTCTCTCTCTCTCTCTCTCCCTCCCTCCCTCCCTCTCTCTCTCTCTCCTGAGGATGCGCATTGGGGCTCCCACCTCTCCCGCGTATTGTTTGTCATGTGTCCGTTTCTCCCTCTCTCGCACACGCACACACGCACACATTCCAAACCGTAACACTTTGTCATGCGTGATGGTGTCATGTGGATTCGGACCAAAGCGATGTTCCCGCTAAAGCGTTGGACTCATTCTCAGTCGTCATGGAGCTTCCGTCCAAGGGTATGGCACTCCCGCCTCAGCGCTAGCCGCATTCACCAGTCCGCATGCGGCTTGCGTCTGCCCCGCCTTGGCTCCTGCGGGCCGTGTGTTTCCACATCAGGTGCCGTGGCACCGATGTGATGTGCGCGGGTGTCGTTTACACCGAACGGCCTCCAGCCTGTTCGAGTCACGCTTTCGCCTCGGCTCTTCCTCCCTCCCACACTCCCGCCTCTCCCAACCGCCTCCTTCATGCCCCTTCCAGCTCTTGACCACCCGAGAAGACAATCTTCTTCCATTATTCGACAAGGTTACCCTTTCGGGGTCAACATTTTCTCCGACATCTGAGTCTGCGAGTGGAGAGGATCTGAACGCAACGATAATGGATCGGGTGGGTAAGACGTCAGATCTGGCGCGAGCAGATTAGCTTGCGTGGCTGGCCTCTCCTCCTCCCTTCGACACCTCCTCCGCCTGTCGACCTCCTCCGCCGGTTCTGCCTCCTCAACCTATGTCTTCTCTTCCTCCTCCACCTGGCTTCTGCTCCGCAGCCTCCTCCTCCTGCTCCTTCTCCTTTTGCCTTCCCCTCCTCACCTTACCCTCTCCCCTTCCTCCTCCTCCTCCTCCTCCTCCTCCTCCTCCTCCTCATCAATCCTCTCCACTGGCAAAACAACCATACCACGTGCGCGGCCTGGACATCCTGCAGCCACTGCACAGACTGCACAAATTGGGAGGCGAACCATGTTCAAGCTGTGGCTCTCGCACATGCGTCTCCACAGCTGGCAACAAGTAATCATAGGGGAACGAACACTTGCTTTAATAATAGGGGGGGGTCTGGTCCGAGGCCCTCAGACCCCTGGAGGCTCCTGGGGCCCCTCTCCGAAAACCATTGCGTCGTCCTCGCCCTCGCTGGACAATAGCCAGCGCCCTTGCGCCAGCAAGGGGCCCGTAATTAGCGCTGCCTAGCATGTATCCGAGACCCCCAGCTAAGACAAGGCGCTGGCGAAAGCCCAACAGGGTGGCGAGGGTGGGAAAAATGAAGTGGCCATGCTTAGCTTCTTGCACGGAGCCATGGGAGAGCGTCGTGCGCCAAAGGCCCCTGCCAGACGCTGCGAACTCGCGCGCGGCGGCAAGGGGCGCAAGCGCGCAATGCAGCGACGAGGGGCGCCGGCAGAGAACACAAAGAGCGCCGGCGCAACAGAGTGGCAGGGCAGCGTGTCGAGAGCACAGCACTGCGCTGACGCGTGACCGGCGCTGGAGGCGAGGTGCTGTCGGGAAGACACAGAATGCCCTCCCGTGCCCTCGCCCCTTCTGCGGCCCGAATCGATCCAGGCAGCGGAAGGCGCCGTGGGAGCACGGGTTCTTGCGCGCGCCGGCTCGCCAGGCGCCGCGAGCCCACGAGGCAGGCCACGAGGCGTGGAGGCGAAGAGGCGACGCGGAAGCATTGCCGAGGGCATGCTCCTGATGATTCTCCTGTTGCAGAAGCAAGTTGATGATTTATGAAAAATCAAAGGGAAACGAACACAAATCAGAGGGAGACGAAAAATCATGAAAAACCGGAGGGAAACGAAAAGTCATGAAAAATCATAGGGAAACGAAAAGTCAGGAAAAACTGAAAATCATGACAACTCGGAGGCCCGCGCGGGTATCTCGCACCGACGCGGGCGGACGGGGGGCGGCCCCTCTGCCGGAGCGGGGCCCGCGCGCGGCGCCTCCTCCGACGGTGCTGCCCGGGACGTGCACGCGCCACGGGCAGCCGCACGGGCGGAGGGCGGCCCCTTCTCGGCAGGGAGCTCCCGCTCGAGCCCTCGTGCTCGTGTCCCGCAGCGATCTCCTATGCCACAGGTGCGCGGACGGAGGACGGCCCCTCCTCAAAGTTTGGGCGCCGCCTGGTACAGCATCGGCCCTCGTATGCTCCGGCGTACTGGAATTTCTAACAGGTGCAAGGATGAGGCAAGACGAAGCGAGCGCGCGATGTCGGTCCAGCGGGACCGGCCCTGATAGGGCAGCGTGGTGGGGGCCAGAGCCTATGTTCGTATCCCGAAGCGAAGCGACATCGTGTGCAACAGGTGCACGGGCAGAGCACAGTTCTTTCCAAAGTTTGGGCACCGCCTGATACAACCTTGACCCTCATATTCCTACATGGGGCGTTCCATCAACGGCCTTGCCATCGAGGATCGAGGGAAGTGTCATCTCTTCCGCGGCGGAAGGCGACGGAAGGGGGGCGGAAGGTCGGCGGCAGTAAAGCGAGGCCGCCTCTGCCGGCGGAAGCTCGGCGGACGTAAAACATGCGCCCCCAAGAGGTGAACATGTTTTGGGCGCAAGGTTTCCGAAATCGCCCACATATTGATGGGCTCATGGCGGCTCCTTTTTAAAACGGGGCTCCCGCTGGACTGGCACGCACGTGGGGCGCTCATTTTTAGAGGGGGCGCTTGCCGCAGTCAGGAAGCATCGGTGCAGGGATCTGTCGATGGGGCCATGGGCCAGGAGGGTGCGTGGCAGAGTCGGCGATGCATAATGGGCTTACCTCCTCCTCCTCCTCCTCCTCCTCCCTCCCCCTCCTCCCCCTCCTCACTCCCCCCTCCCCCCCCCCCCGCTCCCATCCTCACGTCCCCCCCCCTTCCCTCCCTCCCCCTCCTCCCCCTCCTCCCTCCTCCCCCCCGCCTCCCTCCCCCTCCTCCTCCCCCTCCGACCCCCTTTCTCCCTCTCCCCCCCCTCCATACGTTTCTCCCCCTCCTCCCCCCAATCTGTTTCTTTCTCCGTCTCACCCCCTCCTCCTCTTCGCTCCTCGCATCCGCTGTGGATGAGAGCACCTTGATGTGAGCAAGCACTGATAAAAAGGGGGGCTCTGGCGAAGTGTGGAGAGGCAGGAAACACGCTGGTGGAGGAGATAAAAGGGCGAGGGATGAGGGGGGAGGAGGAGAAACACGAACATAATCAGATGAAGAGGAGGACGACAACGAGGAGGAGGAAGAGGAGGAGGAGGAGGAGGATGAAGGGCACAGAAGAAGACGCAAACAAACTCACAATGAAACTCACAACAAAATACAACTCTCGGCGCACCTCCTCCCGGTGCCAGCCCCGTCGCTGCAGCAAGTCGCGCACGAACGCGGCCTTACTGTGACGAAACGCCAACTCCTCCAAGGGGCGGAAGCAGCAAAAGGAGACAGACGACCATACCGGCAGCTTTAGCAATTACCCTGCGACGCACCAAATCCATCGACACCAAGGGATGATACAAGGTGCGTCGACAATAGTGTGACAGCAACACTGCAAGAGACGATGTACGGCGGTTGCGCGATACCTATATCGTGCGAAGTGTGCATGGCCGACTCGATGACAGCTTCGCACCCTGCCACCCCTGCAGCCCTCGAAAGTGGCGACAATTTCGCACTTCGCCCCCGCCCGCCCCCCCTCCAGGTATGGCGAAGTCTTTTTTGGATCTGCGTGGGACCCCGCTGTGCCGGCCCCCCCAGCAGCCCTCGAAGATGTCGACAGTTTCGCACTTCGCAGCCTCCCGAGGATGGCGAGGTCTGTTTGGGATCTGCGTGGGACATCAGTGTGCCGCATCCCCCAGCAACCCTCGAAAGTGTCGACAGTTTCGTACTCCGCAGCCCCACAAGGATGGCGAGGTCTTTTTGGGATCTGCATGGGACACCCGTGTGCTGGCCCCCCAGCAGCCCTCGAAAGTGACGACAGTTCCTCATCTCGCAGCCCCCAAGGGAGAGCACGACAGCAAGGCAAGCGACAGACCGACCAGGCAGGACAGCGAGGCAGGAGGCATGCAAGCAGGCAGGTGCAGACAGGTGAGAGGAGGACAGAGGGCGGAAGGAGGAGAACGGAGGATTGGAGACCCCACCGCTCTGTTCAAAACGAGAACTCAACCAAAGGAAGGTTGGGAAAACAAATGAACGTCGTGAAGATACGGACACGTAGGGATATTGGTGAGTTTCAAAAGAAGCCAGAAGTAGATGTGAGTAGTAGACGTGTGGGTGAAATATCGGCGAGGGGGTGACATTTGAAATGGTAAATAACAAGCCGGTAATGTTTCATGGCGGTGGTAAGTGAGGGGGCCGATCTGTCTTACTATGCCCTTGGGTGCGTGGCTGAAGTGGTGTTCTGCTGTGCGGGTTGTCACTGGACCCTCACTTCTGAAGAATACTCATTGTTGAACCCCCTCACTGGCTGGTTTTTGGTTTGTTCACCCCCCCCAAGGCTCGCACCTAGCTTTTGTGAGGGACAGTCTTGAGCCTCGAACTGCGTTGTTGGCCTCGGGCTAAAACAACAACGCGAACCAACTAGCTGGTCACCCAACAATGGTCCTCCAATTTGCCGTTTCGCTATAACCCAACGGTGGACCCGGCCGACCCCCTCACCCACACCAGCGACGCAACGCAACGCACAACGGCTACATGTGCAGGCTCGAGAACTGTAAAATAATACCACTGCAATTCTCTGCCAGATACGCATGTGCGCGCCAAGCAAGCGAGCTTTTGCTGTGCAAGACCCCAATGTCAAATCATATCTAATCCAGACTCTTCTTCTACAGGTCGTGCAAACGCGTGTCTCCCCCATAGCCACAGCTCCTATTGCATTCGCGAGTTGACAAATATTCCCACCCACCACTCAAGTGAATTACACTCCCGCGTACTATTCTTGCACAGCGCAGCCTGCCGCACTTCTAGCCTTTCGTGCTGCCAGACCTTCACTCCCGCGTGCTACTCTTACACAAGACTACACCCGAACGCCCTTCTGGCTGTTCGTGTTGCTAGAGCTCAACTCCCGCGTACGCTCCTGACGCAAAAATGGGCATCCTGCCGCACTTCGTGTGCGTCCTCGGACTCCATCGGAATGCCCAAGAATGCACGTTTTCACTTGTCGACCTCCTACTCCTCTACCCGCCTCTTCACCTTTGCTGCTATTAGGGTGTCTTGCAGGGATAACATAGTTCTCGCCTTTTTTGGTCTGTTCCACGGCGGCCCCATCGGCCCCCCTTTTAGATCGCCCCAAGACTGCCCCAGAGGCCCCCAAGAGAACCGCAAGACGGCCCAAGGGAGCCCGAAGACAGCCCAAGAGTCCCCCAAAACGGCCCCACAGACCTCCAAGACGGTGGTAAAGCCCCCAAAGAGGGACCCACGACTGTCAGATGGGCCCCCGAGACGGCCTCCGAAGGCCAAGAAGTCCCTTCAGGCCCCCAGGAATCTCCAAAAGGCTCCCAGGAGGCCCTCAATTGGCCCCCAGAAGCCCACAGGAAACCACAGGAACACCTCCTGTCCAAAACACAAGCACGGTGACGGGGTGGGTGGAAGGCCATTGCATGTCATTGTTGTTTAGTAATGCTTGTCTCGTGTATCTCAAGACCTGTCTATGTTGTGTCCTCTATGACGGCGCATCAGGCGCCACAGAAGGAGAAATACAACTCCTGCCAGAACTAGGATGCCCAAACATTCTTACAGACTCGGCACCTAATTACTCACTGCGTGGAGCTCCCCATATGTGCATCTCATGTTTTATGTCATGCCGTGGTGCGCGTCTGTTCATGAGCGGTCGACTACAATAGCGCGTCCACGTGGGCGACAGGGCCGACGAAGACGAGTGACCCCTAATGCGAGTGATTGCGTATGAGTCAGAGTGAGCTTTGAGTATGGTTGAATGCGAGCCTCTTCCTCTTCATCCCCCCTCCTCAGCTGCCAGGCCTGCCCCTCCGGCGCGCCCCGCCTGAGACATCCTCACAATCTACTCTCCAAGCGAAGGATGTTGAGCCCAGAAACAAGCAAACCGCCTGAGACATCCCCAGAAAATGGCCACGAACGAGCCCGTGCAAATACCCCTGGCGGCTCCCCTTAGGGGTGCTGAAACCAGCGCCCCGCCTGAGACATCCTCACAATCTGCTCTCCAAGCGAAGGATGTTGAGCCCAGAAACAAGCAAACCGCCTGAGACATCCCCACAAAATGGCCGCGAACGAGCCCGTGCAACCACCCCTGGCGGCTCCCCTTAGGGGTGCTGAAACCAGCGCCCCGCCTGAGACATCCTCACAATCTGCTCTCCAAGCGAAGGATGTTGGGCCCAGAAACAAGCAAACCGCCTGAGACATCCCCACAAAATGGCCGCGAACGAGCCCGTGCAAACACCCCTGGCGGCTCCCCTTAGGGGTGCTGAAACCAGCGCCCCGCCTGAGACATCCTCACAATCTGCTCTCCAAGCGAAGGATATTGAGCCCAGAAACAAGCAAACCGCCTGAGACATCCCCACAAAATGGCCGCGAACGAGCCCGTGCAACCACCCCTGGCGGCTCCCCTTAGGGGTGCTGAAACCAGCGCCCCGCCTGAGACATCCTCACAATCTGCTCTCCAAACGAAGGATGTTGGGCCCAGAAACAAGCAAACCGCTTGAGACATCCCCACAAAATGGCAGCGAACGAGCCCGTGCAACCACCCCTGGCGGCTCCCCTTAGGGGTGCTGAAATGAGCGCCCGCCGAGACATCCTCAAATCTGCTCCGAAAGCGAAGGATGTTGGGCCAGAAACAGGCAAACCGCTGAGACATCCCCACAAAATGGCCGCGAACGAGCCCGTGCAACCACCCCTGGCGGCTCCCCTTAGGGGTGCTGAAACCAGCGCCCCGCTTGAGACATCCTCCAAATCTGATGTGTGTTGAGTAAGTCTGAGTATGAGTAGGTCTGAGTATGAGTATGCCTGAGTATGAGTAAGTCTGTGTATGAGCAAGTCTGTGTATGAGTAAGTCTGGGTATGAGTAGGTCTGTGTATGAGAAAGTCTGGGTGTGAGTAAGTCTGTGTATGAGTAAGTCTGTGTATGAGTATGTCTGAGTGTGAGTAAGTCTGAGTATGAGTAGGCCTGAGTATGAGTAAGTCTGAGTATGAGTAAGTCTGAGTATGAGTAGGTCTGAGTATGAGGAAAAAGGAGGAGGGGAGGAGGAAAGAGGAGGAGGGAGAGGGAGTAGGAGGCGTCCAAGTAATAACAATAACCCCATCTTAGGATATGGGGAAAAACCTCGCACAGGCTCGGCACCGAAGGACAAAGGTGCCCAACGGACACCAAAACTAGCCCCAAATGACTTCCAACATACCATCAGAACCTACTTCAAAACCCGGTGCTCGCGACACTGTTTTCCTCAACCCGCAATAGCGTGATTGACCAACGAAACCGGGACGGACTATATAAATGTGTGGCATGGAAACGTTTTCTAAACACTTGTCTGGGCGACAAGTCATTGCATTGCTGAATGTATCGATGGTGATGTACCGTGCCAAGGGCTGTGCTGTGTTGTCCCGTGCTGGAGCTGTGCCCTGTTGCGTTGTGGGCCACCTCGTCCTCGGCATCCGGATCCTGACCGAACTGATATCGATATGTGAGCGTTTATTTATTCGGCGTTTCGACACTGGGCGGAAAGGGGGGAGGGGGGGTCTGGCTCCGGACCTCTTCTTAATGCAACTGTTTGCAAAGCAACAGTGCGCCCTATGTGGGAGACTCCACCTGCTCGAAACAGGCGCCCAAAACAGCCAAGATCTACTCCAAGGGGGGGGGGAAGGGGGGAGGGGGTGCGAGGGCTCGCGCCGATCGGCAAATGAATAAGAAAACGAAACTCGAACTGCCTGAACGCATTGCTCGCCCAGGGCGGGCTGCGGTCGTACCGTGCGGGGCGCCCAACCAACCCCAACTTAAGATCCGATTCGGTTCCGAGGACGGGGCGAAGCAAGAGGGGGCGAATCCAAACCGGAGCGAACCGAGACGCGACGAACTGAGACAGGACGAACCGAAACAGTACGAACCCAGACGAAGGCCAAACTGGCCCTAGTGCTCGTTTTCTTATTCATTGTTTTGCCGATCGGCGCGGGCCCTCGTCCCCCCCCTCATCCCCCATGGAGTAGATCTTGGGTGTTTTTGGCGCCTGTTTCGAGCAGGTGGAGTCTCCCCCAAAGGACGCACTTTTGGAGTCCCGAAACGGTGCGGTGACCGACCGTGCGGTGACCTCGAAATCCTCCAAGACCTCACCGCGACCTCGGAGGCCCCTGTCGCCCGAGACATCCTCGGAGAGGGACTCGAGTCCCAAAACCGCGCGGCGACTCCTAATCCCCGCCGGCTCACCGCACGGTGTGGTCACCACACGGTTTGGGGGCCCCCCAGCACTGCTGCAAGCAAGACCACATTAAACAGAGGCCCGGAGTCAGACCCCCCGCCTCCCCCCGCCCCCTTCCGCCCAATGCCGAAGCGCCGAATGAGAAAGACGAGGGCCAAACTGGCCCTGCTCATGATCGAGGGAATGCCAGCCGAGACCAGGCTGAGCCGGACACGTTTCGGCTCACCCTCCCGAAACCATATGGCGTCTCCTGCCACGGGAGCCGCACTCCCGAGGGCCAGTGCCCCTCGCAGAATCACCAGGGGTGTGCGCCCCAAGACCGCGACTTTGGCGCAAGGTGCGAGGAATTCGTGCTGTGCTGAGCTGTGCTGCGTCATGCTGGGCTGAACTGTGCAATGCTCCATTGCGTCGTGAGTCAATTCGTCCTTGGCATCCGGATCCTGACGAACTACTATGGATCTCAAGCTCGAGCTCGATAGGCCGTGCTGTGCTGTGCTGCGCTCCAAGGGGCAACGATCCCTCGGACAGTGCCTTGCGCCCGCGCTCACAAGACCACGACCCCTCGTAAATAGCTCTGCGCCCGCGCGATCTTCAGTAAATTGCGTTGCGCTCGCGCTCTCAGGGCCACTATCCTTTCCGCAGATTCAGATTACGAAGACGTGGCAATGGATGCGGTGCGGGACGTGCCAAGGAGCGCGCCAGGGGACGTCATGCCAGGGGACGTCACGCCAGTAGACGCGCCAGGGGACGTGGCAAAGGACGCGACAGAGGAAGCGCCACGGAGTGCGTCAGGGGGCGGGCTGCAGACGTGCCAGGGGACTTGCAGGCCAAAAGACGTGCCAGAGGGCGCGCTGGGAAACGTTTCGCGGAACGCGCAAGGGGACGAAACGGTCCATTCTGTAAGTCCCCTCTGCTGGATCCGCGCTGCCAGGGCCACCCGAACGTGTCGAGGGACGAACCGCAAACGTGCCACGAATCACGCGCCAAAAGACGTGCCAGGGAGCGTGTCAAACGCACCAGTGGGAACCACCTTGTTCGGTTCTGTGCGTCTTCTCCGCTGGATCCGCGCTGCCACGGCAAGGATCCCTCGACAATTCCACATGGTCCACGCTCCCAGAGCTACGATCCCCAGTGCATTACCCTGGATAGCGTGCACCTGGAAGGAAAGAGCTCTGGGCCCCAGCATTCCCTGGGAAAAACCAGTGCCGGCGCCGCACGCGCGCCACCGCATCAGTCGACCGTGGCATGAAACTGTTGTCGTCGGCGGCCAGGCGAGGCACCCCGCACCAGCGTGGGGCTCATCGGAACAACCGAGATCCGAATTGTGCGGCGTGCAAGAGGAAGCAACGGAGACGAGGGAGGCCGGGCGAGGGGAGCCAGAGATCTGATGTTGTGTCTTTTTCGATGCGGGGTCCCCGGAGGTCCCGACCCCTTCCCCGGGGCCAGTTTTTCATCCTGAGTCGTTTTTTGACGGTCCTGGGGCCCGGCGAGGGCCCCCAAAGGCCGAAAAGGGCAAAAAACCTCCGCCCTTTTTCAATGCGTTGGAGGATCTCTGGGGAGGAGGGGGGAAGCGCTCAGACGTGGAAGAGTTCCGCGAGGAGCAGGCCGGAGCGGCCAGCCGGGACGGTGGCACGAAGCGGTGGCGCCCCGAATCTCCGCGGCGGCGCCCCGAGAGCTCGGTGGCCCGACCCCGCCGCCTCGATCGCCCCCCAAGAAGGACTCCGAGCTGGCCTCGGCATGCCCCCCCGGAGAGGCCTCCTCCGCGGCCGCTCGAGGCGACTCCGTACTGCACCCTGGGCGCCACGGCCGCTGGAGGCCACGGAGCACCACAAAAAAGCCCAAGGTCCGCAAAGGCACCCAATGCATCCCCTCAATGCGGCTGCAAATCGCTCCACGACAATGTCCCATATCCTCGGCTGCTCCGTGAAGGCCCCGCCTATCCAGGCGTGGTGAAGCCCTGTGGAGGTTCACAGTTCCCAGGTCGCGAATTTGCTGGAATTCCCGGGCGCTCACGGGCGCTTCTGGCGTTTGCCGCGTTGGCTTCTGGGGGGCCACACCAGCCCAAACCGACTCCAACAACCCCCTAGAGACTGCCAAGGTAAAGCTCATGAGCCCTTGCTAGCCCCAAGCACCGTCCTGAGGCTCTCTTAATGCGTCCGTGCTCTCAGGGCCACGAGCCCTTGTAACCCACGCTGCGTCGGCGCGCTCAGGGCCAGGATCTCCAGTGAGTTATGTTGCGCTGTTGATACGGCTATTTACACAGGATCCGACATGGGGGTTGTACTTTCCTCGAACGGGCAGGCAAAACACATTTTTCAACTGAACAATGAGCATCATCACATAGTTTATGAAGCGTAAATGCGCCTGGCCCCACCTAGCACCAGGGGACACGTTTTTCAACTAAATGAAAACCTTGGGCCATTGCCCTCTCTGGGAAAAAGCTTGTATCTGCCGCCTGTCCCATGGCGCTCTCTTTCAATTGCGTGCACCACCACCCCACCCCTCCTTCCTCCCCCTCCTTCGCCTCCTCCTCCTTCGCTTCCACATTGCCCTCCCCTTCCCCCGCCCCTCTTCCCCCCTCCTACTCCTCCTCCTCCTGCTCCTCGCTCTCCCCCCTCCTCCCCCTCCTCCTACTCCTTCTCCTCCTCCTCCTCCTTCGCATCCCCCTGCTCCTGCTCCACCTCCTCTTGAGCCTGCTGTGGGCATCCTTCCGACAAGGCGGCCGCCAAGGTGGGCGCCGCAGGCCGCACCAACCAAAAACTCTTCGGCTTTACCTGTTCTGACTGGCTGGGTGGGGCGCCCGTTTAGGTAAGATTCCCAATGCGATCGGCTCCTCCCAGCCGAAGATCCGGTCGCAGAAGAAGTGCAGCGCGCCAAGTATCGCGAGCGCGCGCACGATAACCTCGGACAACCATGCGCGGACAGGGCGTGGGACCAAGGGCAGAGCGTGGTGCCCGCACCGCCCCCCGGATCTGTCGAGGAGAGAGAGGCGATCACGTCCTGACATAGTCCTTGCTAAGCCTTCACAGCCCTGCGTGTTCCCTCCAGACTTCCTTGTTGTTTGAACAGGGTGGGGCTCTATTGGCTCTCCAAGGAGAGGCCCTCCTGGGATTCGCTGCCCCTCATTCTCCTCCTTTTCTTCGCTCCACGCTCCTCGTTTCTTTTCTTCTCCTTCTCCTCCTCCTCCTCCTCCTCCTTCCGCACGCGTCTGGGAAGCCAGCGGGGAAGCGGAGCCAGGTAGAATCTGTACTGCAGAGCGGGCTCTGGACGATCAACAAGATCCTGGATGGGGTTGACACTGACACGAGGGAGGCGGAGCGGCGGGATCTGGCAAGCTCTCGTCCCCCCCCACCCCCCCCCGTCCCGTGGACGGCTTCGCGACGCCGCGGGCGGAACAACCTTTCTCCCCCGTCCCCCCACTTTACTCCCTGCCTCTACAATTACACATCATGAAAACTACTCGCCTCTCTCCCCTTGACTCTGTCCGGAAGATGGTCGGCCCTCTCCGCGTACTCTTGCTGACAAAGCTGGACTTCAACACTCTGAACAATCCGATCGTTTTCGGTGCTTCGAGGTGGTGCTGCCGCGGCAGCGTGGGCCTCGTTCGTGGAGCGGCGCTGTGCTCCCGTCGTTGAGAAGAACACTCTCGCCCAAGCGCGGGCCACTTTTCTGGATCCGAATTCTCTTTCATCGTTGTCGCCCTCCTCGATTTCCCCTCCTCCGCTCTCCCCTGGTACTGGTCCTCGTCCTCCTCCTTCCTCGTCCTCGTCCTTCTCTGCCTGCTCATCCGCCACCTCCTCCTCCGAGGTCCGCAGCTCCCTGTCTTTCCAATGGCGCATAACACGACGGGGTCCTCTTTGGAGTTACAGGCCCGCTGTGACACGCGCCGGCGGATAGAGACAGCGCAACGCACTGGGAAGGGATGGGTGGGATGTGGTAGGCTGCCAGATGTGGCGCGAGCGCACCCGGCTTGCCTCCACCTCCCTCCCATCCTCCTCGTCTCCCTGCTCCGACCTGCTCCTGCTCGACGAGGCCCAATACACGGCCATCACGAGAACCGGCGCCTACGGTACGCCGGAGGCCCAGTCACATGCGCCCCCCTTCGATCCGGACGCTATTCGCAACCAAGTGGGCAAACTCCAAGAAACAATCCTCAAGATCATTCCTCGTCCTCCTCCTCCTCCCCCTCCTCCTCGTCCTCCTCCTCCTCTCCCCTCCTCCTCGTCCTCCTCGCCGTCGTCCAACTCCTCCTGCTAGCTTGTCGCCCCAAGGTCAAAGGACCATCCAGAGCCTCTTACCCGCGCAGGACGGGGCCTTGCAGGCCGGGCAGGCTTCCGCACCCCCCCCCGGCAGCTCTGGACGCAGCAGCTCCAGAGCCCCACAGACGAGATCGTCCACTGGTGGAGCCGGACGTGCGCAGAGTGCATCTATGCACCACCACCCTTTGGCATGGTGAATACGCCTCCTGGCCGAGGCCAGAAGGGTCTGTACACCATCATGGAGCCCAGGGTGGCCCTGGGCTGGGCACGGTTGTGGTGCATAGATGGCATCTGCGGAACATGAGCTCCGCCAGTGCCTGATACTTTTCTCAGCGACATGAGCCAGTGAGCCTCTGTGCGGCGAAAACTTTGCAGAGGCGAGATGCGTCTCTCACGGGATGTACGCGCAAGTGACCAGTACCCGAGGCCTGAGGTGGTCACGAGAGACCAGAGGCTGCCGCTGGCGCCGGGCGAGGAGCAACAGGGCAGGGGCAAAGACAGGCGGGGCAGACATCCCCTGCGGCGGCCAACGAGCAGGCGTCCAAGGAGGCCGGGGAGGCGCGCCCGACGCAGCTCAAGGCCGACGCAGAGTGCCTCTGCCTCTCCACGGCGACGTTTGACGTCCGGGCCCGGCGCCCCAAGTCCAAGAGCAGGGGCGCAAGGACAGCGAGAATCCGCCCGCCGAGGAAGGACTAGACGCGGCAGGACCTCACCCTGCACAGGCTGCGGCGCGTGCTTTCTTTTTTGGTTTACACTTTTGCTTAGAATGAAACACCCAAGCGTCAGTCCACGGCCCAATCCGAACGCCAGTCCACGGGCCAACGCCAACTTGCAGCTGGTTGCATGGAGGAGAGGGCGAGGCGGTGCGGGCTTGCGCCACCTGGCTCGCACCACATAGGTGCACCACGCGCAGCCCTGCGGGTGCGGCCGCGGGTGCGGCTCGCGGGGCCCTTGCGATCCATCACCCCGTCGGGTGCAGGATCGTGCTGGAGGTTGCTGGGTGGCTTGCGCAGGTGGGCCCCCGCCACGCACCATGGCGGCGACACCGGGCCACGGCTGAGGAACGTACACGTTGGCTGCGCCAAGGGGCGGTCCTTGAGACCTTCCGAGCCCAGCGCGAGGTCCTCGAGGGCCTCAAAGAAGGACCACCAGACGTCTCGTCTGGAGAAGGCGCGCGGACAAGCAACTGGCACGTGCGGGTTTCAGGCGCACGGGATGCTCTCGGCCGTCAGCGTGCTGACTGTAGACGGCGGCTGGCTCAATGTTGGGCTGTCCCCGCGGCTGGGCGATGCCTCACGACAATGCTTCAACTTCGGGTACCCCATGGCGGTCCCGCTGTAGTCTACCCGATCATCGGCGGCGAGCGAGGGGGAAGTGGGAAGGAGAAGGCCTTCTGAGAAGGCGGCGGGACTTCTCAGAAGCCCTCGCGCCTTCTGAGAAATGTTATGTGTCTTCGGGAAAGGCATGCGAAACTTCTCGGTAGGTAGGGGAACTTCCGAGCCTTCTGAGAAGGCCCGCCCCTTCTCACTTCCCCCCGGGCTCGCCGCCGAGTCTACCCGACCAGGCAGGTGGACCCATGGCTAGCGACGCGGGACTCCCCAAGCACTTCGCGGGGGCATGCGGCACACGTGGCCCAAAGGTGATTCAGTCCCTGGAGGATCGGCCCGCGAGAGAGCAGCTCAGAAAACGGCACGGTCGGGATACAAGCTCGGCTCGGGACAACTCGAGATCGAAGCGCTGTGGCAAGCTCGGGATACGGCACGACGTCGTCTTTGGAAGCAAGCAACCGCACATTACTGTGGCAATGGGGGATGCAATCATGACGACGACTCGTATCGACTGTTGATCCGTCATCTGGCCGAATAGGACCAAGGATCCAAATTGCTCGATGTGGTAACCAATGTTTCCATAGGTGAGTTGCACCCCATGCTGCGTAATAATACCATTCTCAACTCATACTGTGGCAATGCCACCTGCGACAAATGCAGACAGAAGACGAGAGCTCGATGCACCGTGCGTGGCTTTGCGAGAAGAACGGTGGAGCCAAAGTGTGTACGGACAGGAACGATCTTGTCCTGCAGGCTGTGGCCCGGGAGGACGCAACAGAAGGCGTTTAGTTTCGAGGCCCTCTTCCCTCAGAATGAGTACGCGTACACGAGCCACCGAGCGAAGCGCAGTGGAGCTTTGTCGGCCTTGCGCTCCCTCGGCCAAAGTGCCTTCGGTGAGGGCACGGCGGCGGCGCCAGTCCGGCTGTTCGGGGATGCTTCGGGGGGTGCGAACTCCAACCTCCCGAAGCTCAGGCGGGTCGGATTGGCGGTCGTGCGCATGCAGGGTGAGGATGCGCCGCTGGCAGCTGTGTACGGCCCTTTGGTGGCCCCAGGCAAGTGGTCCCACGCAGGGAGTTCAAGGCGATCGCAGTGGCGCTGTGGCTTTCGCGTGGACGTGTGATGTGCGTTGCAAATTGCGAGAACGTGGTGGCAGGCTGGTACGCACAAGCTCACGTTCGGCCCCCGAGAGAGGGCGCCGATCTGTGGGCTGCCGTGGGGACGCACTCGCACCTCTCAGAGCATGAGCTGGCAGACGGACAAGGCGCGCGCAAACTCGTGGTGGGGGACGCTGTGGCCGACGAGCTGGCAGGAGTAGCAACGGAGCAAACTCGTGTCCCGGCACCTGGCCGAACCCGTGCTCTTCTGCATGGGCGTCGTGCCTAGATGGTGCGCCGCAGGTGGTCGAGGGCCACACTCGACAGCATGAAGGCGAGTGCTGAAGTGCAGGCTGTGGAAAAGAAAAGACGTTGTGCGTCCCCTGCGGTCCCCCCGCCTCCCCTCGGGCCCTCTGCTGCTGCTGCTGCTGCTGCTGCTGCTGCTGTCTCCTTTCTTCTCGCCCGCCAGAATCTCTTTGACTGCAAGCAGAAGTGTTTGCGCCGTTTGTCGTCGGCCCCCAAGGCTGCTGTGAAAACTTGGTGGGATACGGAGTGCTCATGGCCGTATAAAGTACATGGGGTCTTGATATCTTCTGGGAGGCTGGGCCCATTCGTCTTACACCATGAACCTTGAACCATCATACTGCCATGAGGTGTTGGTTTTGCAGTCACTGCGGGCTATCGCCGAAAAACACATGCATTTGCTCGGCAATGTTTGTCCTGGGGACTCGGGTTTAACCAGGGCGCGCAAGAAGTATTTTGATCGGAATGCGGCTGGACAACAGCCGAAAGTCCTTCGTCGAGCTGCGATCAAGGCGAAACGGTCGAGACGCGTTCTGCCCGAGGCCATGCCCCGCACTTGCATTCCGCAACGGGGTCCACTCCACTCCACTCCTCTTTATCAACCCCTTGGCGTCGTAAATAACTCCTCCCTGTCGCACTCCAGACGTGTCCATAAGGCGGGCAAGGCCTCACCACTGATGACCATGAAACCTGAAAGCTGCAACCGCATCACGGATGGATGGCGGGTCGCTTTGAAAATGTAGCTCTCGCCTCAACGCGGCGCACCTCAATATCCCCCCCACCTCCCCCTCCTGAGGGGCAACGATAGGGGGGGGACTGGCAAATGGGGGAAGCATCGACCCGGAATCGGCGATACATCGCCGATAGATCGGCGATGGGTCCCCGATAGCGAAATCGCGCTCTCTGGGCGGGGCGGGGCCATCGGGCCCCTATCGGCGATCCATGGGCGACTGGGGATCGATGCCCCCCCCGTGCAGCCAGACCTGGGACACAGACCATCCTTCAAGAACATGACACCCTCCGCCGACCGAAACATCCAACCCCAAGATGCACGCGAACATCCCCCCCAACACGGTGAACATCAAGGTACGCTCCCCGAACCGACCTCGATCTGACACCTCGGTCCGACCGTGTGCCGATCCCCCTTTTGCCCATGCCCCCGACCTTCCCTGGCGGCGCGCGCAAGGGGGTAGGGGGAGGGGGGAAAGGCTTCTTAGAAGGAGGTTGCTTCTTAGGAGGCGTGGGCCCTGTATCTATAGAGA
>CAUYUJ010019475.1:0-10000 GCA_963575745.1 Prorocentrum cordatum
GGGGGGGCAGCCTCATTGGATTCGGTTCGTTTTCAAAGCCATTTCGATGAACTCTTGCTCATTGCGCAAAATCACATAGGTTTGGTTCTTCGCGTGATTATGACGACGGCGCGCCGATGATATGGGCGCGAAAATGACGACGTGATCCATGATGCAATGATGACGTGGCGACGATGACGTGATGATGACGACGCCGCGATGACGATTGTAGTGAGCAGTTTTTGGCGCAAGCTTAAGCTCAAACGCCATGTGGAAAGACCGGGCAGCTCAAGCTAAAGCGGAACCCGTCGACTGGCGGAGCCGTCGACTGGCGGAGCCAGCCCCCCCTGGGGCCAAACACCCCAAGCTAAACCCTGAAGCTGAACCCGCCGTCGATCGGCGGAGTCGACTGGCTGACGGCGGCGCCCCCCCCCCCCCAGCAGAAGCCATTGAGCAGATGTCTAAGTTCATCCGTGCCCCAGCCCCAGCACCGCGAGAAAGCGGGGCCCATTCCCCCCGCACGTTCTGGCGGTGCTGGGGCCGGGGCACGAGTGAACTCAATTGGACATATGCTTCATGGTTTTTGCTTGCGGGGCGGCAGTAAAAAAAGAAAACGGAAGAAGTGGCAGAGCTGTCACAGTATGTTTTGCGCGGTGTCCAATGACCGCATCAGCGGGCTAAAAGCCGAAGGCGCATGCCAGTGCAGGAAATCATGCGCTGACCAATTTTCGTATAATGTCTTGGAGCAAATCTGCATCGTGTTCTGGCAGATACCAAAAGACGAGCAAGATTATCTCATTCACACAATGTATTGAGTTCATAAAGATGCGGCCTCTGGGAGTAAAGACAACTGCGCCGCCTCCACTGGGCCCGGGGCTCGGCGGGACAGGGCGGCGCCGCTGCCATGCGAAGCCGACGAACCAGGCGATGGCGAGTGGCAACACCACGATGTGGGTGACATCCGCACGCTTACATCGACAGCGAGGATGCGGAAGTAGTAGCAGTAGTAGTAGTAGTAGTAGTAGTAGTAGTAGTAGTAGTAGTAGTAGTAGTAGTAGTGGTAGTAGTAGTAGTAGTAGTAGTAGTAGTGTAGTAGTAGTAGTAGTAGTAGCAGCAGTAGTAGTAGTAGTCGTTGTAGTAGTAGTAGTAGTAGTCGTAGTAGTAGTAGTAGTAGTAGTAGTAGTAGTAGTAGTAGTAGTAGTAGTAGTAGTAGTAGAACTACTAGTAGTAGTAGTAGTAGTAGTAGTAGTAGTAGTAGTAGTAGTAGTAGTAGTAGTAGTAGTAGTAGTAGTAGTAGTAGTAGTTTAGTAGTAGTAGTAGTAGTAGTAGTAGTAGTAGTAGTAGTAGTAGTAGTAGTAGTAGTAGTAGTAGTAGTAGTAGTAGTAGTAGTAGTAATAGTAGCATCCTCTTCTTTCTCTTCCTCCTTCTCGTGCGCTTTCCGCCCTGGGACTCCAAGAGAGCCACCAGAGAGCTCCAAGAGGGCCCCGAGAAGGCTCCAAGAGGGGCGCTGTGGGTCTCGTCGAACCGCCGTTTTCGATGAGACCTATCGCGCTCCTCTTGGAACCCTCTTGGGGCCGTCTTGGCTCCCTCCGGGGCTCCTCGAAGACCGGCCCGCCCTGTCCTGGCCCCGTCTAGGGGCTAATAGAGAGCCCTTAGGGGGCTTCAAGATAGCCTCAAGAGGACTCTAAGAGAAGGAGGCCCAGGTCTCATCGAACCGCTGTTCTCGATGAGACCGGGCGCGCTCTTCCTGGAGCCCTCTTGGGGTCCTCTTGTCCCACTCCTGGTGCCCCTCGAGAGCCCTCTCACACTGACCTTCACTCGGGACGAACAAAACTTGGTCCAGCTTCCCGGGGGCCACGTCGCGAAAAAAATGCAACCTCGGGGGTGAGGGTCCTCCTCCTCCTCCTCCTCCTCCTCTTCCTCCTCCTCCCTCCCCGACTGGGGTACCCAACGCATGCGCTCGGGGCTCGGGCGCGCCCCCCCTCAGGGGGCGGAGGCCCGCCATCGCCGTGAGGGGCAGCCCGCGGGGGGGCTCCAGGAGGGGGGACGACGACGACGACGACGACGACGACGACGACGATGACGACGACGACGACGACGACGACGACGACGACGGCGACGACGACGACGACGACGACGACGACGACGACCACGACCACGGTGACGACGACGACGACGACGACGACGACGACGACGGCGGCGGCGGCGACGAAAACGACAGCGGCGACGACGTCGTGGTCTCGGAGGGGGAAGAGGAAGAAGAGGAGGAGGATGTGGGGGATAATGGGAATGAGCCTGATGACGACGAATAGGATTGGGATGTAGGATATGACTGACTTGCTGACTGACTGACCGACTGGGAGGAGAAGGAGGAGAGAGACGCAAGGAGGAGGAGGAGGGGGACAGGAGGAGAAAGGTACTCGCAGCAAAGTTCCCGGTGGGGTTTTCGAGACTGGGGGAGGTGAGCGAGGAGAAGGACATGAGGAGGAGGAGGAGGAAGGGGACAGGAGGAGGAGGAAGGGAGCAGGAAGAGGAGGAGGAGGAGGAGGAGGAGAAGGGGGAAGATACTTGCAGTAAAATTTCCGGTGGGGGTTCCGAGACTGGAGGAGGCGAGCGAGGAGAAGGACATGAGGAGGGGGAGGAGGAGGAAGAGGGGGACAAGCGGAGGAGGAGGGGGAAGGCACTTGCAGTAAAGTTTCCGGTTTGGTTTTCGAGACTGGAGGAGGAGGAGGAAATGGACAGGAGGAAGTTGTTGAGGAGGGGGAGGAGGAGGAGGAGGAGGAGGAGGAGGAGGAGGAGGAGGAGGGCGAAGGTACTTGCAATGTACAGTTTCCGGTGGGGGGTTCGAGACTGGGGGAGGAGAAGGAGGAGAGGGACAGCTCCAAGAGGACACCTATGGCCCCAGCAGTGCCCAATACGGATCGAATAATAAAGCCATATATTGCGGCCTTGCGGCTGCTTTCGCCGAGGCTTCTCCAGGGAGAGTAGGTCCGAATCGGCTGACGGCCGCGCTGTGTCGAGGCCAATTGGCCCGAAGACGACCAAGTTCTAGGTGTGCAGTTCTAGGTGCCACATAGGGCGGTTTAGGTTTAAAACCCCCCCCTCCCCCGTCCCCCCCCCCCCCTCCGGAAAACCGGGGGGGGTCACTACCAGTTCGAACCCCTCCCCCCCCCCCTCTGGATCTGAAAAACTGGGGAGGGTCACTACCGGTTCGAACCCCCCCCCCTCGAAAACCGGAGGAGGTCACTACCGCTTCGACCCCCCTCCCCCAACGCACCGCCAGCAAACGACTCCCGGGCCCTACCACCGTCCGCATCACATCCGCCACTGTTGTTCCCAGCACCACTGTCCTCACCACCGCTGTCCCCACTGGTTCCACCACCGTCCCTACTGTCCCCACCAGTGCCCCCACCACTGTCGCACTGTCCCCACTGTTCCCACCACTGTTCCCACCACGGTTCCACTCTCCCCACTGTCTCCACGGACCCAACCACTGCCCGACTATCCCCACTGTCCCCACTGTCCCACTGACTCCTCCGCTGTCCCACTGAGCTGTCCCACTGTTCCCACCGCTGTCCCCACTGTCCCCACCACTGTCCCCACTGTACCTCTGTCCGTTGTCCCACCGCCGTCCTCGCCACCGCCTTCACCACTGACCCCACCACCATTGTACCCTCCACTGTCCCACTGTTTCCACCTCATTCCAACTGTCCCCACCACTGTCCCCACCACTGTCCACCCCCACTTGTCCCCACCACTGTCCCCCCGTCCCCACCACTGTCCCACTCGTCCCCACCACTGTCTCACTGTCCGGGGAGGGGGGGTTCGAACCGGTAGTGACCCCCCCCCCTTTTCATGATGAACTGGGGGGGGGGGGAGGGGTTCGAACCGGTAGTGACCCCCCCCGGTTTTCCGGAGGGGGGGGGGGGGAGGGGTTCGAACCGGTAGTGACCCCCCCTGGTTTTCCGCCAGCAACGGTAGAACACGCTCTTTCCGAGGTCCCGACCCGCACCACAGGCCTGCTTTCTTTTTATCCCGACGAGTCGGTTGCTGCCGTCCTGGAGCCTGGAGCCTGGCGGCGGTCCCCCGGCGCGGAGGCCGAAACAGCCAAAACCCTCCGTCGTGTCAATACGTTGGATCTCCGAGTACAGAGGCCTCCCAGATAGGGTCGGAGCAGATTGGGTCGAACGATCTCGCCGCATCGCTGGTACATCAGCGATGCGCCGTCGGTGCCTCGGCGACGTCGGTCATGCTGCGGCGACGCCCGCGTGGAGAAAATCAGGCTCCGCATCGAGCCGCATCGCCGATGAATCTAGAATCTAAAAGTAGGAAAAAAAAAAAAACGCAAACATGAATTGTTTGCGTTCTGCGCGGATACCTTGGATTCGCTCTCGACCCCCCTCCCTGTCGCGCGGAGCGCGCTAGGGAGGGCGCCGAAGGCGCCGCCAGGGGGCCCAGGCGAGGATCCAAGGAATCCGCGCGGAGCGCCAACAAATTATGTTTATGATTTCTTTTCCTGACTCGAGAATCGGCGATACGCCGCGATCATCCGACCCTATCTACTGGAGACACCAAAAGGTACCGATACCGCCACTCTCCAGACCTCTCCTGGGGTGCGTTGTGACCAGGGTTTCGAGGCGAGTCCGGCGGTGGCGACGAGGGAGGCCAAGGAGTCCCAAAAAGGGAACCCGAGGGGAGGGTAGCGGTATGGGAACCTTTGCCTCCTGAGATACGGCACGAAATCCGACCCCATCTGTTCGGACCACATCTGGGAGGCCTAGAGGTGATCCCCTCCTCCTCACGCTCTCTATAATGCCTTGCCCCACAGAAGCCCAAGTGGCCCTTGGAGCTGTCCGACGCTTGGGATCTGATTTGGCTATATGACTGCCCCCAGTCACGAGAGAGAGGAAAAGGGGGAGGAGGAGGAGGAGGAGGAGGAGGAGGAGGAGGAGGAGGAGGAGGAAGAGGAGGAGGAGGAGGAGGAGGAGGGGGAGGAGGAGGAGGAGGAGGAGGAGGAGGAGAAGGAGGCTGTAGGCTGAAAGTAAGTCAGCGACTGCACACAGACACTGCTCGACCTCCGCAAATGCGGAAAAGCGGTACAGGGTACAAGAGCTGCCCCTTGGCGTCGGACGACTCGCAGCCCAACCGAACCGACATGGTGCATTGGGGGCACGAGGCCACCCTGTCGGCACGATTGGCATTGCGCACTGGGGCCTGCCCAAAGGCCCCAGCCGTGAGTGGACACAAAACCCGATCGGATTTACGTGGCACATGCCACCACCTCTCACGGAAAACGCAAATCCCTGAGGGCCAGACCACATGGGAATAGCCACCCAGGCGCCTGGCTAACGCCGCCGGCAGGGCAATGCTGAGACCGAAGGCCGTGCTACACCCAACGACGAGGCCGCGCGCAGCGCAAGCCCCGCCGATACAGGTTTCGCAACGTCCACCCCCAGGCCCAGTGCCCGCTGCATCCGCACAGAGAGCTGAGGGCCGTGCTACACCCAACGACGGCAGCCTTGCGGCATCCCGCCGATACAGGTTTCACACCGTCCACCCTCCTCTGTGGAAAAAACGACCGGTAGCCGCTCACCCTGACCGCAGATGAAATGCATCGCCCTGAACGGTCTGCCCCGAGGAAGGTGTGGCGCTGGACACCATGAGAACAGGTGCCAGGCCCCACCCTCGAGGAGGAGGAGGAGGGAGGAGGAGGAGGAGGAGGAGGAGGAAGAGGAGGATGAGGAGGAGGAGGAGGAGGAGGAGGAGGAGGAGGAGGAGGAGGAGGAGGAGGAGGGGAGGAGGAGGGAGTAGGAGTAGGAGGAGAGGAGGAGGGGAGGAGGAGGAGGAGGAGGAGGAGGAGGAGGAGAGGAGGAGGAGAAAGAGGAGGAGGAGGAGGAGGAGGAGGAGCAGGAGGAGGAGGAGAAAGGGGGGAGGAGGACAGGAGGAGGAGGAGGAGGAGGAGGAGGAGGAGAGAGGCAGGAGGAGGAGGCGGAGGCGGAGGCGGAGGCGGAGGAGGAGGAGGAGGAGGAGGAGGAGGAGGAGGAGGAGGAGGGGGAGGAGGTGGAGAGAAGCAGGAGGAGGGATAAGGAAGGGCCGAATGCGAACAGAGTGCGGTCCACATGGGGGAACAGCTGATTCCAATGTCGCCGCCCAGGGGCGGGGTAGGACTTCGGGGGGTGGAGAACGGGAGGCAAGGCTAGGGTACAAGTTCCGCAACGTGCTCGACGAACACCGAAGCCTGCACGTCGGTCGGAAGTACGTCTGCAAAACCATGAAGTAGGAAGGCGGGTCAAAACATATTGGGTCCAGGCCCTCCCAAGGAATAACAAAACAAAGCAGACGCATATCGCATATCGATTCTTGTAGCAGTCGGGTCGGGCGAAAGGGGGGGATAGCAAAGGAAGGGGTTGCGAATCAGCTCACGTAGCTGATTTTCCCGGCGCCTCCCGGCGCCGGGAGGCGCCCATGTATAGAGGAATGGGCCCGTCGGCGGGGCTGAAACCAGCTGCATGCAGCAAATTTCGCACCCCCCCCTTTCCCAATCCCCCCCTCTCGTCTGGCCCCAAGCAGGAAGGCGCTTGACGCAAACTGGGCCCTGGAAGTCCAGGACTCACCTGTGCTTCCAGCGACCCGCGTGTACCCCGGGCACCCCTCCAGTTTGGGCGCCCGAGTTATCCGGGGTAACTCGGATCCGGGGTAACTCGGGTTTGGATTCCCGAAAAAGGAACCCGAGTTAGCCCTGACCCGAGTTACCCCTGATGATGTGGGGCTCTGGACGCTCGAGTTATCCGGGGTAACTCGGGTCCGGGGTAACTCGGGTTTGGATTCCCGAAAAACGAACCCGAGTTATCCCTGACCCGAGTTACCCCTGATGATTCGGGGCTCTGACCAGTGGCCTGCATGGCTTGGAGGCGAGGCTCCCAGGACAAGAACCCCGAAAGCACGCTGCCCCCGAGCCCCCCCCCCCCGTGTGCGCAGGCCTCGGAGGGCATATGCCCCGCCGGGCGCCCGCCGCGCCGCCGCCCGCAACTCGGGGCGGCCCGCGGCCGGCGGGGCCGCCGGGGCCGGCGGGGCCGCGCCCGCGCCTGCCGCGGCGGTGTTGGGCGCGGCGGCGGGGCGCGGCAGGAGGACCCGGGCCCAGACATGATGGCGTCGTAAAAAAATCAGGACGGGAAGTTTTTCTCTATTTTCGGCCCCTGGGGGCCCTCGCCGGGCCTCGGGAGCGTCAAAAAACTACCTGGGACGAAAAACCGGCCCTGGGGAAAGGGTCTGGACTTCTGGGAACGCCGTCCTGAAAAAATCAGGACGCCGCATGTCTGGGGGAGGTCGATGCGCTTGTTCGGCGGGTGCCCAGCCATTCAGTCGGCGGCGCGCGAAGGGGGGGGGGAAGTGAGCAGGGGGCGGGGCCTCTCGGAAGGCTCGGAGGTCCCCCCGGGCCTTCTGGGAGGTGTGCTGAGCCCTCCCCGAAGACACAACGAAAAACTGCTCAGCAGGCGCGAGGGCCTGTGAGAAGTACCGCCGCCTTCTGAGAAGGCCCTCTCCTTCCCACTTCCCCCCACCGCTCGCCCCCGATTCTGGGAGGTGACGTTGCCTCCTCCGGCAACGTGACGGTGCCATTGCGAGTGCACGAACGGGTCACGCTCGCGCATGCTGAACTCTACTGGGCGACCGGGCGTGGCGCGTGGCGGGCTGCGCTGGGCAAGGGGCGCGCCCAAGGAACACCTGGCTCAGGGGTGGGCGGTGAGGCCGGACATACAGCAGCGCTCGGAGCGGACAGCAAAAGCACAGGAACGAGTGGGAGGACGACCCAGACATCCGACGTGCTGAGTGCTCGACAGCGTGGCCCGCTGCTCACCAGAAGGACCCTGGGCAAGAGCCACCTTTGGTGCGCAGCATCCGGGGGCCACGGGGTGGCCAAAGCCAAGCGCGCAAGCCAGCACGCACCAAAAGGCCACCCCAGCGAACCAGCAGAAGGTCACTCCAGCGAACGAGCGATTCCGACGTTGTGCCCGCAGAGGTCCTAGAACCCTTTCCCAGGGACAGGCTCCTCAAGCCGGGTATGTTTGCTCGAGCTCCTGGGGCACAGGGCCCCCAGATGCCGAAGACTGCCAGAAACTTTGCGTCGTGAGGTTCGCCACGACGCGAGGGTGTTGAACGATGAAGTGATCGAATTGGACGCATACACGAACGACAACTTACACCTGGGCATGCGTGCGTGAGGCCCCGCCTGCCCATGTTCTCAAGGAAACAGCCCCCGCCCCCAGCCGACCCGTCGCTTGAAACACAGATCATGCTCCAGCCGAACCCAAAAAACTGCAATACTGGGCCCCTGGATCTTTCGAGCCATTCCCCGGGACCGGTTTTCTTCATCCTGTGTCGTGTTTCGTCGCTCCTCGGGCCAGGTACTTCAGGGACCCGAGAGGCCGAAAACGGCAACAAAACTCCGTCTGGATTCGTTTCAATGCGGCGGATCTCTGGGTCTGTGGGGAAGCCGAAAGGTGCACATACCGCTACTCCCCAAACCTCTTCCGGGGCGCATGCTGACCGGTGTCTTCCGAAGCGAATCCAGCCGTCGCGACGAGGGTTTCCCGGGAGGCCCAAGAAGGGCAAACGAGGGAAGGGTAGCAGTATGGGCACCTTTTCCTCGTCTGAGTCTCAGCCCCCATCCTCCAGGGCCAGAGCAGTCCAGCAAGCGTCAGGTCGGGCATGCCCTCCTACAGGCCGATTATGGGCAAGAAACAAAACATACGCCAAAAGTAACCAAACAAACATTCCAAAATAGTCCATTCAAAATAGTCCAGCAATTATTTTTACCCCATCAGGGCTCGCTTCTGTAGATGTCCTCGCGGATTGGCATGGTTGGGTGAAGTTTGCCACCGATTTCCGCGGCCCGCCAGGGTGCCTGGGTGCCTTACAGCCCCATAGCCCTATAGCCCTATAGCCCCATTGCCAAAAAGCCCTGTAACCCTATAGCCTTATGGCACTATAACCCCATAACAGAATAGCCATATAGACATATAGCCCAATATCAGTGTAGCCCTATAGCCCAATAGCCCTATAGTCTTATAGCCTATAGCACTATAACCCTGTGGGCTTGGAGCCCTGTAGCTCTATAGCCCTATAGCTCTATAGGCCTATAGCCCTAGAGCCCCATAGCCTTTAGCCCTTTAGCCCTATAGCCCTACATCCCTATAGCCCTATAGCTCTATAGCCTCATAACCCTATATCACCCTACTGTCCTTCCCCTATAGCCCGATAGCTCTAATAGCTCTGTAGCCTTATAACCCTATATCACCCTACTGTCCTTCCCCTATAGCCCGATAGCTCTACATGCCTATAGCCCTATAGCCCCATGACCCTATGGTCCTAGAGCCCCATAGCCCTATAGACTCATAGCCCCATGGCCCTATAGCCCTATAGCCCAATAGCCCTATAGCCCCACAACCCTATAGCCTTATAGCCCGATAGCCCAATAGCCCAACAGCCCTGTAGCCCTATAGCCCCATAGGCCTATAAACCCATAGCCCTGTGGCCCTATAGCCCTATAGGTCCATAGCCCTGTAGCCCCATAGCCAAGTTGCCCTATAACCCAACAGCCCCGCAGCCCTGCCCTGTAGCCATAAAAAAGACTTCGACAGGGGCTCTTCTGAAACAGGACTAGGATCGGGATAAATCGCTCCAGAGCGTTCCGGAGCGCTCTCAGAGCGTTCCGGAACGCTCTGGAGCGGCCGCGGCGCCCAATACATCCTCCAAACCCGCCGATTCTCAGAGATTTCGAGTTATCCCGATCCGATGTTGTCCCGATCTTCGCGTCGTTTTGTCTTCCCCGGTATCACTGAACACCTCCCCCGACACGCCCGACTTCGAGCGAGCGTGCCAGGGCACCGCGCGAGGGGCGGGTGCACGGCGGCATGCCTGCGCCCGGGAGCCCGCGCGCCGCCCTGCGGGGGAGCCGGCCGGGCCCCCCTGGCCACCCGCGTCTGCTCGAGCCAGGGTCGGGGCGCGGAGGGAGCAGGAGGAG
>CAUYUJ010019475.1:15000-20000 GCA_963575745.1 Prorocentrum cordatum
TCACGGCAAGTGAGCCGTGGCAAAACTCAAGCAGAAGAAACTCTCGCCTTAAACTTGCACAAACTACTGTTTCTCGAAACAACAAGCCCACGCGCACCCCACGCGCATCAAAAAAAGGAGACACAAGCGAAGACGAAATCATTGTTTGCCTTGCCTCGTTGCTTTGCCTTTGCCTTTGCCCCGGGGGCGCCCTTTACCTTGTGGCCTATTAATGGGATCCCACTCGCCTTGAAACCGCACCAGGCCTCGCTCAGAGAAAGATCCGAGAGTGCCAGGAGGACGCAGAAGGGACGAAAGGGAGCTCCCAGGAGGACGGAGAGAGGCGTCAGGGACTTCATCTACCACTTCTTGTGGCGGGCCCCTCGTAGCATTTTCTCGAGCGAGTTCTGTACCCTGCGTTCCTGCGTCGTGCGAGGGGGGGGGCCATTTTCGGCAGGCTCCCCAGGGCAAGAAAAAGAGCGACGATGACTGCATTCATGGGTGTCATGAGACCCCCTGTCCCCTGGATCCAGGAATTCACAAAAAACGTGTGACGAACCAGCTGTGGGGTTCCGTCTCTCTGAAAGGTCGTTTTGGCCCTCCAATATTTGAGAGCCTCGCATGCTACTGGCAAGGGCTGGGCGGTCACTGCTTGTATCAGGCCTGTCAAGGCCTTCAGGTGACTCTGATACTCCTGCTTCGCGGTGAGTTCGTCTAGGGTGCACATCGCCTTGAGTACCCGCAGACTGACATGGAGACTCGGGGGCCCTTGATCGTGATCTCCCTTGCCTGCGGTCTTCTCCTGATACTGTTGAGCCGCAGCCGCCGCAACTCCGTTCAGCACGTGCTCTTTCGGCAAGAGGTGCGTGGTCAGCAGACATCCTTCCACTCCGCGAAGGCGCTGAGATGTGTTGAGGAACCCCTTCATCATCTCCTGGGCCGTGTCGTCCTCCGTGTCGCTGCCGCCCTCGGGATGCTGGGTGCCCTTTGCCGCCGCAGGTGGCGCCGTGCGCCTGTCCTTGCGATCTCGCCGCTCGCCGCTGCCGCCAGCGCTGAAGGAGGGCTGCGCTGAGGGCTCCGCCAGGCGCTGCTTCGCCTTCTCGACCTCCACAGGGGCCACCTCCATGGCCCACGTCATCGACTAGGAAGGAAAGGGTTGCGTCGGGGAGGGCGACGTGAGATCGAACGTGAACCAGCAGAGCCTCAAGCGACGGATGATCAACACTGCAAGCGGGACACTGGAAACTGTCAGGTACCTTCACGGGATGATGCACAGGGCTTCGGTCACACTGACAACGACGATGTAAGAACAGACGCCGAACATGCTGCCGAGAAATCGCAACAATAGAGTGAGTACTCATACACCAGGGGCACTGATTGGTAACCGTGAGGAGCTGAGAAAGAGCACGGTGCCCATGACTGCCCTCAGCGCAGAAACGCATATGTGCATACCACGCCGTTTGATCACAAAATTCTAACCCACAGACACTGCCATCATCATGGGATTCTTGACATCGCCAAACACGAGGGGGAAGAAGTGGAACGGGGTCAGATATATCCTCTCCTCCAGTATCCTGCACTCCCTGTCCCACTCCTTGTCCTCGTCGGACCCCCTTCTCATCAATACGTCCTTCCCACAACAGTTTCCGAAGCTGGCCGAAATTGGGTTCCGAAAATCGCACTCCAAACTCCTCCGTGAACACGCGAAATAACAGATGGCCAAGATTTCTTAGAAGCTCAGGGCCCCGTTCTACCAGCGAGAGCATTTTGAGGTCATTGAAGGCCTGGAGTGCCCAGGGTTTCCCAGTGCAGAGCCCAACATCATCTCGAACAAGGGTATAATTTTCAAACCGTGGCTCGCTCCTCCCCACTCATTTGGCCGAAAAGAGCCGCCAGAAGCTGGACATTCTCACGGCGGTGCCGCGCCAGCTGTTGTAGCCAGTGCAATCGTCTGATGCGAAGCTCCAGCTGCGTCGGGATCAGCCCAAGCTTGACCCAAATTCGATGCGGGGGGAGGGCGACGTGCTTGAGTGCGCCGTCTGCCATCGGAATCTCCCGCACGGCTGCCCCTTTGAGCAACGTGCGACCCCACTTGAGAAGCAGCCCGTCGACAAGGTTAAAGTCGATGGGCGAGAGAATGAACGCCTCAAGACCGCTGAGACCTGCTGACTGCACGCGTGCTTAAAACACAAGAAGTTGAATACGCAACGGAACATGCATGACAAACCAGAACCGTCCCATTGAATGCCACGCACTGCGCATGTTCTTGAGGATGGACTGTCGTTGTAGTGCTGTTGTACCTGTGCCTGCATACTGAACGCCGAGATACTTCGCACGCGTGCTCACTGTGCCTGGAAGACCCCGAAGGGGGTCAGTAAACGCACGAGACTCCTTAAAAGCGCCAGGCCCCACGAACCGCGGTGCCGTGACCTGCTTGTCAAAATTAAGAGCGCCGCCTGCCTGTGCTAGCAACTGAACCAAACTGTCGGTGGCATGACGGGTCTCGACATCCATCGCCTCGGCTGAGATGGCCACGACCTTGTGTGCAGTATCATCAAGATATACAGTAGTAGATAAGTCAATCGTAAAATCCTCAATGTCATTCATGGGGCTCGTGCACATAAGGCCCTGTCCTCCTGGTCTGGCTCTGCGCGCCTCTAGCCAAGGCACTAGCGCAATGCGATCGTAGCTACGTATGTAGTTCACGGGCGCAGACTGATGTCCCTGGAGAACCCCCTCTTGAATTTGAAACGTGCCGACCCCATCGGACCCGTCCAGAATGACCGTGCTAAGATGATTGCTGTGATGTCCGAAAAAACACGTCCTCGGGGTGCATGTGCAAGTAGTCGGTTTCGTCCAGGATGTCTGCGCGGATACTGCCGCAGGCATTGGCCTGATCAAAAAAGAGTGTGCTATGCGACTTGCGGAGACGGGCCAATCGCCAGCTCGTAATGAGCTGGATCTTGATCGCAGACTCTCGGCGTCGGTGCCGAACTCCGCCGTGCAGGTGGTACGAATAGTCTCGTTCTGGGTAAGACTGATCACCTCGAATGCCTAAATACTTCGCATATGCCTTACTGAAGGGGCACATCCGATGTATTAAACGAACAGATTTCAGTCCAGAAATAGTTGTGGTCGGCTTTGGAATACAGCAGCCCCAAGACCGATGCCAATCCATAGGAATTCGCCCCCCCCACCTCGTACATCCCATAAGAATCCCCGAACTCTCCGAGACAGCCATTCCATCGACGGGTTCGCTTCTTGAAATCCTCGTGCCTCGTCCTTATACTGGGGGTGTCGGTGATGCGGTAAGAAAATCATCAGAAACATCTCCATGGGTAGGCTCCAGGGCGGGGAGCTTTTCCGATAAGCCATGCGAAGGAACGCGCTAGAGATTCCCTGGAGGTCCGATACGGCATCATCTTGAAAACCAGGATTGTAAAACCAACGTCCAGAACCAGGTGCCTGTCGGTCCTCTGGGAACTCACTAAGCTGCACTGGAATCGCTGACTGACCGCCTGCAGTGCCTGGCTGGCCGAGATGCGCGGTCCACATCTGAACGGTGGGGCGCGTGCAAATCGCCTGGTTGAAAAAAACGACGCCCTGGTCCCACAGTAGTGCACGCTAGGCGACGACACAGCCGATGAACGAGTGACCACTTCGACTCCTCCCAAGCCTCCTTGATAAGTCCTGCGAGTTGGGCTGTGTGTTGCCCGCGAGTAGCGTCTCGCTCAGCTTTGAGCTGACGCGCGAGAGAGAACAAGGCGTGCTGGGTCGCCGTCAGCTCACTGAACTCAGGCGACTCGGCAATGAGCACTGCTGGCAACTGTGCGAGCCTTTCTCGTAGAGCAAAGCGCCGTTGGAGGAGCTCTCGTTGCCGTGCCTGGTGCTGAAGCCTATCAGAATCCCCCTGAGTGTGTCGAGCGAAGTAGGGGAGCCCAACTTCTTTGATGTCCTGAATAAACGCTTCCCAAGCACGATCAGGGGTAGCTCGGGCCCCCAGTTGTACCCAAGTGGGATACTTCGCATAGCAAATTCGTTCAACATCGCCCAAGAACTGAGACCTCCAGAGGCCATGCACACAACCGTCAACCAGCCTATCGACATCCCAAGACTCAGCTTTGGTGACTTGAACTTGGGGAAAACTAAGGACACAATGGACTTGGATCTGGAGAGGCCAGTGATCCCATCGCCTAACCGTCGGAACCATTTGGAGCCCGCGCCCAAGACGTTGAAGGAGCCTACACTGAGTGACAGAGGATAACCAAGACATTGGGATCCCAAGATAATCCACACGACTGCTAGAATTAGCCCCAAAGTAAGTATCCTCCCCACCAACATAAGTATTAGCCTGACAAAGCCCAAATTGTTCCAGAAAGTCCCGCATCTGCCTCACACAGTACTTCTCAGGTTTCGGGAAAAGCGGGCCGATCGGGTCGAAGTCCGTGGAAACATGGCCTGCATGGGGAACTCCAGCGTGGTCATTGAGGTCCCCACCAAAGATAATGGAGCATCTCGCAGGGGCTGTGTTGGCTACGTCGGTCATCCATCGAATCAAGGCCTGCACTGTCTTCTCATATTCACTTCTCTGCTTAGCACTGGATGACCGAGGAGGAAAATACAGTACACATGCCAATAAATGAAAGCGGCCTGACCGTAGAACTACCGCACCACCACGGCCTTGAAGTGAGGCTGGTGGAGAATGTACAGCAACGATGTGCTTTGGGCGAAAGAGATCCTTCCTCAAGCGAATATGCACCCCTGCGTGTCCATTCGTGAATGTTCCCCTGCTATATCCCCAACTGAGCACATTGGCAGTATCATCAACTACATTACAACATGGTGCGTCCGTCCTCTTCATGCGCACTCTCGTACCAGTGAGAAAACATATATCCTTCTTGGCATACGCGATAGAAATTTCATGCGCTCTGCCTGGCTGCACAAGAGAACAAACATTATGTGTGAGAAGGGAGAGGCAGCGCTGCATCATAACTCCACGTCGCTGGAAGGGGCTCCTCAAG
>CAUYUJ010019475.1:22126-179382 GCA_963575745.1 Prorocentrum cordatum
TCCTCCTCCTCCTCCACCGCCTCCTCTTCCTCCTGCTCGCCCTTCTGTTTCTCCTTCTGCTGCTCCTCATGCTCGGGACATCGTTGTCTCCCTCCTGCCCCTCCTCATCTTGCTCCTCCTACGCCCCCTCCTTTTCCTGTCCTCCTCCTCCTCTTCATGCTCGGAAAGTCGTTCTCGTCCTCGTCCTCCTCTTCCTCCTCCTCCTCCTCCTCCTCCTCCTCCTCCTTCTCCCCCTCCTCCTGCTCTTCCTGATCTCCTCTTGCTCATCCTGCTCGGGACTTCGTCGTCATCGCCCTCCTCCTCCTCCTCCTCCTCCTCCTCCTGCTCCTCCTCCCCCTCCTCCTCCTTCTCCTCCTCCTCCTCATCCTCCTCCTCCTCCCACTTCTCCTCCTCCCACTTCTCCTCCTGCCCCGCCAACGAGGAGATCGCGCCAGAGCGCGGGGGGCGGCGACGACCACGCTGACGACGACGACCGCGGCAACCGGCGACGACGACGACGACGACGACCGCGTCGACGACCGCGACGACAACGACGATGACGGCGGTGACACCGACCACGACAACAATGACGATGACAGCGGAGGCGGCAACGACGACGACCCCGGAGGCCAAAGAGGGGGAGGAGGAAGACGAGGAGAGTAACCAACTCTTTTGTCTGACATACGCCTGGTGATGGGAAGGAGTGGGGCCACCGCCGAGATCCGGTCTCAGCAGGTTGGGGAGGAGGTGGGAGGGCGAGGCGGCAGCAGCACATAATCACAAAATGAGGATGGGGGAGGATAAAGGAGGGCGAGAATTGACGGGGGAGTGGGGGAGGGTGGGGGGGATGGGATGATGGGGAGGGAGGAGTACGAGCGCGAGCAGAACGTGAGTGGGGGGCGTGGGAGGAGGAGCAAGAGAGGAGGGAGCAGGAGGGGAAGATGACGAAGGATAGCGGCGAGACGGTAACTCCCGCCAAAGGGACGCGCAACAACGAATCCAGAGGACCAGCCGCCGAGACTGCATGCACCTCCTCCTCCTCCTCCTCCTCCTCCTCCCCTTCCTCCTCCTCCTCCTCCTCCTCCTGCTCATCATCCTCTTCCTTCTTGAGCCCCAGGGGCGGGGGGGGGATGTGGCAGTAAGGGGCTAAATCGCAAGCCGTTTAAGCCGCAAGGGCCTATTCTGCCCTCTTCGCTCCCCCATGCGCCTTTCTCCGGCGCGACCCCGCTGATATAAGCAGCACGGAGAGGGGGCCTATAGTTATATACCATCTACCCACAGGCAGGCCCCATGCCAGGCGCTAGCTTGACCTCCCTCGGCGACGTACTGGTCGCCTTCTTTCCTCTTTGACGGCCTCCTCCTCCACTTCTGCTGCTGCCCAGCGCGGCCGACAACCAAGCGGTGCCCACGAGACGGTGTCGGTCCCCGAAACGAACTGGACGGGATGGAGAGGAGCGGGGAGAAGGGGAGGTATACGGCAGGCTCGCGTCGCGACGACCTGTGTGACGGTCTCTGACAGCGACCTGCGCGTGGTGTGCTCGACCTCGAGCGATGAGCGGCTGCGGAGGTCGCTCAGCATCGGCCGAGTCCGGGCCACCGGTGGCGCTCACGACCTCGAGAACGACGGCAGGAGGGTCGCCGCCCATGGCGGCACTGCGCGAGCCTCCCGCAGGGACACAAGGACGGGGATGGGATGGGGAACGAGACAGTGGAGGGACGAGGGCGCAGTCGGGCGGGGAGCATCGGGCCGGGCAAAGGGGGGGATTGGGAAAGGGGGGGTTACGGAATTTGCTACATGCAGCTGGTTTCGGCCCCACCGATGGGCCCATTCCTCGATACATAGCCGCCTCCGGCGCCGGGAGGCGCCGGGAAAATCAGCTACGTGAGCTGATTCTCAACCCCCCCCTTTGCTATCCCCCCCTTTCGCCCGACCCGAGAGTAGGGGAAGATGGGGGAAGGGGTCCGAGGAAGGGCGGGACGTAGACGACGGGACGAAGAGGGCGTTGGGAACGAGGGGGGACACCTTCAGCACCTCGGTGACGCGGAGACTGGCGAACGAATCGATGCCGCTCGTCGGCTCGTCCGCGAAAACCTGGCTGCGGAGGTGGACTGGATCCCGAAGACACCCGTTGGAAGGAGGGAGGAACTGCGGAGGAAGGAGGAATTGGGAGGGAAGCCGCAATTAAAAAAACAAAAGTCACCACTAAGGGCGAATAGGCCTGATGGATCACCAACTGAGCCAGATTCGCCCACGTGAAGCCCGGGATGAAACCAGACCAAACCGAATGAGCCTAGACCTGGCTGGCTCAAGCGAGCGCGGAGCGGACTCGGGCGGTGTCCGACCGCGGATGTACACACCCGCGCAGGTGCTGAATGTGACCTCCCAGGAGCTGCGCCCGAGGAATGGGAAGGAAGGAGGGAGACTGAGGGTGAAGAGAGAGGACGAGGAGGAGGAAACCTCAGGCCCCTCCGAAAGGTGCCCAAACCCTGGAAGAATGGGAAGGAAGGAGGGAGACTGAGGGTGAAGAGAGAGGACGAGGAGGAGGAGACCTCAGGCCCCTCCGAAAGGGGGCCAAAAAACCCTGGAGGCGTGCGGAGGCCCGCTCGGGAATGCTTGGGACCCTCGTGGTGCGGGGAATTGTGGCTCATTCTTATAGGTCGGGCCCCCTACAGGGGGGATCTTGGGCGAACAGTAGAAAATCTGAATCGAAACATGTGCCAACAATGCTCAAAAACAAATTAGGACAAAGCGTCCCCATACGATCCTGCAGAGGGACAGGCCCGACTTGAGGCTCCTCCCTGGCCCTCGCGGGGCTCCCCGCTGGAGCAGGGACCGACCGTCCCGGCATTCCTATAGTCATACCACGACATGTTCTTAGAACCCAAAAATGTTCTAAGAACAAAAACAATGTTCTTAGAGCATGAACCCGATGTGTTCGAACAAGACAGTCCCCGCCAGAAACGTTCTAAGAACAGCCCGTGGGAACCACAACAAGTTCTTAGAACACTGTTTGGTGGGGCTATAGGCGAGCCGGGACGCTTCGCCACTGCTTGACCCGCGGGACTCCTCCCGCGGCCTTCTCTTGGGGGCCGCGGCGGGGAGCCCACCGATGCCCGCCCGCGCGCGCTTCCGATGAGGCTCGCCGCCTTCGGGGCCGCCGACTGGGGGGCCCCGGGGTCTGGGCTGGCAGCGCCAGTTTTTGGGGCCGGGCGCGTCCCCCTAGAGGCTCATCTCGGGCGACAAAGAAGCAGAAGCATCCCAGACATATTCCAAAAACATGGTAAAAAAGAAATGCTCGAAAGATCGTCCCCAGACGATTTTTGGACCGTTTGGGGGCCTGCCTCCTGTAGAGGGACGGGCCCGACTTAGCACAAGTTGCACGAAACTGACTCGACTCTGGAGGGTGTTCGGATACTCGCCGCCTTGTTTTTTCCGACAGTCAAAGACGGCCGAGGAGGCACCCTGGGGCCTCGAGGGGGCCTCTTAGGGTCCTCCTGGGGTCCTCTTTGGAGGCCTCCTCGGCGCGAGCTGATCGAAATCTCGGTTCGTGCTCACCCGTTGGGGCCCCTTTGGGAGCCCTCCTGGATCGGCGAAAGACTGCACCTTCAAGCTGGAGCGGACCCCACCCCCCAGACAGTCCCAAGAGGGTCCCCAAGCCCCCGAGAGAGGCCCGAGAGGTCCCCAAGACGGTCCCAAGGAGGGCAGCTCTAACTCACAGTTAGAGCCCTCTAGCCGCCCAAGACTGCCCCCGCGACCGCCAGCAGGCCCCAGAGAGGCGCTCAAAAGATTCCCTGAGACGCCCCAAAACACAGCAGGCCCCCCCGAAGAACCAGAGCCCTCCTCAGAGATCGTCAGTGGCAGATTGCCCAGGACACAAGCATGCTGGCGAGATGAGCGGCCCGCAAACATACACCGCTAACACCGGGTGGTCATCAGACAAAGGACTCATGTTATGTTAAGTTGATGGACGCGCCAAGCACCTATGTGCAAGCATCAGAGGGCGGGGGAGTGACATTCTTCAGGGCCCCCATTCGTGCACCACCACCGCAGGCTTGCTTTCTGCTGAAGGGGTTCATTGGATTACTGCTTTAGCGCTGTGTCGCAGGAATGCGGTGCAGCTCGCACAGGCATCGCGCCGTCGTGCGTTTGCATGCGCAAGACACGACGGACGAGGAATGTTCGAAGATTACCCTTACATCCTTGCCCCTTCGGTTCATCCTTGGACACTTTCGCTGGCTGCGCTCCGCTCGAAACGTGTCGTGAGGGTCCTTCACGATCCTTGCATCCATATCGTGCATCCTTGTGATACGCGTTGGCTGAAATTCGGGCTGCTGAAAGGCATTGTCTGGGAGGTCGGTTGGTTTGATTCACTACTGCGGGGTGCTTATCGACAGTTTGGCCGCGGCAAAAAATATGACATGCAATGACAGACTGTAACATTGATAACGAAATACTTCATAACCAAAACAAGTCGTGGCACCACCGAATGACCATATTACACCGTAAACATTATAACATAAACTAGTACAACGCAAAAACATTCCATACAATGGCAAGTCATGGTATGACAGGGCTGGGCATAACATAGTACGCCTAATAATTTAGATGTACTCACCACTGCAATTGGGGCATCATGACATAAGCGTCCGTAGACAACATCAAACGCGACGTGAGCGCCGAGCTCAGGCTGGGCACAGGAACAAGCAGGCGCAGCAACGACAGATTGGACGACGCATCTACGTGACAGGCGTCACGACGTCACGCCGGCCAGTCGAGAACACAACAGAACATGATATCGTACATAAAATAATAGAACAGAATGGAATCCAAAAACATGTAATACGACTGACTACAGCAACGACCGATTATTTTCGCCCTGTCAAACGCAGGTCCCACGCGGACGTATAGCTGGCCACAGAGCAAAATCAGGCGCAGACACGACCGATTAGACTACATATGAACAGGCGTCACGACGTCACGCCGCACCGTCGAGAGCAAACCGAGCAAACCAGATATGCAAAAAACAAAAAGCAGCAACGACCAAGTAATGCCGTCCTAACGTACGCGCGATGCGCGCATAGCCCACGGTGGCCACATAAACAAACAATAAAACGACCCGACCAAATAGAAATACGTCTGAATCGTGACAGGCGTCACAAGGTCACGCCAGGAAGAGAACATAACATAGCATACTGTCCTTTATTACGCTGTGGCAGAATCCAGGCAAACATAATATATCACAATCATGAATAATTGCCACCAAATCGCGGCACCTCTTCAAAGAGAGAGCATGATCCGCCGCCGCTGTACTTTTGGAAAATCCCCCCTCTTCCTCTGGAACCTGGGGTTCCCCCCCTCCCTCCGCAAATCCCCCCCCTGCTGGAGCCTCCCCCCCGTTCCCCCTGGCCCCCCCCCCTACGCCTCCCCTTCCGGAAAACTGGGATGGGTCACTATCTATTCGAACCCCCCCCCCATCCGGAAAACCGGGGGGGGGGACTGCTGGTTCGAAGCCCTCCCCCCCAGAAAATCAGAGGGGGTTACTACCGGTGGTTCGAACCCCTCCCCCCCCCCTCCAGAAAACCGGGGGGGTCACTACGGTTCGACCCCCCCTCCCCCTCCGGAAAAAAAGGAGGGCCACTACCGGTTCGAACCCCTCCCCCCCCACCCACGCTCACCGCCGGCAAACGACTCTCGGGTCCCTACCACCGTCCGCACCACAGCCTCCACTGCTGTCCCCAGCACCACTGTCCTCACCACCCCTGTCCCCACTGTTCCCACCACTGACCCCACTGTCCCCACCAGTGCCCCCACCACTGTCGCACTGCCCCCACTGTCCACACCACTGTTCCCACCACGGTCCCACTCTCCCCACTTTCCCCACGGCCCCAACAACTGGCCCACTGTCCCCACTGTCCTACTGTCCCCGCCGCTGTCCCACTGAGCTGTCCCACTGTCCCCACCACTGTGCCATTGTCCCCACCACTGTCCCCACTGTATCTCTGTCTCATTGTCCCACCGGCGTCCTCGCCACCGCCCTCACCACTGTTCCCACCACCACTGTCCCCACAACTGCCCCACTGTCCCCACCCCTGTCCCACTGTCCCCACACCACTGTCCCCACCACCACGATCCCCACCACTGTCCCAGTCCCCACCACTGTCCCACTGTCCCCCCTGTTCCCACCATTGTCCCCGCTGTCCCCACTGGTGACACCCACCAGTGTCTCAGTGTCCCCGATCGCCCCGCCCTTGTCCTACCACGGTCCCACTCTCCCCACTTTCCCCACGGTCCCCACCATTGTCCCGCTGTCCCCACTGTACCCACCACTGCCCCACTGTCCCCGCCGCTGTCCCGCTGTGCTGTCCCACCGTCCCCACCGTCCCCACCACTGGCCCACTGTCCCCTCTGTCCCCACGACTCTCCCCCACTGTACTGCTGTCCCACCACCGTCCTCGTCCCGAGGAGAGGGGATCGATTGCCGGCTGCCAGGGTGGAGAGGGGGTCGAACTGGTAGAGACCTCCCCCCCCCCTCGGTTCTCGAGGAGGGGTGTGTGTGTGTGTGTGTGTGTGTGTGTTCGAACCAGCAATGACCCCCCCCCCTTTTTCATTATGGACTGGGAGGGGGGGGGGGTTCGGACCGGAAGTGACCCCCCCAGGTTTTCGAAGGGGGGCGGGGGGACGGGTTGGGAACCCCCAGTTAACCCCCCCCCGGGTTTCAGCCAGCAGCGGTAAAACATGCTCTTTCTTATCAAACGAAATATCATACCAAATTCAATCGCGACGTGCGCGCCGAAATCCGCCGGCCCCCTTGTGGGGCCACCAGGCCGTAGGATGAGGGTTTGCTGTTCCCTGCGCCAGTTCCACTTCCCAGTTTCCACTGTTACAGTATTGCTTCATGCTGCTTACTGCTCCTTGTTGTAGACCGCGCGAAGGGGGGGAGCAGAAAACCGCCCTGGTTAGCACCTCCCGGGAGAGGTCTCAGAATTTCTGGGAGGGTCGAAATTGACACCCCTCACGCAGATCGGCGGGGTCGAGGTCCAAAAGTTCTGAAATTCGGCGGCAACCCTCACACAGATCGGCAGGGTCAGAATCCAAGAACCTATGGGGTTGCAACATATCTAAAATTCGGCGGCACCCATCGCGCAGATCGGCGGAATCAGAATCCAAAAACCCATAGGATTTGCAACATTTGAAAACATTCGGTGGCACACCTCACGCATGTCGGCGGGGTCAGGGTCGAACAACCAATGGGATTTGCCACATTTCTGCAAATTCGGCGGCACCCGTCACGCAGATCGGCGTGGTCAGGGTCGAAACACCAATGGGATTCACCACATTTCTGAACCTCGGCGGCACCCCTCACGCAGATCGACGGGGTCAGGGGCGGAGTCAGGGTCGAAAAACGCATGGCATGTGCTGCCCCACTTTTGAAATTCGGCGGCACCCCTCACGCAGGTCGGCGGGGTCAGGGTCGAAAAACCCATGGGATTTGCCACATGTCCGAAATTTTGTGGGAGACCTCAGTGCACAGCATACGGGGAAGGTTCAAAATGCAACACTGAGTTCAACAATATCATCCGAAGCTCAATGTCTCTTGCCGATGCTGCTTCACGGCGGCGTCGAGGCCTCATGATATAGCTCTTGCATAGCCCATTATCCGAGAGAGGGGGCGGCAGCAGCGGTCGAAGCACTTACGGATAAGACTGGCCACAAGAAGAATCATATGCAACAACGGCAGATTGGACGGCGTATCCGATGGGACAGGTGGCACGGCGTCACGCCGGCCCGTTGAGAACATAATAGCACATATAAATATAACATGGTTGAATCATGCGAAACAGAGCAAACACAAAGTAATGGCGCCCAGTCAAACGCAGTATCCACGCCAACATAAGGCTGGCCACAGGACATACACAGGCGCAGCAAAGACCGTTTAGACGTTACGCCGCCCACTCGATAGATGAGCATAACGAGCTACATGCGCAAAAAATGAACAGAACCGAACGGAACGTGACACAGTGCGACGCAGCGGTACCAGAGCGTCTTGCGACATGCGCCCAGAGCTCAGGCTGGTCAGGAGGACAAGCAATACGCACCAGAGTCGGGAACACGGAAGGTTTTGGTGGGGGCCGCTCGATGCAACATAAAACATGTTTCTTTCTCCGAGATCCCGCGACGTCCCCTCGCGGAGCACACGCAATGACACACACACACACACACCCACAGAAGGCGCGGACGAGGGGCGCGGACCAGCACCGGCTTCGTCAGCATGGCGGCGGCAATGCTCAGCCTCGGGCGACGCCAGAGGAGCCAGGGAAGGGCGAGAGACCCAGAGGAAGAAAGCCACGGCGCGAACATGAACTTGGGGAGGTCCGCGCGGATCTCCTCCCCTTCCCCTCCCCCTCTCCTCCTCCTGCTCCCGCCCATTCCTGCCCGCGACATATCCTTAAGCACGACGATCGCTTAATCGCCCGGGTGCCAGAGGCACGGGCCAAGATTGTTGTCCCCCCGAGCTCCAGATTCGCACGGCCTTCGGGCTGATCGGGAGTAACGTACAGGGCAGTTTCTGATGCATAAGATGTTTAAACCTATAGTTTTTCCTTACATGATTAATGCATGAATAAATTTATGCATGAACTCATCATTGGTTTTGATACTAAATCCCTGCATTTGTAATACATGATCCGCACGCGGAGCATGTATTAAAAACGGCACTGTAGCGAGCGCGCGGCTCTCTGGGATTGGCGCTGGGCCCACTACCCATGGCGCGCCGAGCGCGCCAGGAGTGGCGCCGGAGGCGCCCAGCCCAGAGCCCACAGTCGAAGCCGATGCGGGGGATGGGTGATTTTCCCACGGGGACACTTGCGCCCTTGCCTCTGATCTCCATTCTTAACCCGTTTGATGGCCAGCCCCACTCGGAAAGCTTCGACAGTGGCTCCCAAGGGCCTTGCATCCTCCTCGCGCATCCTTGCTATCAGTTTTGACTGTACCCCCCCCTCTACGTTGCCCCGCGGGACCCCCTGCTCTGGGACACACAGAGACATACTAGTACTATATGTCCTTGGAGGCAGGCGTCGGACCCGAGCATATAGTATACCCATCTTGTCAGAGTGAGGGGGCCACATGGTCATCCATGGTCCCTGGGTGCGTGGCTGAAGTGGGGATTCGTGGTGCGAATTCTGCTTGTTGCGTTGTTGTTGTTGTTGTTGTTGTTGTTGTTGTTGTTGTTGTTATGGTTGTTGTTGCCCTTGTTGTTGTTTTGTTGGTTGTTGTTGTCGTCCTACCCCGCGACCCACCCGCGACCCACCCCGCGACCCACCCCGCGACCCACCCCGCGATCCCCCCGCGACCCACCCCGCGACCCACCCGAGACCCACCCCGCGACCCACCCGAGACCCATCCCGCGACCCACCCCGCAACCCACCCCGCGACCCACCCCGCGACCCACCCGCGACGCACCCGCGACGCATCCGCGACCCACCCCGCGAACCACCCTCAAGGAAGGAGGAACCACCTGGACCCGACACTTGTCGATTACTAAACGGACCTGGGCGTTGACTAAACAGCCTTGCCCTGTTCGATTCCGTCCTTGTGTGCGTTTACTGAACGGCTTCGCTTGTCGGGGTGATCATTATGGGGATGAATTTTCTGCCGTCTACACCCGCGACCTACCTGCGACCCACCCGCGACCCAACAGCGACCCACCCGCGACCCAGTTTCGACCCACCTGCGATCCAGCAGCGACCCACCCGCGACCCACCCGCGACCTACCCACAGTGCCTGAACGACAAAATCGGCGCCTGCGGTGGGCTCGTTGTATAATATGTGAAACTGTGGCGCCTGCGGCGGGCTTCTCCATAGTCTCGCAAACTGCCGACGCCCCCATCCCCCCTCACTCGTATCTTACGTGGTCTTCCCTCGGAACCTTAGCTACACCAGAAAACTCCGAAATAGCGGCACTTAGCGGCACTTAGCGGCAACTTAGTGGCACATCAGCGCCTCTTCCTCCTCCGAATCCTCCGCCTCATCCGCCTCCCGCCTTTCCTTATCCCCCACCCCCCTCCCCCCATCATCACCGCCACCACTGCGACCATCATCATCACCATCATCATCATCGTCGCCGCCATCGCCATCCGCCCCCTCTTGCCGCGCGCACCTCGGGACATCGGTCGATCGCGGCGCCCGTGCGCGCGCGCGTGCACGCGCGAGGGGGGGGGGGGGCGGGGGAAGGGCGACCCCGCTTACTCCGCAACTTGGGGGGGGGGGACTTCGACGGCGGCGCGCCGCCGCGCGAGTTCCCGCGGGCGGCCGGCCACTCCGCCGAGGGGCGGGCCGCGGGGGGACGAGAGCGCCGAGGAGGGGGAGGAGGAGGAGGAGGAGGAGTGGAGTGGAGCAATCGGACGTAGTCCGTTCGGAACCCAGAGATGCCAGGGGGGCCATCCAGCATTTCTCGGAGGGCCGTGGGGGGCGACATCCCACGGCCCACCGCGACAGGCCCCCCTGGCCTCACAATTTACTCGGAGGCAGCACCCGCCGCGTAGGAACCGATCGCGGCTTCGGCTGCCGAAACGTGCAAAGCCTCTAGCACTGACTTGCTGGGACCCGATCTGGACGGGTGGAGGCCTCGCCTGATCCTGCTGAGGTTCTCGAGGCCTTTGCCAGCGGGTCCCAGGGCCCTGCGCTCTCCCACTTGGTGGGAGAGAGGGCACGGCAAAAGTAGGCTTTTAACCTGGTGCGTGGCCGTGTGGCCGCACTTCACACAGAAGAACAATTGCCACTTGGGGATGGTGGCCAAAGTGCGGGAGCGGTGGATCACCTTGCCACTGATCACGCGGGGGCCCCTCGACCACAGCACCTCTCCACACGCGGCAAACTCGGGAAGGGGGCAAGGCGGCACGCACTCTGTGGCGGCAGCTGGAATAACGTGGCAAGCGTCAACGATGATGAGGCAGGCAGGGCACCTCCATTTGTCTGCACACCGCTCGAATTTGTGCTGAGAAGCCGCGATCGCGGTCTGCAACAGAGAGCGAGGGGCTGCCTCCTGGGTGGATTGCCTCTCTGGCCACAGTCCTCGAGGCTCTGAATTCTTGCCTAAGGAACGTAAGATCAGTCGTGCCCTCTGTCGGACGATGGCTGCAATAGCGTCGTATTCATCGGTCCTGGGGACGGGCGGGAGGGCAAGGGTGGCCGACTTGTGGGCCGCGCTTCCCGCGAGCTCGTCGGCATGCTGGTTGCCGAGAGCCAGAAATTTTTGGAAACCATGCAAAGTCAGGGGATCGGCGTGAGATGGGGTCCAGAGCACCGTGACCGAAGAGCCGCCGCCAGATCGATCCTGCACGAGGTGCCGAATTCTCAGCCAGAGATCCCCATTCTTATTCTTGCCTCTAAGGCTGCCAGGTCTGAGACATCTGCCATTCTGCCAGCCGCGCTGCAGGGCTAGGTGATCTGTAACAAACGTGAAATCCTGCTGGCACGTCTCCAGTGCCAGGCAAAACGCATGCAACTCGCCTCTTGGGACGGTCTGGCGGGGGCCTGGGAGGGGGGCGAGGAGGCCCGCGTGGAGGGCCCAGGAGGCCGAGGGAGGGTCCCATCGGAGGGCCGCGAGGCCAGAACCAACGCGCCGTCGCCTGACGTCGTCGGAAAAGGCGCCGCCAGACGCGTCGCCAAAAAGAAACAACTCGCCCTCAGCGTTACGAGCTCCTTCCCACGACGGCAGACCCTCCCGCACCGCACCAGCAAACTCCCACCCGTCCCTCCCAGTCAATGGCTCGAACGCGGGCGTAGTGAGAGCGACAGAGGGAATGCCACGGAGCCACAGGGCAGGGTCGGCATCGACCCCCGCCACGGCTCGCGGTAGTAACTTGTCACTGGCCTCAAACTCAGGTCCCACATTCGCCTCGCACTGCCACACTCGGTGAAACAAGGTTTCAGGAACTCCCGCGCTGCATCGGTCGCAGTTCTTGTCGATCTGGTAGCCCGCGTTGTGGAGGCGGTCTCTGGTCCATTGTCCTCCACTGATGACGGTGTTGTTGAGGGCCCAGTCGCTGAAATCACCGTTTGCGAGGAGCCTCCTTTGTTCAATGCGGATAGTGACCATGTCCGCGCCTCCAGCCAGCGTGTCACCATGGTCATGCGTAGCGGCCTGAGTCCAGAGGAGCCTGTGTAAATCCTCGCTGAGGTCCTGCAATACTGCGTGGATGTCGGCGTCGAGGAGGTCAGGGTCATCGGCAGGGGGGAGGTTCCACTCCTCGATGTAGCCGTCCTTCGTACGCCTCCACGTGGTAGCTGAGGTCGGCTCCCAGCTGGCCTCCAGCAGGGTCGCGATGGCCGCGCCTGTGGGCCCCTTGACCCTGCGCCACAGCTTGGGGCCTGCGGCGAGCAAGGTGGTCTTGATCCTTGGCCATGCTCTGATGATCCTGGCGTGCGTGTTCGGGTGGCGTATCCAGTGCTGAAGCCAAGCCTCGATGAATTCGATCCTTAGGGAAACTCCTGGGTCCATGCCGTCGAAGGTGGCGCCGAGGAGGGAGGTGGGGCATCGGCCCGCGGCTGCTCCCGTGGCCGCAATGGCGGCCTGACGCCGCCATCGTAGTAGAGCGTGCCGAGCGAGGCCGTGCACCTGATGACCGAATACTCCTTCGGGGAGAGCGCCAGTACGCCACAGTCCTGCTGAGATTCGAGCCTGCTGTGCAGTGCTCCGTAGTCGGTGTATCTTGCGAAACCTAGCTGCGGCTGAGCTCTGTCGCTTCCTGGCGTTGGCTTGCACCCGTCGAGTAGCCGCAGCCGCGTCAACTCCGAGGTCGACGGCCGTGGCGGTCGCAGTAACTGGGATGTCGTACTGCCGCAACTTCTTGGCTAGCGATTTGCGGACCTTGGGGGTGGAGCCAATGAGGACCGTCTTGTCAGAGATAGGCAGCTCGAACCCCTTTAAACCGTGGCAGAGCGTCTTGGCGGCACGGGGGAGGTGCTTCTGTAGCGTGCGTAGGACTCCTTCGACTCGAAGAACAGTGTCGTCTACGAAGGTCCACATCTGGGCAAGCTCTGCCTGAGCTTGGGCTTGCCGTGGAATAGGAAGTAATATGAGTCGTGCCAAGGTCGTGCCGTGAGGGGAGCCTGCAATGATGCCTTTGGAGGCGAAGATAGGCATACTCACCCATTGTCGACTGCGCAAGAATCTGGGCGCCAGGTATAGCTGTACTTCCAGTAGTAGAATGATGGGGGGAAAGCCGCAGTTGAGGCCGACCATAATGAGGTTGGCGAGCTTGATATTGTCGTAGAACTTCTGGATGTCTAATAGCAACGTGGCTGACTGTATGCCAAGTGCTGAGGCTGTCTCGTCTAACAAGGCCCTATGTAGGGCGGCCTGGAGAGCTGAGGAGCCTTTGATGGCTGTAGTCCAAAAGTCGTCCAGGCCTTGGGTCCAGGATGTAGATGCAGTCGATCTGATGCGAGACCAGAGTCTGGCCATGTGAGGTAGCATGCCGAGGACCCTGTCGCCTCCAGACTTCTTGGCTGCGAGGGCTGCAATAGTGCCTGAGATTTGTAGTGGCCAGATGCCTGCTTGCTCTACTGCGTTGAGGATATCCGCATAGGCTTCGACTGCTGGTTCTGGTAGTCGATGGAGGTCGCGAGGTCCAAGGGCGTCAACTCCATGTGCTTTACTGGGTGGCACGCGGCCGTGAAAGCGGTGTACGATCTCGGCTGTGATGGGCTCGAGCGGTTGGCGAGCGGCTGCTGCCTTGGCCTTTGACAGTGCCTGTAGGATGTCGTCGGGGGTCTCGGTGGCTTGCCATACTTGTTGCCATTGTTGCTTCTTGTTGTCCATGATAACGGTGGGGTCGGCGATGGTCAGGTTGGTCGCGTAGGCCTCGATGTGACGTACGGGCGCAGGCTTGACATGGGCGTGCAGGACTCCAGGGCGGTGTTTCCATTGCTTGGCGAGCCAAGCACCGTATGCCCTCTTGGACTTGGCGAGGGCGGCGGAGAGCGCTCTGGAGGCCCAAGTAGCGGTAATAGCGACCAAGTCGTCGGTGTCCTCATTGTCCAAGTGCGGGGCCCAGACGAGTGCAAACCAGCGGAAAATGGTGTCCTCGTCCTTCTCGAACTGGAGGTCGTGAAAGTGAGTGTTGAAGTGGTCCGCGCGCTGCTGGATGATGGAGGCCTGCTGCTGCATGAGCGCTGTGTGCTTGGGCTTGTCGAGAAGCGCAGCGTAGCGCTTGATGAGGGTGAGCGTGATTGCCCACCATTCCGACTGAGGGTCATGTACGTGTACGCGGCCTGGGGCGGCGGCCGTCTTCTTCCAAGACAATTGGTAGCCTTGGGCTCGGCCTGTGTATGCTGCGGCTTCCTGCGGGTCGATCTGGTGGTGGCTGATCATAGTGTTCTCGAGCGCCGTGGCCCATTTGGCGCACTTGAGGTTGAGGTCGTCGGCGTCGCGCACCCAGTGAGTGTACGCGAAGTGCGCGTGAGGCTGCTTACAACGTGTGGGCACAGCTTGCTGCCATTGTTCCTCCCACAGGTCCCTCGGGATAGCGTGGGGGGAGGAGGAGGAGGAGGAGGAGGAGAAGGAGGAGGAGGAGGAGGAGGAGGCGGGGAGGAGGGCAAAACAGATGACGACGACTACGACGACGTGGAGGGGGGGGGGGAGGGCGAACTCGGACGAGGGAGGGAAAGGCGAGAGGCAAGAGGAAGAGCGAGGAGGGGCGAGGAGGTGGGGTGAGGGGGGGCGAAGGGGGAGGGGGAATCCCTCTGACGACCCTGCAGGACCGAAGAGCAATGGTCTCTGGTCGAGGGCCGCACTGCCGCGTCAGCTCGTGGCGGCGGCTTCCTGAGCCGCCCCCCCCCCCTCCCCCTCCCTCCTCTCCTCGTCCTCCTCCTCCTCCTCCTCGTCCTCGTCCTCGCCCTCGCCCTCGTCCTCGCCCTTCCCCCCCCCCTCCTCTTCCCCCCCCTCCTCGACCTCCTCCCCTTCCCCCTCCTGTCGCGAGGCGCCGGCCCCAATGCGCCCTGATCCTGACCGTGGCTCCTCCTCCTCCTCCTCCTCCCCCCCTCCTCCCATCCTCCTCCTCCCTCCTCCTACTTTGCACCCCCCCCCCGATCCCTTCCCCCCCCCCCCCCCCCCTCCTCCTCCTCCTCCGCCTCTCCCTCCTCCTCCTCCTACCCCGCCCACCCCTACCTCCTCCGTCTCCTCCGAGGAACTATCCCCCTCCTCCTCCGGCCCCCCCTCCCCCCCCCCTCCTCTTCCTCGTCCTCCTCCTCCTCTTCTTCCCCCTCCTCCTCCTCCTCCTCCTCCTCCTCCTCCTCCTCCTCCTCCTCCTCCTCCTCATCCTCTTCCCCCCTCAGGCAGCGGGGCGGGGTGGCGGGGAAGCGGGCGGACAGACGGCGACCGGGAAGGATGCGGAGGCGATGCATGTGGATCCGCTTTCCCTCTGCAGCGCCCCCCTGCAGTGCAATTTCCCCGCGGCTGCCGCGCGCGGCTCTCGCTCGCGCACGCGCGCGGCTAGCGGCTATGGCGCTCCGCGCGCGGCCGGTGGATCTCAGCCGATCTCACCCGTATCCCCAAACAGCTTGTCCAAGCCCTTCGAGTCCATCTTGCCCAAGTCGGCGGAAGCCGACACGGCGCCCGGGTCGGCGGGCTTCGACGGCGCCGCGGTCTGCGGCTCGATCTTGATCTTCTGGACCTGATCCGGCGGCAACGTTTTCTCGGTGTCCTTCTTCGGGCCCTCCAGGACCCAGAGTTTCAGCTCCCTGCCGTTCGCGCGTTTGACCTCTGCCTTGAAGCCGTCGTACTGGTCCTGTGCAGCGCGGGGGCCAACCCGAATCACCGCTCGCGGCCGGCGGCGGCGGCAACGACAAAAGCCGCCAGCCACGGAAGCCGCAGAAGGGGGGCAAGCGGGGGGCGCGCCGGGGCCCGCCCCACACCTGCCCCCGCCCTCTGCGGCAGCAGCTTGGCGCCTTGCCGGCCCCCGCCGCTGGCCCCGCGCGGGTGCCCCCGCCAGCCGTCCTTCTTGGACTTCACCTTCATGACAACCGTGTCGCCGACCTTCGGCGGGCTCTCCTTCTCGCCGTCGCCGCCATTCGCGGCCTTCTCCTCCTCGGCCTTCTTCTCCTCCTCCGCCTTCTTCGCCTCCTTATCGGCCTTGTCTTTCGCCTTCTGTTCCTTCTCCTTCTCCTCCTCGGCCTTCTTCTTGTCGCGCTGCTCGGTGCACTCCTTGTGCGCGGCAGCGCAGACGGGCTCCAAGTCTTTCACCCCATGCTGCTGCTGGCCCTTGCTTCCCTTCACGGTCGTCGAGGCCGCCTTCCACGTCGCCTCCAGGATGTCGTAGTTCATGCGCTTCGCCACGTCGGCGGGCTCGTCGGTCTTCTCATGCTGCTGCTGCTGGTCTGGCTGCTGCTGCGCTTGCAGGGCCTGAGGCGCGAGCAAGCCGACGCGGGCTTCCACCAGCTCCTTGAAGAAGGCGGTGCAAAGGAACTGGTGCTCCTCCTTTGTCTTATGGGCGTCCTTCACGCGGCGCCAATCGGCCACGAGGCTCTTCGCGTGACCGTTTTTGATCCAGTTCAGGGAGGCGGGGCCCTCGCCGAGGAGCTTGACGGCCACGACAAAGTCTTTTGCCGAGAGTGCCACGGGCCCAGGCTTGGTCAGCGGGAGCAGGCAGAGGCGCGGATCGTCTGGGCGCCACGCTTTTGCGATCTCGAAGCGCCCAGGCTTCTCCACGAGGTACTCCACCTTCATCGAGAGAGAACCCGGGCCCATCAGCGTGTCCATGCACTGCAGCTCCTGCACGTCTGCCTCGCCCCCCCGTGTCTTCGCTTCCAGGAGGCCGCGGAAATTGCTCAACCGCTCGTCCTTGGGCACGCGGGTCTCCTCGCGGACCTGGCGGAAGCGCTCCGTCCAGCGGTGCTTGACGAAGTCCTTGTACAAGGGGCACTCCAGAAAGGAATGCCGCTCCTGCATGTTGAACCCCGTCAACTGCAAACCGCCGCAGGCTGAGCGGGCCATGGTGCCGAAGGGCACTGCAGGCTGAGCGGCTGGCGGGTCGCCTTTCTCCGCGGACTCGGGGCGAGCGGCGGCGGGGCCGTTGGCAGCGTCCGGCGTGCGCGGGGACGCGGGCGGAGGAGCGGCGGCGCCATCTTCCCCCGTCTGCCCCTCGAGGCGCTGCAGGAAGGACCCCGTAGGCGGCGCGAGAGTCGAGGCGGTCGGTGCCGCCCCCGCGGGCGGCGGCGGCGGCGGCGCCGCCATGTCCGCAATCTCCAGGACGGCATCCCCCCATCTTCGGCATCTTCTTCCCGCTCTTCACCGGGGCGGCGTCTCGGATTTGCTTCAAGACGGGGCTCAGCCTCTTCAGCGTGCCCTCTGTGACCATGGGGCGCTCGATGATCTCTCTCGTAACGAACTTCAAATGCTGGGCCGCCGCGGCCGGGATCACCGCCTCAGCCGGCATGTCCTGCAGGTAGCGGAGGAACTGCAGCAGCCAGAACTCGAACGCACTGCTGTCGAATGGGCCCGGGGAAAACCACCTGTTCGCCTCCGCGGCCCGCGCGGTGCTCTTCGCAATCTCCTCGAACACAACGCTATCCTCCTGAGCGGCTGCCGCGTCGTCGGCGGCCCCCAGCAACGACCTGCAGACATCGGCAAGAAGCAGCGGAGACGCTCCAGGGAGAGGGGGGCAGCCCTGGGGAGCGCCCTGCATGATCCCACCCTTGCCCCCCTGCAACCAGAACGAACTGAAGATCAGGGCTAGAGAGAGGCAGGGGGCCAGCCCCGGGGAATCGGAGCGCCCCGCGCGATCCCACCCTCGCCCCAAGGCAGTCAAAGCGAACCAAAGATCATGGCAAGCGTGCCCGAAGCCCTCCCCTTCACCTCTTCGCCGCAATCGCCGATGCCATCTCTGGCGGCCGAGCCCCGGGCGGTGCGCCGCTGTCCTTCTCGCCCGCCTTGGGGTTCGGCCCCTCCGGCACCTTCTGCCTCTTCGGGTCCGGGCCCTGCGGCACCTGCTGGCTTTGGTCCTCCGGCCTCTCGCTGTTGTCCAGAGTCGCGCTCCTCTGGTGGTCCTCCGGTTGCTGGCTCCCGCGGGCCTGCGATGTCTCTGGGCCAGGCTTCTTCTTCTTCTTCTCCGACTCTTCCTCACCCGACAACTCCGCGTACGAAACCTCGAACTCCAAGACCCCCGCCAGCGGCTCGCCGTCCGAGTCCACCAACCGGGACCGAGGCACGCACTGATCGATGAGGAAGATGTCCCCTGGGTCCGTGCCGCGAGGTAGCTTCGACACCGTCCGCGGGTCCACGAACACCTTCAGCGGCAGCGCCTCCTGCAAGTGAGGGGCCATTGATTTCTTGACCACCCACACGGTCTTCCCCATCTTGCTGGCCTCGACGGTCTTGCGGCGCTTCTGGTCCCACTGCGCGATCTCATCCGCCCGCGGCCGATGCTTGCCGAGCCTCCGAAGGAACATGTACGCGCACAGCACGCCCTCGTCGACCTCGCCCCCCATCCCGTCCAGGCGGCCGAGGACCCGCTTGGCTTTCTTCCGCGTGTTCGGGCTGAAGTCACCCTGGGCCGCCCGATTCACCTCCTCCAGCGTCGGCTCAGGGGCTGGCGCATGAGTCGGCATGATTCGCCCACCGACCGCGACGCAGGACGCGTCGCGACCGCGCGCCTGAGGGCTTCACACTCGCCCCTGGCTGAACCTCGGCAGCGGCGGCGGGGAGGAGAGGGAGGACAAGGGGGGCGGAGAAGCGAGTTCAGTAGGAGAAGGGCGAGCTACCAATGGGGAGGACGGCACCTCGGGGATCGACGCCCTGCCCGAGTCGGTTCACGCGGCCTGGCTTCAAGAGGAGCGAGGACACGATCGAGGACGTGCTCCAGGGGGGCGAGGACGGATGGACTGGAGGAGAACAGGACAGGAGAGGCAGCCAGGTGGGACGAGGGAGAGAGGGACAGGAGGGGACAAGCAACAGCAGCACAAGGAGCAAGCATGAGGAGGTTGGCGGCGGCCAGGGGGTCTGCGTTGGATGGGCCCCAGAAAATCGGTCAAGAGGGGGGGTATATGCAAAATCGGCTCAAAATCGGTCCCCCGACCCCTCCCGGGGTCCATCCGACGCAATATTTCACCCCGGAACGAATTTTCGAAGCCCCGGGGCCCGAAAACGGCCCCCGGGGGCCGAAAAAAACAAAAAACCTCCCCGAACCAGTGGTTGGCCACCTCAGCCCCTCAGCCGGCTCCAGTGAGGAGGAAGAGCAGCAGCAAGACGACGCACGGCTTCTCCGCGCTCGGCCCCTCCGCGGCCGGCCCCTCCGCGTTCCGCGGTCGGCCCTACGGCGCAGCCCCTCCGCGCTCGGCCCCTCCGCGGTCGGCCCCATCCGCGTTCCGCGGTCGGCCCTGCGGCGCAGCCCCTCTGCGCGGCTTCTCCGCGAGCGGCCCCATCCACGCTCGGAAGCCCGCGAACCCCAGTTGAGGGTGCCCTTGGCGGCGTCACTCCGTCGACGACGACGACGAGGACCGCGACGACGGCGACGGCGACGGCGACGGCGACGACTGCGACGGCGACGAGTCCGAGGCCAGCCGCCGCCCGGCCGGGCGGGGCACGACGACGACAAGGCGAGGCCGAGGCCGAGGCCGCACCTCCCTCTGCTTGCCGAGGCCCCCCCCCCCCCCTCCTCCTCGTCCTCCAAGGCCCAGGCCGAGGCCGCCGCCAGCCCACCAGCGTGGGGCACGAGGCCGCGCCTCCGTCCTCCTCCGAGCCGAGGCCGCGCCTCCGTCCTCCTCCTCCGCCCTCCTCCTCCGTCCTCCTCCTCCGTCCTCCTCCTCCGCCCTCCTCCTCCTCCTCCTGCTCCTCCCCCTCCTCCTCCTCCTCCTCCTCCTCCTCATCCTCCTCCTCCTCATCCTCCTCCCTGTCGTCGTCGTCGCCCCCCTCCTACTCCACCTCGCCCTCCCTCACTCCTGCCGCCCCTCCGGCCAAGCCGAGGCCGCGCCGCAGGCCAGCCGCGCCCGAGGCCGGCCGCCGCGGCCTGTCCAGCCGGCCAGCCGTCCCGCGGCCGGTCCTCCTCCTCGTCCTCCTCCTTCTCCTCCCCCCATCCTCCTCCTCCTCCTCCTCCTTCTCCCCCCCCCCCATCCGCCCTCCACCTCGCCTCCCCCCTCCTCCTCCTCGCCATCGTCCTCCAACCGCTCCGGCGGCCCGGCGGCGGGGTCGGCGCGGAGGAGCCGCCGCTTGAGAAGCTGGTCCATCAGGTGGACCTTCGCGGCGTCGTCCGCGAAGTCGAGGCCGAACGCGGCGCCCCTCGTGGAGGCCATCGCCCCCCGCGGCCCAGGCCCCGCCGCGGGGGCCGGGGGGCGACGGCCCGGCCCAGCCTGGAGGGGGCAGAGCCCCTGCGCGAGGGGGAGCAGGAGGAGGAGGAGGAGGAGGAGGACGAGAAGGAGGAAAGGTAAGGTCCGAAGGACGAGGGGAAGGTAAGGTAAGGCAAGGTAAGACGCGCATTGGGGCCGGTGCTATCTGCGCCGCTGTAGCACGGAGGCGAGGCAAATGGAGTGGCCCTGCGAAGTAAGATGGAGGAGCTGGAGGAGGTGGAAGAGCGAAGGGGACGAGGGGGGCCAATAGGGCGAGAGACCTATGGGCGGAGACCTATGGGCGGAGACCTAGAGTAAAATACCTATGGGCGGAGACCTATGGGCGGAGACCTAGAGTAAAAGACCTATGGGCGGAGGGCGCGGATCTTTTTATAAGCGACGCGATCAAACCTCGAGAGCCTCTGGCGCCAACCCCCGAATCAGGTTGTCGCATCTCTCATTGCCCGTGGTCCACTCGGCGCCCGCCTCGGCAATCTCCTTCCGGAGGCGCACGACCTCCCGTGCGTGCCAAGCCTTCCTGGCGGCATTTCGGTCGCACCAGCCGCGCTGCCTGGACCTCCACAACTTCCACGCGCGCAGGGCGCAATACGTGCGCAAGAGCCGGTGAGGGGGATCCTCGTAGTGATTTAGGGCGAGCGTCCTGGACATCTCCGGCACGCGCTTCATCTCGCCCTCGGCCGTCCAACGCGTGGAAGCGATGAGGATCCTTGCGTCTGGCCACTCAGGGTTCCTCGTCATGCGGAAGTACCCATCGGCTTCACCGGGAACAGTGAAGGACTTGGCGGCCTCCCTCGCCAGGTCGGCGTCGCCGACCTCGCCGACGATCTCGCCCGCGGCAGGCTCGGCCCCCTCGGAATGAACGCTCTCGGAATCCTCAGCGACATCCTCGGCGGCGGACTCCACCTGCGAAACGATGGTATCCGCGTCCGAAGAGGCGCCTAACATGCCGTCCTCGTCTTGCTCGTCGTCGCCCTCCCCCTCGCCCTCGGCCCCCCGCTTTGGGCGCGGTCGGCCCGGGTCCAGATGAACCTCCTCGGCGCCCGCCAATCGCATTGAAAAGGCGCCGCCCGTTGCGGGCGCATCCTCCGCGGCCAATCTCCAAACAGATACGTTGTCGCGACTCTCGCCCAGGCGGGCCAGGACATCGTCCGCCGTCGCGAGCTGCTCGTGGAAGGGGACGGTCCCCGACGAAGTGTAAGCGCCACCGTCGTCAGGCGTCAGAACCAGAAAGAGCTCGCGCTGCTTGCAGCGCGCGCGCCAGAAGAAAACCCTCGCGGTGAAGCCGTGGCCCGACCCCTTCAGAGCATGAAAGCCAGATCCTTGCTGTAGGAGGATTTGGCGCCGCAGCGCGTCGGAACGCTCGCCAGGGCCCGCTGGCCCAGGCTGCGCGCGCCTGGGCTCGGGAAAGCCCGTCGAGAGAGGTGTGGGGCGCTCTGCGAGCAGGCGCCGCGTGGACGCGGCGTTCTTCAGCAGAGCCCGGAAGTCCGCCTCGTTAGTGCCGGTGCGAAACCAAGCCATCCATTCTTCATTTGAAACTGTGTATGATGACTCGAACTCACGCCGCTCGAGGTCCCGCGCCTCGGTGCGGATGCGCCGCGCCTCCGCCTTCAGCTCAGTTGCATTCGCCCTGTAGCGCGTCCGCAGGGCGCCCAGGCCCCCCCCGTGCGCCACCCGAGTCAGCTCTGCGAGCTCGTCTGGCAGCACGTACCCCAGCGGGCGCGGCGTCCAATCGGGCTTCCTCTGGACCGCCAGCGCCCACGCAGTCATGAACTTGCGTTTCCGGATCTGCTTGCGACGCAAGGCCAGGGAGTCGATCCCCGCATTGCGGATAAGCCTGTGCCGCTGGAGCATGCTGTCGCTGGACGCCCGCGGCAGGCCCGAAACCTTGCGGACGCCGTCGTGCATCTTATCTTGGCTATGCTTCCTCTCGGCGTCCATGCTGCTGGCCGCGGCGTCGAGGAGGCCGTCGATCTCTTCCTGCGCGGCGGGGGGCCCGATGTAATCCTGCGCCGTGGACATCGAGCCGCGCGCCAGCGCCTCCTGCTGGAGCGGCAGCGAATACCCAGCGTCCAGCTTCGCTTCGGGCTCCCGCAGGAATCTCCGGGTGCCAGCAGGATACTCGTCCGGGTTGTATCGACGACTGAGCTGCCAAAGCGCGGTGGGGCACGATTTGCATTCATCGTAACGGGCACAAATGTGAGACGCCGTTCTCAGCAAGTCTGCCACCGCGGCCGCCCGGTCAAGCTGCGGGTCAAGCGGCAGCAAATCAAACAGTTCTGCGATCCTCGAGGCAACTTTTTCCTGGTTGTTGCCCTTCGCCAACCTGACCAGCGTGGGCTCCCTCTCGCCCGTCGCTTTCTGGGAGGATATGCTCGTCGCAATGGAAGTCAACTGCAAGCACAGGGACACGCGCTTCAGATCCCCCGCGGTGTAAAGGTGCGAATACCAAGCCTTGAACTTCTGGAGACGCTTCTTGTTCTCCGCGCGGGGGGCGACGGTGTCCAGGGAAAACACGTCCGCGGGAAGGCCGACGAGCTTCAAGCGAAGCAACGTGTTGACGCAGTCCGCGAACAGCCAAAACCGGCTCCGTATCGGTTTGTTCTGGCACTGCAAGAACGACTTATGCAGGACGACGTATACCTCGCCGCAAGCGCGCGGGCGGTCATCGTCCCCCGCGTAGTCCGCCACCAAGCCTCCCAGGTCTGCGCTGCAAACGCCCGCGATCGCGTCGGAAAGCACGCGCTTGCCGTACAGCGCCTGCAAACTCCCCGACAGGCCGCCGCCACCGCCGCCACCCCCAACCCGCCGCCCCAGGGAGCGCGCGACGTGCGCGCGCAACCTCGCGCCGAACTCCTCGATGTAATCGGGCACGAGGTATTTAAAGAAGCGAGCGCAATTCGCCTGCAAAGGGTTGCTGTCTATATCCTTCTTTGCAGCGCTCCGGCACACGGCGACGGCAGTAACCAGGTTAGCCTGATGAGACGCGCACACCCACAGGCAGACTCGGTAAACGAACCACGCGGGGGCGCCGGGCCGCAGGAAATGGGCCAGCACGAGCCGCATGGCGGCCTGGTTCGTGGCGATGGCGTCCCCCATGACGCAGTGGACCACCCGGAGCGGGCAGCCATCCGCCACGTTGGGCCGCACCTGCTCCGAGATCGCTTCCAAAGCTCTGACGATCGAGGTTGCGATCGTGGGGGCGTCTTTGCGCAGTAAAGCCTCCAATTCCGACCACCACTCTTCGCGGCCGCCCCCTCTGCAGAGCGTGATGACCTGGTTCTGCACCTTACTGGTCTGGGAGCGGGGGAGCCCGAGGCCCCCGCGCCCGCGCCCTGTCGGCAGCTCGATGCCGGCCTCCTGCGAAACTGCAAAGCTCTTCATACGCATCGCGGCTTCGTCGTGGACGTGATGAATGATTAATGGGCCCGAGAGCGCCCCCAGTCGAGCGGCGCGCTCACGGTTCATGCTCTTCAGGACCTCCACGACAGCATCCCGCACGCAGCTGATGCGGCTGGCTGAGATGGGCACGTTGTGCTCAAGAGGATGGGCTCGGAACATATCGGCCAGCGTCCTCCGCGGCAGCTTCGGGTCCGCGAGCCCAGCCCGGATGAGCCAAATGATCTCCACGTGCCTCCCTTCCCTCGAGACGCCCTCATCGCGGAGCGCCGCTTGGAGGCGACGCCGCTGCCGCCTCTGATGCTTCAGGGCGTCCACAAGTTGGCGACGGCTCTTGCGAGAGTCAGGATCCGTTCGTCGGGGACCGCGGCGCCGGGGGCACCCCTCAAAAGCATCGGCAACCAAGACAGCAGTGCCCCGCGCAGATGCAGACAACGCCTCGGCATCGACACCGCATTCGCGCAGGAATTCCACGTCCTCCCCGAGACACTGCTGCAACGCCGCCAACGCATGGAGGGCGCCGCGCACGACGGCGGGCCGCCAACGCATGCGCCCCTCGCGCCAACGGCGCCGTGAGCCAATGGCGCACCGACGGTGCCTTGAGCCAAAACCGCTACGAATGCAAATTGGCAGGAGGATGAGGAAGAGGAGGGGGAGGAGGAGGAAGGAGGAGGAACCCAAGAGACCCCTTAAGAGGCCCCTGGGAAACCCCCAGAGGCCCCCATGAGCTTCCCAGCAAGCCTCCAAGAGGCTCCAGGAGGCCCCAAAGCTAATTACCCCCTGAAGCCCCCGGGAACCCTCCGAAGAGACCCCAAGAAGCATCCCCGGGGACGGTGACCCACGTCAACATCGTCAAGTCGTCGTCGTCGTGAGGATCTGTTTTCGCCCGAGATGGCTCCAAGAGGGCTTCCGCGCTATCACTACGTGCTCACCAACGCCCATTACCCAAACCATCTCTCAAGGGCATCGTTCATAGATGGACTGGTGGGGATACGCTGGAAACGGGTGTTCGGCGGTGGCGCCGCGGCGCGCGAGTTCGGGCAGGTGCCTGGCTGCCTCGCCGCGAGGGAGGGAGAGGAGCGCGGGGAAAGGGGGCAGAAGGGAGGAGGACGAGTGAATTGGACGAGGATGAGGGACAAGGAGGGAGGAGAAGGAAGAGGAGGAAAAGGAAAACGAGGACGACACGGAGGGGGGGGGAGGAGGGGGGAAATGGAGGAAGAGGAAGATGGAGAGGAGAGGGGACTCCTTGGACTCCCAAGGGCTTCTGCGACTGCATAACGACGCAAAGAATGAGAGGGGAGGGAGGAGGGAGAGGGGCAGAGGAAGAGAGGAGAAGGAGGGGGTGCGAAGATTCCTGACGTTACCGTCAGGGCCTCGGGGTAAGCGGGATCGCCCTCCCCCCGCCCCCCACCCCCCACTCGCGAGCGCATGCGCACGCGCGCGCGCGGTCGCCGCGATCGACAGATCTCCTCAATTGCGCGCAGCGAGCGGGAGAGAAGGATGGTGGCGAAGATAGCTGAGAGGGAGGGGGGAAGGAGCGAGGGCGCCACTAACCGCCACTAAACTGCCACTAAGTCCGGAAAAAGACTAGAATAAACATAATTAGAGGTGTATATAAGGTTCCGAGGGAAGACCACATAACGTATCCGCATCTGCGGGGTGCTACGTAGTCCAGGGCAGGCTTTAATCCAGAGGATATGTTAAAAACACACGATGTTTAACACATGATCCATGCGTGAATAAATTTATGCACGAACTCATCGTTGTTTTTAGTACTAAATGCCTTCATTTTTAATACATGATCCGCACGCGGAGCATGTATTAAAAACTGCACCGTATTCCGTTTCCCGAGCGTGTGGGCAACAGCGCCCGCCGCGACGCGAGACACTGCAAGACTTCTCGGAGCGCGCGTCGCCCCATTGAGGGGGGCGACGCGCACACCGTAGAAGCATGCTGGTGTGACGCCGATGCTCCAACGACGCTCGGCGGGGGCACCAGCGCGTGGTGCGGGGGTGAGCGACGGGCCGCCCCGACAAAGGTGGCCAGCGCCTACCAGCCCTCCCGCCACGCCCCAAGAATCCGCCACGATGCCCAGCAGCAGACGTCGTCCAAAGGAGGCAGCGGCCGCTCTCGGGCAGGCGGCTCCTGGCCTGACGTGGGCGACGTCCGCGTGGGCGCCGGCAGCGGGCCCTGCGCAAACCCGGCAGGCACCGCTGTCAGTGTTCGCCCTCACGACTCAGGCTCTTTCCGCGCCCACGCCGATCGCGCCGCCGACACGTGGCGGGGCGACGCGCGTTCCCAACTCCCGCCGCTTGAGGGGAGCCCGACATGAGCACCCCCCGGTGCTGCCGAACGGAAGCGCACAGCCCCCCACCCAAGAGTGGATTTGCGCGGACGCACGGGACGCACCCGCCCCCGCGGTCGGGGCGGAGGGGGGGTGATGAGGGAGAAGGGGGATGGGGAGGGCAAGGAGAGGATGGGGAGGAGCAGTCAAGGGGGGGAAAACGGGGGCGGGGACCACTGAGGAGGAAGAGACGGATGGCATCTAGGGGAAGGGAGGCGGACTGAGGAACATTGGGGGCTGAACAGAAAGGCGATAAAGAAGAAGATGGTGACGATGAGCATTAATGACGATGATGCTGGTGGTGATGATGCTGACGAGGATAGCAATGGATACATACCATATAGATATTATAAAAAAGGTGATGATGATGCTGATGATGGTGATGATGGTGATGATGATGAGGATAATGATGATGATGATGATGATGATGATGATGATGCTGGTGATGGTTATGATGAAGTTGAAGGTGGTGATGGTGATGATGCTGATGACATTGATGGTGCTGATGACGACGATGATGCTGATGATGATTATGGTGATGATGGTGATGATCATGGTAATGATCATGGTGATGATGGTGGTGTCGAAGGTGGTTATGATGGTGCTGATAATGCCGATCGTGGAGGTACGAAGGTGGTGATAATGGAAGTGGCGGGGATGATGATGGTGATGATGGAGACAATCATGATGCTGATGATGATAAGGTGAATGATGATGATGATGATGATGCTGATGATTGTTGATACAGATGGAGATGACGATGATGATGAACACGAACGTGGAGACGGTTGTTCAGATGATGGTGATATGACGACGATGGTGATGCTGATGAGGTTGATGACGACGCTGATGATGATGATGTTGACGCTGATGATGACCATGATAATGATGATGATGATAATGATGATGATGATGATGATGCTGATAATGATGATGATGATGATGATGATGATGATGATGATGATGATGATGATGATGATGATGATGATGCTGATGGGGATGGTGATGATGATGCTGATGATGATGATGATGGTGGTGGTGGTGGTGGTAGTGATACTGATTAAACCTGATGGTGCTGATAGTGTCCGTGATTATGATGTGGCCCCAGATGCTGATGCTGGGGCAGATGTCGATGCAAATATTGCGGATGGCGATGTGGATCACTGGTAGGAAGAGAGATACCAATACCGCCAGTCCCCAGACCTCTATCCTGGGGCGCGCTATGGCCACGAAGCCGAGGCGAATCCAGCTGTGATGATGAGAGACGGGCAACGGTATTGGCATTGCCTTCCCTTCAGTGGTGATGGGGCATCACTTGTCTTGGGTGATGTCGGGCATGTCCTCCTACAGGCGCATTTCGGACGACAAATACAAAAGACGCAAAACATAACCAACGAATGCTGCGAAATAGTCAAAGCATCGTCCCCAGACTATTGGTTGCCTATTTTTGATTAGTCCTCCTGTCGAGGGACATGCGCGACGTAAGTCTTTTGGGGGGTGACGCGGCGGCGGCGCGCGCACGACCACGAGGACGGGCGTAGACGAGGGCAGCAAGCCAAAGAGAGGGAGAGAGAGCAAGCGGATACTGGCACCCGCACTGGGCGTCGGCCGACCTGGGTCCTTGGACTATGTCGCTCTCATCGCACTGAAGGACCGCATCCCAGCAATAATTTCGAGAGCCCAGAAAAGTGTCGAACGAGTAATTATCGCCTCCCAGGGCCCGACACCTTAAAAAACCTTGAAACTTCGGTGCATTCCTGGTGCTCGGAATTCTTTCTGGTTGTCGAGGCCAAAGTAGGTTGGCACGTCGTGACCCTTGGAGTGAGAATGGGGAGGGCGGGGAGGAGAGGAGACTGGAGACTGAAAACTGCCGGGGGGATGGCCCTACGGCGGGGCCCAGCGGCAGCTTAGCCCCGGAGGGGGAGAGGATGCCGGCGAACGACGACGACGGGCCCGCCGCGGGGAGGCGCCTCTTGCGCTCCCCGCTGGACAGGCCGTGCAGGCCGTAGCCCCCTGGCAGGGGGCCGCCCACCAGGGTGGCCTTCGCCTCGCGTCCGCGGGGGGAGGGGTGGGGTAGGTGCCAGCTGTGGGGAGTGAGGAGGAGAAGCGCTGGCGGTCATGGTTGCGTCACCACTCTTACCCCTGGCCAGGGAAAGAATGCAGGACTGCCCATGCTTGACATACACCGACAGCTCTCCGTTGCTGGACTGTTGGCTATAGGCCGCGCCTACGTCGCTTGGCGTTGGGGTGCTGGGAAGGTGCCTGCCAACCCTTGCTCCAGCTCCACGCCCCGATGTATGGCCACCGCGATCGCCGCGGCGACCTCCAAAATCAATCCAGCGTTTTAGTCTGGGGTCGGATATCACGCAACGAATCTGTGGGGAGAAGGTCGCCGTGGGGAATCACGAGACGTCAGCTGTGTGGGGACGTCAGCTTTGCGAGGGAGCAAACTTGCGCGACCTCTTCGCAAAAAAGGTGGAAAAGGCTTTTCAGCCTGATTACGGAACCACTCGGCCGGATCAGGCCAGATTGAGCTTGGGATCAAAAATATGGTTGCCTGGAGGAAGGATTCAACGGAAGATTCGACTGGGCATGTCTGGCTTTCCACCATGGATATACCAGCGCCGATGCTGAATAAACGCATTGCTTCATTCGCGGCCGTAACGGGCGTCATGGGGGGAGGGTGGGGGACAGGAGGGGGCATGACGTAGCGCCCCCCCCCCCCCTGGCTGTGGTGCTGGACGCACTGCGGCAGAGCCGGGGACGCACTAGGAAGAGGGAGCGTTACGTTATGGGGAGAAGCATAACGCGCGTGATGGGCCAGAGGGTCAAACATCACCCCCAATTGCGGTGGAAACCCATGGGAGCCTCCCACACCATCTTGGCAACTCGTGCGAATCGATGCTAGTCGGCGCCAGCCAACGCTAAATCGGCGCTCTCTCGCCAACTCCCAGACGCTAGTCGACGCGAGTCGACGCTGGAGGTGGTACCGAATTCACGTGACCTCCCAAGAAACGCGTCCTGACACCTGCGAGGAATCGGAAGGGAAGCGAGAGCCACCGCCGTTTTACTTCCGCCAGCTTCCAGTAGGCCCCCGCCGAAGGCAAAAGTCCTCGAAAACAAGGCACAGGCTGGAACGCCCCGCACGGGCGACTGATGCGAGACCAGCTTTGACGGCGGCTGACCAGGCTGAACGAGTGGAGGGCCAAAAGGCCAATGCTCCCGAAGGAGGACATGCCGACGCGGCAGGTGTGACGAACGCGAAGCGTGAGAAAGATGATCGTTGTGCTGAAGCTGGGCGCTCAGCAAAGCCTGACGAGGAAGAAGGAACACGAGGACCAGTTCCACGGGATGGTCGATGTTTTCGATGGAAGTGTTTGGGATGATGTCGAGATGGGTGCAATTGAGCAGCCCGAGTTGATGGGTTGGAATGATTGGAAAGCGCGGATTCAGAGTGATGGCAGACTACCGAGAGGGGTCCGCGACGCTGCTGTCCAAGCCCAGGAGACCGAACCTGTGTTTCTAAGGCCCTTCGTTGTCCCTGTGCTTCCTCCTCGTGTCCCCGCGTTCCGAGGCGTCCCCTGGTGTCCCTGTGCAGCCCCCTAGGGCGCCCCCTGCAGGCCCCATGGTGTCCCTCAGTCTCCCCTCCTGCCCCCCTTTGCCCCATCATGCCCTCTCCTGTCCCCAATGACGTCCCTGCGTGTCCCTGGCGCGGCTACTGCGACGTCGAAAACGGCAGAGGAACCCTGAGGAGCACGCGGGCCGCGGCCGGCGGCCGGCGCAGCGGCCTGAAACCCGAACAGCGGCCGCGGGAACGCGCGCCTGTTGTGAGAGCTACGGTGTCCCCGGTGCCTGCGGGTCAGAGGCCTGCTGCCGCAGGGCGGACCACGTCGCGCCGCGGGATATCTTGCGAGCACATGGGTAACAATCGACAGCGAGGCGGTGGTACATGCCAACGGTCACCCTTCTCCTCCTCCTCCTCCTCCTCCTACTCCTCCTCCTCCTCCTCCTCCTCCTCCTCCTCCTTCTCCTCCTCCCTCCTCCTCCTCCTCCTCCCCCTCCTCCTCCTCCTCCTCCTCCTCCTCCTCCTCCTCCTCCTGAAGGCACTCGCGCCCAGAAATCTCTTGCGTGGCAACCCAGCAACTCGACGCCTCCACGCCTCAAAGAGAGGACGCGCGCTAGTATGCCAGCTGCCGTGTCTCCGTGCCTGCTGGTCCAAGGCCCAGGGCGGAGCGCATCGCGCCGCGGGGTATTGCCAGCACTTGAAAAGCAATCGGCCACAGGGCGGTGGGCGACACCACACATCTTGGTCAGGGAGCGCACATACACGCATCCCTCCACGGACTGCCCCTGGCGGCAACCTAACGACTCGACGCCTCCACGACAACCGAGAGGGCGAACGCTATTCGGTAAGCTGCCGTGCCCCCGTGTCTGCTGGTCTAAGGCCCGCGGCCGCAGGGCGGAGCGCATCGCGCCGCGGGGTCTTGCCAGCACTTGGAGAACAATCGGCCACAGGGCGGCGGGACCTGGCGACACGGAACATCTTGGTCAAGGAGCGCACATACACGCATCCCTCCACGGACTGCCCCTGGCGGCAGCCCAACAACCAGACGCCTCCACGACAACCGAGAGGGCGAGCGATATTCGGTGACTGCCGTTTCCGCGTGCCTGCTGGTCGAAGGCCCGCGGCCGCAGGGCGGAGAGCATCGCGCCGCGGGGTCTTGCTAGCACCTGAAAAACAAACGGCCACAAGGCGGTGGCACCTGCTGACAACTCCATGGACTGCCCCTGGCGGCAGCCTAACGACTCGACGCCTCCACGACAACCGAGAGGGCGAGCGCTGTTCCGTGAGCTGCCGTGTCCCCGTGTCTGCTGGTCTAAGGCCCGCGGCCGCAGAGCGGAGCGCATCGCGCCGCGGGGTATTGCCAGCACTTGGAGAACAACCGGCCACAAGCGGTGGCACCTGGCGACACCACACATCTTGGTCAGCGAGCGCACATACACGCATCCCTCCACGGACTGCCCCTGGCGGCAGCCCAACAGCTCGACTCCTCCACGACAACCGAGAGGGCGAGCGCTGTTCGGTAAGCTGCCGTGTCCCCGTGACTGCTGGTCTAAGGCCCGCGGCCGCAGGGCGGAGCGCATCGCGCCGCGGGGTCTTGCCAGCACCTGAAAAAAAAAAACGGCCACGAGGCGGTGGCACCTGCTGACAATTCACTGGACTGCCTCTGGCGGCAACCCAACAACTCGACTCCTCCACGACAACCGAGAGGGCGAACGCTGTTCCGCGAGCTGCCGTGTCCCCGTGTCTGCTGGTCTAAGGCCCGCGGCCGCAGGGCGGAGAGCATCGCGCCGCGGGGTCTTGCCAGCACTTGGAAAGCAACCAGCCACAGAGCGTTGGCACCTGGCGACACCGACATGGAGCGCAAGTCCACGCATCCCTCCATGGACTGCCCCTGGCGGCAGCCCAACGACTCGACGCCTCGACGACAACCAAGAGGACAAACGCTGTTCCGTGAGCTGCTGTGTCCCCGTGTTTGCTGGTCTAAGGCCCGCGGCCGCAGGGCGGAGCGCATCGCGCCGCGGGGTCTTGCCAGCACTCGAAAAAGCAATCGTCCACAAGGCGGCGGCACCTGGCGACACAGACATGGAGCGCAAGTCCACGCATCCCTCAACGGACTGCCCCTGGCGGCAACCCAACAACCAAACGCCTCCACGACATCCGAGAGGGCGAACGCTGTTCCGTGAGCTGCCGTGTCCCTGTGTCTGCTGGTCTAAGGCCCGCGGCCGCAGGGCGGAGCGCATCGCGCCGCGGGGTCTTGCCAGCACTTGAAAAAGCAATCGGCCACAAGCCCTCCATGGACTGCCCCTGGCGGCAGCCCAACGACTCGACGCCTCCACGACAACCGAACGGGCGAACGCTGTTCCGGGAGTTGCCGTGTCCCCGTGTCTGCTGGTCTAAGGCCCGCGGCCGCAGGGCGGAGCGCATCGCGCCGCGGGGTCTTGCCAGCACTTGAAAAAGCAATCGTCCACATGGCGGCGGCACCTGGCGACACAGACATGGAGCGCAAGTCCACGCATCCCTCCATGGACTGCCCCTGGCGGCAGCCCAACGACTCGACGCCTCCACGACAACCGAGAGGGCGAGCGATATTCGGTGAGCTGCCGTGCCCCCGTGTCTGCTGGTCTAAGGCCCGCGGCCGCAGGGCGGAGCGCATCGCGCCGCGGGGTCTTGCCAGCATTTGAAAAGCAATCGGCCACAAGGCGGCGGCACCTGGCGACACGGACATGGAGCGCAAGTCCACGCATCCCTCCACGGACTGCCCCTGGCGGCAGCCTAACAGCTCGACGCCTCCACGACAACCGAACGGGCGAGCGATATTCGGCAAGCTGCCGTGTCCCCGTGTCTGCTGGTCTAAGGCCCGCGGCCGCAGGGCGGAGCGCATCGCGCCGCGGGGTCTTGCCAACACTTGAAAAAGCAATCGGCCACAGGGCGGCGGCACCTGGCGACACGGACATGGAGCGCAAGTCCACGCACCCCTCCATGGACTGCCCCTGCCGGCAGCCCAACGACTCGACGCCTCCACGACAACCGAACGGGCGAGCGCTGTTCCGGGAGCTGCCGTGCCCCCGTGTCTGCTGGTCTAAGGCCCGCGGCCGCAGGGCGGAGAGCATCGCGCCGCGGGGTCTTGCCAGCATTTGAAAAGCAATCGGCCACAAGGCGGCGGCACCTGGCGACGCAGAACATCTTGGTCAAGGAGCGCACATACACGCATCCCTCCTCGGACTGCCCCTGGCGGCAGCCCAACAGCTCGACTCCTCCACGACAAACGAACGGGCGAGCGCTATTCGGCAAGCTGCCGCGTCCCCGTGTCTGCTGGTCTAAGGCCCGCGGCCGCAGGGCGGAGCGCATCGCACCGCGGGGTCTTGCCAGCACTTGAAAAAGCAATCGTCCACAGGGCGGTGGCACCTGGCGACAGTAACCCTCCTGCTCAGGGAGCGCACCCGCCGCGGGGTGTTGCCAGCACTCGGAAAACAACAGGCAACCAGGCGGTGGCACCTGGCGGCAATCCGCCGCCGTGCCCCCCTGGTACGCACAGGCATGAAAGAATGCCGAGAGCCCTGATCGGTTTTTCTGAGTCCTGATAAGAAGCCACCCAGCCTTAAGGCTGGTCGATTCCCCCCCCCTTTCCCGAGGCCACTCAGCACGACAGCTTATGCGTAAACCCCCATTGCATGCGTGCCCGCTCGAGGATGGTGCTCGTCCCGCATTGCAGCAAATTCCAGAGTCATCATTCCATGCGCGGCCGCTTCAGGATTGTGCTCTTCCCGCATGACTGCTAACTCCGAGGCCTCTCGACCCACGCACACCCTGTCGAGGGTCGTGCAAATCCCTTGCATTGCTGAATGAGTTTCGCAGTCTCGCCTTTCCGGACTGCCTAAAGCCCAAGACGGCCCCAAGGAGTGTCAAAGATGGCCCCACGACAGCCCAAGAGGCTCCAAAGGTGGCCCAGGACGACAACACGATGGCCCGAGAGGCATCCAAGATTGCCCCCAATACGATTTCCCTTGGGACCCAAAACGGCATCAGAAGGCCCACCGACGGCAAAAAGTGGCGCCCCCACGACGGCCCCGCAGATACCCACCATACGGCCGAGAGGGCTCCAAAGCGGCCCAAGAGAGCCCCAAGACTGCCCCACTAAAAGCCATCCTAGCCCCGAGACGGCCCAAACGAGTTCCATGAGAGCTCCTCGAATAGCAACGACGGCAGATGTCACATGAGACGGTCACCCTCTTCCGCCTGCTGCAGCTTCTCCTCTGTTATTCCTCCTCCTACTCCGCCTGCTCAAGATGTTTCTCCTCCTCCTCCTCCTCCTCATCGTATGAATCAGCATCGGCATCGTCATAATCACCCGTACCATCATCATTAAGCATCGTCAGCAGCAGAAGTATCAGCATCCTCAACCGCATCAGCAGTGCCACCACCATCATAATCTCGATAATCGTCGTCGTTACCGTCGTCATCGACTTCTTCCTCTTCTGCATCATCATCATCATCATCATCATCATCATCATCAACAGCATCATCATCATCATCATCATCATCATCATCAGCATCATCATCGTCATCATCAGCATCATCATCATCAGCATTGGCATTATCATTACCATTATCATCATCATCAGCAGCAACATCATCATCACCATCATAATCACAACATCACCCGGGCGACTCCAAAATGGCACCCATGATCGGCAATCCGGACCCCCCCCCCAAAAAAAAGGGGGCGCGCCAAGGACCCCAGGGGGGCCAGCTTCTGCGGATTTGGACACCCAAAGTGTGTACCGAAAGAATGGGTACAATGCCCAACAATAAATATTGTCCCAAACCAGCAGAGGCCGCTGTTGGGCAGGCGGCCTTCTGTCTCGAATGGGCACAGGCCGCGGCGGCGCGGACAGCGAGTCCTGTTCAAAGTGGACAGGAACTGCTGTTGGGCATCGTACCCCTTCTTTCCGTACCCATTTCGGGCGTCCAGAGCGGAAGAAATGAACAAGTCCTTTGCGACGGGTTCGGGCACGGGGCTTACCCCTGCCTGCACTTCCGGGAGAGGAATATAAAGTCTCACACGCGCGGGTGCTGGCGCGCGGGGTCTCCCCCACCCCCCCGCGCAGCCAGGGAAAGAACAAGTGCGAGAGCCCAGATTGTGAGAGCGATGCAGCATCACTCTAATAGTATGCAGCATCACTCTAGTAGTAGTTGTACTCGAGAACTGTACTAATATTCCATGCGCGCTACTGCTTGTCCTATTTACGATATCGACATCATATGCTGTCTCCTTATTCCGTAACCCCTGCTTCCGTACTCCCGAGTCGCGATCCTATAGTGCCGAGCCCATACTGTTTTCTTACATGCCCTAATCGAGAGTCGATACGACTAGTTACGACAAGTGGTGCTGCAAGACCAGGTGCTTTGCGCTGGCACATGGTGATACAAGCTGTACTCACGTGCCAGGTGCCGTCTAATCAGAGAGGTTCAGGGGTTCCGGTGGCAACACGCCCGCGGAAAAGGAAACGTAATCCATGCTCCGCCAGGGGTCCCGGGTATATCGGGTCGCCGCGAAGATGGATCCGCCGGAGGAAGAAGAAAAGACATCCGGCCAAGGGGAACGGGGGGTTCACGCATGAGTCGCGGAATCGCTATCACAACCACCATCATGATCACCATCATCAGCATCGGCCTCATCACCAAAGTCACCATCATCAGCATCATCAACATCGTCTTCATCATCATCATCATCATCATCATCATCATCATCATCACGATCATCATCATCATCATCATCATCATCATCGTCATCAGCATCATCATCATCATCATCATCATCATCATCATCATCATTATCAGCACCATCATCAGCATCATCATCCTCGTCATCATCGTCATAATCATCACCATCATCATCATCAGCAGCAGCAGCAGCGTCATCATCATCGCCATCGTCATCGGTATCGTCATCGCCATCACCATCGTCACCACCATCAGCATCATCATAATCACAAGCATCACCATCACAACCACCATCACCACCACATCATTATCATCACCATCATCATCATCGTTGTCATCATCACGATCATCCCCAGCATCACAATCGTCATCATCGCAATACCCAGCATAAACAACATCATCGCCATCGTCATCCACATCGCAATCGCCAGCGCCGTCATCCCCGTCATCCCTACCATCCGTATCATCCTCGTCACGGCTCTCCCACGCGTGGAGACACGGGTTGTCACACGTGACGGCCTGCCGTGCCCCCTCGAACAATCGCCACCTGGACTGCTGGGCTGGCACGGTGGCGGGACGTGTCGCTGGCATCTGGATAACGGGCTTCCCCTGGCGGCACCGCTGCAACTCGGCGCCTCCGTGACGGCCGAGAGGACGCGCGCCACCGTGCTCAACGGCTGTCCCCCGTGTCTGCTGGTCTGAGAGACGCGTCCGCAGGGCAAGGCAAAGAGAGCATCGCGAACGCGACGGCGGGGCCAAGGGCGGGAGGGGTATGGTCGGGGCGATGAGCCAAGGAACGATACATAAGGAAGGAGGCCCCTTTTGTAACGTAAGTTTGACTGGGGAGCGCACGGCCAGGGGAGCGCTACAGGGAGGGTCGGGCGGTCCAATGCGCGCTGCCGTGGCAGCTGGGCCAGGAGGGAGGCAGCCCGCGGCGGCGTCAGGGTGCGGAACCGCCGCGGGCACGGACCGCCCCTCCCCCCTCGATCGAAAGCCGAAAGTAAAACCAAGGCGAACAGCAAAACAAGCAAGGAACACGGAGCCCCCCCCCCAAACGAAGATGGCTCCTTCCTCCGCGCCCCAACTGCAGCACGGAGGAGAAGAGACGCCACCGCCACTGGTCCGTCGGTCGTGCCGACCGGTCCCGTGGCGCTGGGGGGGGCGAGCCCGGGGGGAGCCCGACGAAGGGAAGCACGTCCAGAGAGAGAACGGCGGGGCGCGCTGCCCGCAGGACCCGCCTCCCTTCCTGACGGGGAGGGGCGAGGTGGCGCCGAGGGGACCAAGGAGGAGGCTCTCCAGGGCAGGGGGCCCGACAGAGTGGGCCCGCCAAGAGCAGGGCGAGGAGGCTCGGGGAGGCCCGGAGGAGGCTCGAGGCGGCGAGGCCCGAGGAGGAGGAAAGAGAAGGGCGAGGCTCTTCCAGAAAAAACTGCGGGACCCGTTTACCTCAGGTCACGTTTTCCTTCATGGCGAGGAGGGGCCCAGGACGCTCGATGGGGACCAAGAGGAGGCTCCAGGGAGGAGGCCCGAGGGATGAGGAAAGAGCAGGGCGGCGCGAGGGGCACGGGGCAGAAGGATGCGAGGGGGGAGGACGAGGACGAGGACGAGGATGAGGATGAGGAGGAGGAGGAGGAGGAGGAGGAGGATGAGGAGGAGGAGGGGGAGGAGGAGGAGGAGGAGGAGGAGGAGGGGGAGGAGGAGGGGGGGGGAGTGGGAGAGGCAAACTTACAGGGGAGGGGGTGAACGGATGCTCACGAGAGGAAACAGCATACCTACGAGGAGAGGCAGACTCACTTATGAGTATAGTTTAATCGATCCCCATCCCCAGCGGCGTGGCCTGGGCCCCACTGGCCGATTTCCGCCCCTAGATGGGGATAATTCTAGGTCGTCCCCTTCGGGTTTCGAAGGGTGTATCCCCAACACGGGGTGATAATTTGGTGGGGGTGTCGAAGGGGATGGGGATGGGGATGGGGATGGGGATAGGTTAAACGATACCGAACTTAGAAGGGTGTTGGAGCAGGCTGTGGCACACGAGAAGGAAGAGAGAGGCAAAGTTGCCATAGGCGTTAAGGAGGAGGATGGGCCCCTTCAGAATGCTCAGAGAACCCGAGGCCGCTTCGAACCGTCGCCAACATGCGCCACGTAAAGAATCGAACGCAACGATGTGGCAACATCAACCGACCGGAAGAAACGATTTTGGTGGCGAGCGTGCCCGTTTCGCAACACCAGCAGCCGGGCACGACTTCGGCCAGGACTCACTCAACGCCTGTGTCCTGCTTCGGGAGCTCTATGAGGGTTCTTTTGGGGTTATACCCGGCGGAAGTGCGACCGTCCCACTCCTCCTTCAGGGTCCGCATCAGAGCCAAGTCTATCCGCGGGAATTCCTGCTCGGGAGTGCCCTGCGGTATCGCTTTCTCCCTGCCATAGTGATGGAACGGCTTGGTGTGGTCCGGCAACACACTGGTCCCGCGCAGTGGCGGCAAGAAATCGTCGCCACGAAGCAGGGTCGGGATCGGCTCTGCCCACGCGAGCGGATGTCGAGGAGCCCAGTCGGTCTTCCGGTTCACGCCAGGCCTGAATGGCTTCCACTGCCGTCTGGTGGGCGTGTCGTACTTGGTGATAGCAGGCTGGAGCCCTGGGTTCCTGGAGTTGTATATCATCTTGACATCGTCAGGGATCGTCTCCTCGCAGGTGACGATGGCCTTCTTGAACTGCGGGCCGTTCTTGAAATAATCACCTTGCGAGTTCCGCCGTATCTTAGGCAGCCTGATATAGGTGTTCACCTTGATCACCTCGTCGCAGACCATTTCTCGACCCCAATCCCCGAGTTCCAGCCCTGAGCGCTGGGCCGCTCAGAAGGCTCCTCGGACGCACCGCCATCAAGGACGGACGCCCCCCCCATCGTATGTCTTGGCGGCGCGCACAATGGGGTAGGGAGAGGGGGGAAGGCTTCTTAGAAGGAGGGTGCTTCTTAGAAGGCGCTGGCCTTACATCTTCAGACAAGGCCCGTACCTTCTAAGAAGCAGGGGTGCTTCTAAGAAGGCTTCCCCCCTTTTCCCACCCCCCTCTGCGCGTGGCCGGAATGTCCCCGAAAGCGGCCTCACCTGTTTTTGTTCCCTTAGAACGCCCCGCGAAGCTGGGGATTGGGATCGCCAGGCCCAGCGCAACCTTGGCTTTGTAGATCTCCCGCAGGTAGTTTCGGATCTCTGGTTTCGTCAGGTGCACCGGGACCCGGAAGGCGAGGCGGTTCGGCTCCAGGTACGTCCCGGACTTGAACATGACGAAATTGAACCATGGGAAGAACACATTCCTCGCCGGGTGCCCGAACGAAGAAAGGCAAAACATCTGGGAAGTCTTCGTGGAACGACGGAGGGCGATGAAGCCCGATCAAGGGGCCATGGAGCCGGAGCGGTTCGGATTGAGCACGCGGCGAGCCGAACGATGGGGTCTTAGCCTGGACTTCGCTGGGGCATGCCGGATGAAGCCAGTCTGCGACCTCGGATATGCCAGCGCCGGTGCTGAACTGAGCCGCGGTCCCCCCGCAAGATCCAAGGGGGGTCCAAACGCACCCCCCGGGGAACTGATTCGAAGCGGGGTCCAAAGACCCCCCACCCTGGACGACAATTACTCACGGGGCCCAATCGTAACGACGACGACGACGACATCGCCTGCGACAACGCCGACGACGGCGACAACATCAGCGGCGGCGGCGCACGTATCGATCTGGTTCTCTCGGAATCCTTCCTACTAGGGCTCGGTCCAGCTCCAATGCAATCGTGCTACTATGTTTGCTTCCACTTCCCAAGAAATCCTTACGGCGGTCGATCAAGCTGAATTTGCGCCCCAAAGAAGGTAGCGATCCAGATTCGATCACATCCTGCGAGGCTTGGAACCAGCTCTACTGGATCCAGCTCTAATTGCGTCCTGCTCGCAATCCAGGTTGAACGCAATCCACTTAGGGCTGGATGGATCCATCCCTAACGAATACATGCGATGGTTCGATCCAACTCTAGTCGAATCCAGATATGCTTGAATCCAGCTTTGGAAGAATCTCACTGGGGATCGATCCAGCTCAAATGGAATGCTTACGATACTGGATCCGCTCTAATCAGACCCGAGAAGGGTACGACTCAGTTCGAAGAAAACCAATTCTGGCTCCATCCAGCTTGAAAAGAATCCTTCGAAGGGTCGATCAAGTGCTTTCAAGACCCTACTAGGGGGGCTTCACCAAGCTCTGATGGAAGCCTACTGGGGATCGAGCCAGCTCTTACAGAATCCTACCAGGATTGGATCCAGCTCTGATGACATCCTACAAATGCGCAATCCAGCTGTACTATAATCTTTCTACGGCTGGCCCCAGCTCGATGCAGGTCTGATGGAGCTCACGTAGAAAGCTTGACCCAAACAACCATAATGCAACATCTGCATACAAAATGGATCCAACTCTCATAACATCCGAGAAAGGCTTCCTCCGGCTCTGAAGAATCCGGGTAGGGATCGATCCAGATTTCCTCGCATCCTAGTAGGGCACGATCCAGCTTCAATCGCATCCAGCAATGGCTGGATCGTCGACGCCGTCGGCTTCGTCGTAGGCGTCGTCGGCGTCGACGTCGTCACCGTCGTCGCAGGCGTCAGCGTCAACGTCGGCGTCGTCGTCGGCGTCGTCGACCGTGTCGTTTGCTGGCGGCGGCGGCGACGTCTTCGTCGTCGTTGCGGGGGAGAGTTCTGGACCCCACGAACAATTTTCCCGGGGAGGATGGAGGGGGGTCCAGAGACCCCCCGAAAGTCATGTTCCCGGGCCGGAGGGGGGAACCCCCACCCTGCCAGCAGCGGCGATGCTCCTCCGACACCATCTGCTCCGACCCGATCTAGGGAGGCCTAAAAGTAGCGGCTCAGCGCCTCGTGTCCCGAGGCACGTGCGCAGACGAGGGGGAGCCGAGGCACGCATCGACTGAACGAACGGGGGCCGCGACGTCCGGGGCACCTCGTTGCACCGGCCTTGGTGTACACTCCCCCCGTCGTCAACTGGGGACATTGCACGGCACCGATGCCGCTGCTCGCAGGACCTCCCGGAGTGCGTTCGGACCGGAATGTCGAGGCGAATCCAGCGGTGGTGTCGACGAGGCCCCCCCCCCGCAAGAGGCTCGACAGAAGGGCAACGAGGGAAACGGGCAGCGGCATCGGTACCTTCTCGTCCTGTCCTCAGCCGCCGTTTGGAACACAATCCTATATTCGCAGCTATAACCAACGGGCGTTGCGGGAAGGGAGGGAGGGGGGGGACGGGAGGGGGCACAACGTAGCGGCCCCCCCTCCCCAGACTGTGGTGCCGGACGCGCCGCGGCAGCGCCAGGGACGCACTGCGGGAGGGAATGACACTTTCTGGGGGAGGGGGGAAGGGGGGGGTGTGGAGGCGGGAGGGGGGGGGGGGAGGGGGCAAAACGCGCGTGATGTCCCAGAAATAAAAATATTATACACATATAAGATCTCGGTCTCTCTCTCTCTCTCTCTCTCTCTCTCTCTCTCTCTATATATATATAATGTGTATATGCATATATATATATATATATATATATATGTATGTATATATATATGTGTCTAGCAAAGAAAAAAAGACGCCCTGGGACACCACCGAGCGTCCGCGCGCCGCGCCCCGCGACGCGCCCCGCGAGGCGCGGGGAGCGCGGCCACCTCCTCGCGCCCCCGCGCGGCCCTCCTGGGCGAGGGGCCGCCCCGCCCTGGCCCGGGCCGCGGCGCGCGCAGGGCGGCCCCCCCTTTTTGGTGAGCAGGGGTCGACCGCCTCGGCATGCCAAAAGTCCTACAGGGCAGTTTTTAACACATCGGATGTTTTAAACCACATAGGATTTACATACATGGTTCATTTATGTCGTCGTCGTTTTTCATTTATGTCGTCGTCGACATTTTTTCAACCACAAGTTATGCATGAACTCGTCGTTTTTTACTACAAACCCCCTGCATGTTTCATACATGATCCGCACGCGGAGCATGTCTTGAAAACGCCACTGTACCACGAAATGTTCCTGGAAGCCAAAAATGCTCCAAGGACAAAAACAAAGTTCCTAGAACACAAGCCCGAAGTGAGAAAACAGGGTGCACTCCGCCAGAAGTGCTCCAAGAACATTCCGTGGAAACCACCAAGGGTTCTTAGGACATTGTTTGGTAGGGCTAGAGGCGAGCCCGAACGCTTCGCCACTGCTTGACTTTTTGGCGCCCTCGGGGGCAGCCCGACAAGAAAATCGGCACCACAAAACGAAGCCAGGCTCAGGTCGGGCATGTCCCCGTAGAGGCGGATTTTGGACGAGGAATAGCAACAATAGTCAAGCAATATTCCAAAATAGTGCACAAAAACTCCAAAAGAATCGTCCCCCGCATATTTCTTAGTATGTTACCTATATTCCTCCTGTAGAGGGACACGCCCGACGTAAAGCCAGGCCGATGATCAAATCGATGGGGATGAGTCGAACATCTCTGAGATCTGGCGGTCCTGGAGGATGTCTTGGGCGCCGCGGCCCTCTCGAAGCGATCGGGACCGCTCTGAGGGCGTTCCCGGAACGCTCTGGAACGGGGTCATCCCCGCCCTAGCCCCGTCCGTTCGGCGCCCTCGGGGCAGCGCGGCGAAAAACAACGGCATCCGCACCCGCTTCCGGAACTCCGCGCGGACTTCCGGGAGCGGCGCGGGAGGCGCCGCCGGGCGAGCCCTGTGCCGTGTCCTGCTGCTTCGCCTCTCGGGCAAGTGCCGGCCGTGGCCCAGGCCCGAGGCGGCCCGGCACTGCCGGAGAGGCGCGGTGGCCTCGAGGCGAGAGGCACCCCTCGCGGGGCGCCCCTCGCGGGCCGGAGAGCCGCCCGGGGCGGGTGCGGAGAGGCGGGGGGCGCCTCGCGGGCCAAGGGCGCCGCGGGCAACCTCCGAGGCCGGGGGCCCAGGCGGGCTGCAGCAGGGGGGGCCCAGCCACGAAGGCCCTTCCTCGAGGAGCCCAGCCGCGAGACCCCAGGGCGTCCATCGATGTCTGGTGAGCGTCGCGCGTCTCCCCGCGGCAAAGGCCACCGAGGCCCAAGAAGCCCAGGGGCACCCTGGAGACAAGCGGGGTGCTTCGTGGCGTGGGCCCCCACTGTACAAGAAGCAGCTCGCGGGACCTTTTGGTTATCCCATGTCCCGCAAGGCGGCCGTGATGCATCCCCGTCATCTGGCGTCATTGGGCGCTAGTGGGCGCCGTCTGGGCGCTGTTCGGCAATACTGGACACTATTGGGCGGAGTGCGCGCTATTGGGCGCTTTGAAATGATATTCGCACGCACGTATACACATACATCTACACACATATATACATATATATAGTCACCCATACATGCATATATATAGAGAGAGATGGTTCCCCCTAAATCATACATTGTATCTTGAATAGTATTCGCGTTCATCATCCTCTTATCCATCTTTGTGCTGATTTTCTTTAGTCTAAGATGCAAGGAACCACTTTGTATGTGTGGTTGTGTTGATTGTTTGTTGCTTCTTGAAGCTCAAGTGCTCCCCGCGGCCTCCCCCCAGCAACTCCTCCTTCTCCCCCTTCCTCTTTCCCCTCCTTCTCCTTCTTTCCTTTCCTCCTCCTTGCTGAAAAGCAAGAACAAATAATACTGAGTGTTTGGCGCCCTCGGAGCAAGCGAACACTGTGTATGTATGGTGTAACTGGTCTTTTGGGGTACAGGATGCAAGGAAACACTGTGAACTGTTTGTTAGTTGGGTTGTTGTCCTTCCTCTTTCCCCCTCCTTCTCCTAGTTTCGTTTCCTCCTCCTTGCTGCAAACTCAGCAAACCAAGAATGCACAGTGTTTGGAGCCATCAGAGCAAGGAAACGCTGTGTATGTTTGGTGTTTGTTTTTTTGGGTATATGATGCATGGACATCAATGTGTATGGTTTGTTAGTTTGTTGTTTTTTTGCTGTGGAAGCTCAAAGGCGCCCCGCGGCCTTCCGCCCAGCGCCTCATCCTTCTCCCCCTTCCTCTTTCCCCCTCCTTCTCCTCCTTTCCTTCCCTCCTCCTTGTTGCAAAACAAGAGAATCAAGAATACACAGTGGTTGGCGCCCTCGGTGCAAGGAAACGCTGTGTATGTTTGGTTGTTATGGTTTGTGGCTCTAGGACGCAAGGAAAAACTGCGTATGTTTGGTGATGTTGGTTTTTTAGGGTTTGGAAGCTCAAGTGCTCCCCGCTGCCTCCCCCCAGCTCCTCCTCCTCCTCCTCCTCCTCCTCCTTCTCTTCTGGGGCTCCAAAACCAAAAATCAAAATAACCAAACATGCATAGTAGTTCCTTGCACCCTAGACCCCCCAAAAAACAGGAACACCAAACATACACAGCGTGTCCTTACTCCGAGGGAGCCAACAACACTGTGTATTATTGTTTTTCTTGCTTGGCAACAAGGAGGAGGGAAGGAAAGGAGGAGAAACAGGGGGAAAGAGGAAGGGGGAGAAGGATGAGGCGCTGGGGGGGAGGCCGCAACAAAAAAACGCAAAGCTTCATTGCTTCTCAAACTTAAAAAATCCCCCCCCTCCAACAAAAATCGGTCATCGAAGGCGCGAAACGTTTGTGTATGTTTAGTTGTCTTGGTCTGAGGCGCATGGAAGGGTGCTGAGAAGGAGGCCAGCGCGAGCATTCGGGCTTGCAAAATCAGAGAAAAAACAACACCAAAAGCACGCAGGTTTTCCTTCAGGAGGAGGAGGGGGAGGGGGGAGGAGAGATCGATCGACGATGGCGGTACTAGAGAAGAAAATGTATGATATTGGGGGAGGGGCGACCACATAAAAATATGTGTAGTGCATACAACTGTAATAATATATGCATATATCGATATGCAGAGTTACATACATATACATAGACATATACAGGCATATATACACACGTTCAACGCAGCAACAGCAGAATATTGTGTAACATATATTCTAAAACAAATGCCCATACTGCTCCTCCACGGGACTATCCCGGGGTGGGTTCTGACCAGAATTCCGAGGCGAATCCAACCGTTGCGACCAGAGAGGGGTAGAGGCACTGGAACCGTTTTCATCCTCTCATGTCCACTCGCTGCTCGGCAGGACCACCTCGCCAGCTCCGAGCACTGGGGCCGAGCTGCGAACCATGGCACAACAAGGGACATGCAACGCTATCGGTGCGCACACGTTCCTTTCCTGAGAGTCTCACACCCTATCCAGGCTCTGAAGGAATTTGGCCACTAGCGCGATGCACCCGATGCGAGTCCAAGAAACCCGAGCGGATCTCCGAAAGTCTGTGTTTATGCAGTGTTGTTTCTTGCTCGAGTTTGGGAGATGCCGAATCTGAAGCCTCCAGCCCAAATGCATCGGCGACGTCGGCGCTGCATCAACGCCGTCGGCCCGTCGGCGTGGAACAAATCGGGCTCCACATCGAGCCGCATCGACATCGGCGATGCAGCGCGATCCTTAGACCCCATCCACAGTCGAACTTAACACAGAATGAGCTCCCTCAAGAACACGAGACCTTCCACCAGCCAAAACACACAGAACATCCAAGCATACCCTCCCCAGGGTGCATAAGAGCATCCAGCAAACACGACGAACAGTAGTCGGAAGTGGCCAAGAGGGGGGTGTCCAAGAGGGGGGGGTGCAAATCATGACCGGCGGCATGTGCGCGGCCCAGCGGGGGGGCCAGGGACGTAATGAAATACGAAGAGGCGCCATGAAATCTGGGGAAATATCATGACCCCCGCCATGATATCCACCCCCCCCTATTTAGTCATCACCCCCCTCTGTTCCGCCCTCCCCGCAGCGACCTCGATCTTCTGCCTCGATCCGACTGGACATCGACCCCATCTGGAAGGCCCATCGAGCGACGAACCGCGGCTCCTCGGAGACTTCGGCGGCCCGAGCGCCGCCCGGGACGCGAAGAGCATCCCGCGGGCCGCCGCGCGCACTCACCGGCAGCGGGATGAGGGGCAACGTTAGGCAGGCTCGGAGGAGGGGGGGGAACCCTGAGATCTGGGCGTCACAAGGTGTTCCAGCCTCGGGCGCGTTCGCCTCTCTTCGTCGGGCCCCGAGACTCTCACATATCGATCCGGCCAGAAAAATGACGCAGAAAGCCAGGGTCTACGGGGCTCCGGGCATAACTTTCTACGATGTTGCAATTGTTGTCGCTACGTCGGATCTCAGGGAACGTCGAGCTGGCATCGGCGAGGACACGTCGCGGAGAGATCGGCGATCGGCCCCCGAGGGAGCAGGCGCACGCTTCTGGGCGTCGTGGCGCCGGGGACCCTTTCGGCGATGCACGCGCGGCTGGCGGTCGATGCGTCCCCCACTGAGCCCCCAATTGACCACCTACCACTGGGCATCGCTCGGACGTCCATTCCCTGTTTGTTTCGGTTTCGTGCGTGGTTTTTTCGCCAAATCATCAAGGATGCTCCTCGATGGTCCTCGCCGAAGGAAAATGCACACGTCCGATCGATGCCAAGACCAAACCACCCCGAAGACCCGAATTTGACCCGAATTTCGGGTTGCGGGGGTATGGGATCCACATGTGTTTTTTCAATGTTCCCCGAGACCCCCCCACACTGGAAGTGGAGAGCAGATTGAGGCCTTCGGGTTGGGTTGGGGTGGTTTGGTGGGTGGGGACCAATGATAATCGTCGCCTGGTGTTTGGGTCAGAATTCGGGTCCCCCGCAGCGTTCGGGACGCTCTGGGCATCCCCCGAACTCCAACCTCAAACGAACCACGATGATTTCCCCCCGCCAGCCTATCCTAGAGGCCTCCTTAACGGGGTCGGAGTAGGAGGGGTCGGAGGATCGCGCCGCATCGCCGACTCATCGCCGATTCATCGGCGACGCATCGACGAAATCGGCGATGTACTGGCGATGCATCGTCGACGTCGACGTGAAGCACAGCGGGCTCCACAACCACCCGTGCCGCCGATGCATTGGCGATGCGGCGCGATCCTCCGACATCATATGTCCAGACCCGAAATATGAGGCCTACATTAGCGGGTTAGCGCATCGTGGCCCGATGCACGTGCGCGGACAATGGGAAAGCCAAGGAACGCATCGACTGAACAAACGGAGGCCGCGGCATGGCACTTCATTGCACCAACCTTGGCATTCACCCCCCCTGTCGTGAACTGGGGAAACCCAGAAATACCTATACCGCTGCTCCCCAGACCTCTCCCGGGGTGCGCTCGGAACGGAATCTCGAGGCGAATCCAGCGGTGGTGACGAGGACCCCCACAGGCGGCTTGAGAAAATAAAATAAAAAAAAACGAAAGGAAAGGGTAGCAGTATCGGTACCTCCAGAGGAAGAGAAAACGAGACATCTCCCGGGGAAGCGCTCGGACCCCATCTGGGAGGCCTGGATATCCCCGCTAACGTTGCCCCTGGCGGGAGCCGGCCGCCCGCCTCCCTGCGGGGGCGGCGGCGCCTCCGCGCCGACGGCCCGCGGCCGAGGCCGGCGGGCCGCAGCGGCCTCGGCGCGGCGGGTCAGCGGCCCATCGGCGGCGGCCCCCCGAGGGCTAAGGGATCCCGTGCGCGCGGGGCGGGGGCCGCGCGGTCGGCGACTCGAAGCTGTGGCCCCTTCTCCTCGTTCTGCTCCTCCTCCTCCTCCTCCTCTTCTTCCTCCGTTTCCTCCGCCTCCTGCTCCTCCTGCTCCTCCTGCTCCGCCTCCTCCTCCTCCTCCTCCTCCTCCTCCTCCTCCTCCTCCTGCCTCCTCCTCCCTTCCTCCCTCCCTCCTCCCTCCTCCCTCCTCCTCCCCCTCCCCCTCCCCCTCCCCCCTCCCTCCTCCCTCCTCCTCCCTCCCTCCTCCTCCTCCTCCTCCTCCTCCTCCTCCAGCTCCTCCTCCTCTCCTCCTCCTCCTCCTCCTCTCCTCCTCTCTCCTCCTTCCTCCTCCGCCTACTGCTCCTCTCCTCCTCCTCCTCCTCCATTATCCTCCCTCCTCCTCTTCCTCCTCCTCCGCCGCCTCCGCCTCTTCCTCCTCCCCCCCCTCCCCATCCCCCGTCGCACCGATCAGCAGCATTTCCCAACCGCACCCCCCACCAACACCCCCGCCCTCTTCACGGACGGGCCCCCCGAGGCACCCAGGGCCCCCCAGGCGCCCCAAGACCCCCCCAGGAATCCCCCCACAACACCCTGGGCTCCCCCAAGACCCCCACCTACGGCCCAGGAAACACCGAAAAATGGCCCCGCAGGAGTCCTTAGCAGCTCCAGAGCATCCCCCATGGCCCTTGTCCTCCTCCTCCTCCAACTTCTCCTTCTCCTCCTCCTACGCCAGCTTCATATATTCCTCCTCTTCCTCCTCCTCCTCCACATCCTCCTCTTTCTCCTGCTCAGATTCCTCCTCATCCTCCTCCCCAACATAATAATGCATACATGTATATATGCGTGCTAGAAATAATCATACGTGCGAGAAGTAAGAATGATGATTGTATATCTATAGCTGTATCTCTTATATATATATATATACATATATGTATCTCCCTCTTCCAATATTTTTATAAGCCCTGGCGGGGGGAAAACCCATCGACCCCCCCCCAAAAAAAAACGGACTCCTGGGACCTGGGGCTTTGGGGCCCTCCGGACGGGCCTCGAAGCGGCCACCGGGCCTCGCAAGGCGTTTTGCCAAGCCTTCCCAGCACACTTAGGGACCGATCAGGGGGTCATCGGAGACGTCCCAGAGACCCCCAAGACAGCACAAGAGCGCTCCAAGAGTGGCCGACGTGACCTCAAGATGGCCCAAGAGGCCTCCAGGACGGCACCAAAGAGGCCTCCAAGAGCACTCCCAAGAAGGCCCCCGAGGCAAAAATCATTGATTTTCTACGCGTTTTTGTGAATTTTGGGGTTCTCCTCTTTTCGGCTTCCCGACGCTCCAAGACGGCGGTCTTCTGGGCGTCCGAAGCCGCCTAGGAGGCTCCCACATCGCCCCACAACCATCCGAAAGGGCTTCCAGGCAGCCCAAAAGAGCCCCAAAACGGCACAACACGGGTCCAAAATGGCCCTCAGAGAGCCCCATGGCGGCCCAAGATGGCCCAAAGACACCCTCCGAAGAGTTCCAAATCGTGATCCGGTCGTTCAGGGAGACGGCGGTTGGAGGCAGGGTGGCCCGAGGAAGCCCCCGGAGGCCCCAAGAATGCGCCCAGGAGGCCTCCAGAAGGCCTTAAGAAAACCCGAAACAACTTTTGTGAGCCCCCTAGAGGCTCTCCAAGGAGGAGCCTCCTCAAAAAAGAGCTGAGGAAGATGGGGAGAATGCGCAGGGTATGGCGAAAATAAGGAACAATAAGCATTGAAGAAATATAGCGAATAACATCATGATAGCGGCGATGCCGGAAAAGGCAACCAGGAGATATCGCTGAATTGTCGGCTTGACCTTCCTGCCATTCCGCCTGCATACCGAACTTCAAGGACCAAGGTGCATGGCGCGAAGCGCCACTGCAGTCTTGCACATGGGTGTATATATATATATATATATGTAGATGTACACGTACATCTTTGTTATATCATATGCATACACATGTGTATAGATGTGTCCAGAGACTGCCTAGGACGAGTCCTCACGTGGACAAGCACTCCCTAGAACGAGTACTCCCTAAGACTAACACAATAGAACTCATATCCCCTACGACTAGTACTCCGTAGGACGAGTACCCCTTAGGACCAGCACACCCTATGACTGGTACTCCCTAGGACCAGTACTCCCCAGGACTAACACTTCCTAGGCCCAGTACTCCCTAGTACTCATGTTACCTAGGTCGAGTACTGCTTAGGACCAGTACCCACTAGGACCAAATGCTCCTGAGGAACAGTACTGCTTAGGACCAGACACATCTAACTCGGACACCGATTTGCGTCAGTAACCTGTGGCAGACACAGCACGTCAATCCACCAATACAAGCGCACCAAACTGGGACACCGATTTGCGTCAGCAAACCGTCACACGAACGACAAATCAAACACTCCGATCTGGGACACCGATTTGCGCCAATGGACAATCGCAGACCCACTAACGTCGATAGGCCATTATGGACACCACATGGCAACACCGGTCTGCGTCAGTAAACCGTCACAAGCACGAGAAGTCAGACACATCAATTTGAGACACCGATGTTTGTCAGCACACCGTCGCAGACGCACTAACGTCAATAAACCAACACAAACACACCAAACTGGGACACTGTCTTGCGTGGGAAAGCCGTCATACGAACGACACGTCATACACGCCAAACTGGGACACCGATTCGCGTCAGTAAACCGTCGCATGCGCACGACTGTCAATAAACCATCACATAACCACCAAGCTGGGACACCGGCGTGTTTCAGTAAACCAACACAAACAAGACACATCAGGCCCACCAAACTGAAAGAATGCCGTGTGTGAAATTACCGTCGCAGGCACAAGAAACGCAATACCATATTATATACACACACGGTGCAAAGACACCGAATTGCGCCAATGAACCGTCACAAGCACGAGGAACCAAATGCACCTAACTGGAACACCGATTTGCGACAATAAACTGTGGCAGATCGGAAGCCAATAAACCAATACAAACGCACAACATTGGGACACCAATTTGCGTCAATCAACCGTCACAAACACAATGGCGTCGATACACCATCACAAACACATCAACTTGGGACACCCATGTGCGTCAATAAACCGTCACAGGCGCGCCAAATCAGACACACCAAACTGGAACACCGGCTTGCGTCTGAAAACCGTCGTACCCACACGAACGTAAATGAACCATTACAAGCACACCCGAACAGGGACACCGATTTGCGCCAGTAAGCCGTCACAGGTACTACAGAACAAAGACACCAATCTGGGCCACCGATTTGAGTCAGTGAACCGTCGCAGGCACATTGAAGTCGATAAGCCATTACAGGCACATTAAACTGGGTCACCGAATTGCGTTAACAAGAAGCAGTCGCGGACACACGAACGTCAACAAATAATGACAAACACACCAAACTGGGACACCGATGTGCGTCAGTAAACCGTCACAGGAACGACAAGTCAGACACACCAAACTGGGATCACCTCATGCGCCTCTTCCTCTGCAATATCATCATCACCGTCATCGTCATAGTCGACATCATCGTCGTCGATACCATCGCCATATCCATTATTGTCATGATGATGTTCATGATCATCATGATCATCATCACCATCATCATCATCGTCGTCATCGTCGTCGTCGCCATCGTCGTCGTTACCGCCGTCAAGCACGACAAGGCAGGAAATATCAAACTTGGGAACCGACCTGCGTCAAAAAACCGTCGCAGACACACTAACGTCGATCAGCTGTTACAGACACACCTAACTGGAACACCGATGTGCGTCAATAAACTGTGGCAGATACACGAAAACCAACAAACCAATACAAACGCACAAAACTGGGACACCCATTTGCGTCAATAAACCGTCGCAAACACAATGGCGTCGATAAACAACACACCAACCTGGGACACCGAGTCGCGTCAGTAAACCGTCACAGGCGCGCCAAGTCAGACACACCAAACTGGAACACCGGCTTGCGTCTGAAAACCGTCGTACCCACACGAACATAAGTAAACCATTACAGACACACCAAAAATGGGACACCGAATTGCGCCAGTAAACCGTCACAGGCGCTACAGAGTAGAGACACCAAACTGGGTCACCGACTTGCGTCAGTAAACCGTCGCAGACACGCCAAGTCAGCCACACCAAACTGGGACCCCGATTTGCATCAAAAAACCGTCGTAAACACACGAACGTCAATAAATCAATGCAGACGCACCACTCTGGGACACCGATTTGCGTCAGTAAGCCGTCACAAGCACTACATATCAGAGAGATCAAACTGGGATACCGATTTGCGCCAGTAAACTGTCTGCGTAGTTATTCTACGACGGTAGCGCGGGCACCGATTGGACTGACCACGCTGTGCAGTGGAAGAGGCAACGGCCATGACATGCAAACAACCGCTTGAATCAACGAGATGTAAAGGAGTCGGTTGGTTCAATCACGCTGCCAAGTAAGAGTGGCTGCGCGCAGAAAATATTGTTCGTACGAATGCAAGCGCCCGAAAGGCATGATAAAAACTTCAACATGCTTCAAGATTTGTACCATGCTGCGCGCGACCGATTCGATGTGGCAGCGTGTTTGTACAAAACGGCGTCTTTATTGTAGTATGTCGTGACAAATCCACATGTGCTATGCACGCGGCGGCGTCCATGCGACAGCGCGGCAGGACGACGCCATCATACCTCACTGTTACACCCATCCTTTCACTACTACAACGCCATTGTTGTCTGTGATCCTGCTCTTGATTATATCTTTGCTATTTTGCCTGGTCACTGGTTTCTGGGATTCACTTGAGCAGAGGATCTGAGAATCCAGGGCTCAGGGAAAATCACAAAAAATGCTATGTTGCCTAATCCCCTGACTCCTGTGATCCTTCACTGGAACCCAGGATTTAAGAAACCAGGGATCAGGCAACATAGCAAAACAGATGTTCTAATTGCTCTAAGGTCACTGCTATGTTGCCTGATCCCGATCCCTGATCTCGGATTCACTTGAGCCCAGGATCTGGAAATCCAGAGACCAGGCAAAATAGCGAAACAAACATCAACAACTAATGTTACACAACAAACGATTGTACCTGAACAAATTCTGCTACTTTGTCTCATTCCCTGGCACATGGACTTTACACTGGGGCTCAGGATTCGGGAAAATAGGGTCCACGCAAAATAGCAAATGCTTTCAAACAGTATATATATATATATGTGTATTGAACTAGGGCAACCTCGGAGAGCTGCGCATCTTTGCTGTGCGGGATGATTCTAAGAAGTGCTTTCCGTTTTCGTTATGTGATCGCTTTCCCTCAGTCTGTTTTCGTTGGGTCCTCGCTGCGGGGCGAGATCAGAGCGAAAACGGCCCACGGAGTCTCCAACGCACCGTTCAGCTCGCGCCCTGCCAGAGGAACTGCGTGGTTCGCGAGGACTGCCAGTGACCAGCCCCGCCCAAACACCCACCAGAGAGGCCCCTTCAAGAACCCTCCTTCGAGAACTCCTCTGACCCTGGGGGGACCGAGGGCTTCCGGCGGGGCCGGCGCTCTGGGGGCGCCAGGGCCTCACGGAGCCAAGGGGGACCTCCAGAGGACTCCGAAGCGAATCGAGTCGAACTCTCGGGGCAGGAGGCTCGTCGGCTCTCGTGCGGGGCCTCCTGGGGGCCCTCGGGGGGACCTCTGGAGGCCTCCGGAGCGAACCGAGTCGCATGGAGCTCTTGAGGCACGAAGCTCGCGTGCGCTCGCGAGACGCTGGCAGTCTGCCAGCTTGCAGCCTCGAGACGACGTCACGAGAAGCCCTGCGGAGCTGGCGAGGAGCTCGTGGGGCCACCTGTGCGCGCAGGAGGAGCTGAGCTGGCGACCCCGGCAGGCTGGGCGACCCTGGTTTGCCGACTGGAGGCCTTCGAGGATGGGGGGGCGGTGGTTCGGGGAACGTGAGGCGCATGAGGACGGGTCAGCGAGGAGACATGTCAGGGAGGAAACCGGCTCGTATGGGCGATACGGAGCAGCGGCGACCCTTCGTGGCGATCAGTCGGCGACTGGGGTCAATGCGTTCCCCCCTGAGCCTGCCCCCCCAAACGATGCCCCTAGACAAGAGGGCGAGGATGAGGAGACGAGGGCAAGCAAGACCGAATCGAACATCAATCCGATGGCTGCTTTCACGTCTGACCTCGCCATTCACATCTGCGTGTTGCCCACCAAAGTGGCTAGGAGAGCTGCTATGACCGAAAGAGGCCCTCCCGTTGCCTGAACACTCACCGTCGCCCACCTGGAGCGTCAAAAAGCAGCGCGCCACCATACATGGCCCGGACAGGCTGCTCTGCCCAGCGAAGGGGGGGGAGGCAAACGACGACGAACGCGCAGGCGGGAGGCCAGCACGGGGCTGGCCGAAGACAGCAGGCAAAAGGCAGGAGGCGAGGGAGGGGGAGAAGGAGGAGGAGGAGGAGGAGGAGGAGGAGGAGGAGGAAGGAGACGAGGAGAGGAGAGAGGGAGAGGAGGAGGAGAGAGGAGAGGAGGAGAGGAGGAGGAGGAGGAGGAGGAGGAGGAGGAGGGAGAAGAGGAGGAGAAGAGAGGAGGAAAGGGAGGAGGCGGAGGAGAGAGGGGGGGAGGAGGAGGAGGAGGAGGAGGAGGAGGAGGAGGAGGAGGAGGAGGGGAGGAGGAGGAGGTGAAGGAGGGGGAGGGAGGAGGAGGAGGAGGAGGAGGAGGAGGAGGAGGAGGAGGAGGAGGAGAACGAGGACGGAGAGGAGGAAAACGAGGAGGAGAGAAGGGGGGGGGAGCGCGAGCGGCCGGGCCGGGCAAAGAGGCCAGGAGAGACGAGCCACCCGCGGCCCTGCACGTGAGCTGGGAGGGAGCGAGGGGGGGCGAACGAGGCGGGGGCAGCACGGCAGAACGAGCGGCAGAACGAGCGTCGTAGAGTAGGAGCTCGACCGACAACACGAAACCTTCCACAAGAAAACAACCCCATCTGGTGTGGGAGCGTCACGACTTGCAAAACAAAACCATCGTCATCCAATCAAAAAATAGGGCTGGGCACCCTGGAGGCAAGCAGGGTGTTTCTTGGCACGGAATTTCCATCGCAGGGAGCGTCGTGGGATCCACGGTTCCGAAGAAAGAGCGCGAGGGGAGGTTCGAGAGGTGCCCCGCAGGCGTCTCGAGTGGCCTCTCGAGGCCGAGAATCGCATTTAGAAACGTCCGAAACTTGGATGCTCGAGCCTCGATTGGGGGAATCAAAGGGTACAGATACCGCTACTCCCCGGACCTATCTCAGGGTGCCTTCTGAACAGGATTTCGAGTCGGAACCAGCGGTGGCGACGAGGGCCACCGCCTAGGACACCGAAAAAGGAGGCAAACCAGGGAAGGGTAGAGGTATGGGTACCGTTTCCTCCTCTGATCGATGCTCGATCCTCGGTCGCAGCTCGACGACTAGAAGCAAGCACAGAGCCTCAGAGATCCGCGCGGAGTCCTGGATCGGCGTTTGGGACACCCCCGAGGCGCGGGCCCCTGGCGCGAGCTGCGAGCGCCGGGGAAGGCCGTCCAGCGCCGTGGCACTGCATCCGCGCGGACCTCCGATCGTTCAGGCTTCAGTTGAGAATTCTCCTCCTCCTCCTCCTCCTGCTCCTTCTACACCTCCTCCTCCTCCTCCTCCTCCTCCTCCTCCTTCTACACCTCCTCCTCCTCCTCCTCCTCCTCCTCCGCCTCCTCCACCTCCTCGTCCTCATCGTCCTCCGCCTCCTCCTCCCCCCGTCGGACAACGACGACGACGGCGGCGGTCGCCTCCGGGAGGCCCACGAGACTCAGCGCGCTGTCGACGCGCTCGCGGCGCTGGGCCGCGGGGAGGCCGCGGGGCAGGACCATCTGGGCGCCCGGCCAGAGATGGCGGATGGCGCAGCGGGGGGGGATGGCTCCTCTTTCTCCTCCACCTCCTCCTCCTCCTCCTCCTCCTCCTCCTCCTCCCTCCCCTCCTCCTCCTCGTGTTCCTCGTCCTCCTCCTCCTCCTCCTCCTCCTCCTCCTACACCTCCTCCTCCTCCTCCTCCTCCTCCTCCTCCTCCTCCTCCCAAGGGTCGGCGGCGAGCGAGGGGGGGGGGAATGAGAAGGAGAAGACCCTCTCAGAGGGCGGCGGGACTTCTCAGAAGCTCCCTCGCGCCTTCTGGGAGGGAAGGGGGAGGGCTTCTTAGAAGGAGGCTGCTTCTTTGGAGGCGCCGATCTGGGAACTCGGCGCGGGGCCCCGAGGTTTCTATGCTTCTCTAATTACGCTTGTTCACGAGAGGAGGCGTGACGACGACGACGACGACAATAACAACACCAACACCAACAACAACAGCATCAGCAACAACAGCAGCAGCAACAGTTGTAACAGCAGCAGCAACAACAATACCAATCATGTTAAGACTGTTCGCCCTTATCTGCTCGAAAGTCCAATAATACCTATTTCCCAAACCCTCGATACCCGCCCTCTTCGTCTTCGATCGAACCCCTTCTGGGGGGTATACGTTTCTTCCCTGCAGGCCGGCCCCGGGAAGCGGCGGGACGGCCGCGGACCATCGGCCTGGCCAGCGGCAGCGCTGGTCGGCGGGGCGGCCGCGGACCGTCGACCCGACCCCAAGAGGGACGGACAGGGGACCGACCACGACGACGACGACGACGTCGACGACGACGGCGACGACGACGACGTCGACGATGACGGCGACGAGCGAACGCGAGAGCGAAAGAGAACGACAGCAGGGCCACAAGGACACGAAGTAGGCCACGAAGGGCAACAGCGGGGACACGAAAGGAATGAGTATGGGGCCACGAAGAGCGCGAACGAGCGGGCGCCACGAAGGGCAGATAATGCGGGGCAATAGAAGGCAACGATGGGGCCACTGAGGGTAGCAACTGGGCCACGTAGGACACATGCATATGGGGCAACCACGGGCGCGAACGAGCGGGCGCCACGAAGGGCATTCATATATGGGGCCACGAAGGGCAGCGAGGGGGCCACGAAGGGATGCAACGGGGCTACGAAGGGCAGCGAGGGGGCCACGAAGGGCTGCAACGGGGCCACGAAGGGCAGCGACGGGGCCACGAAGGGCAGCGAGGGGGCCACGAAGAACAAAGCGAGGGGGCCACGAAGGACTGCAACGGGGCCACGAAGGGCAGCGAGGAGGCCACGAGGGGCTGCAACGGGGCCACGAAGGGCAGCGAGGGGGCCACGAAGGGCTGCGACGGGGCCACGAAGGGCAGCGAGGGGGCCACGAAGGGCTGCAACGGGGCCACGAAGGGAAGCGACGGGGCCACGAAGGGCAGCGAGGGGGCCACGAAGAACAAAGCGAGGGGGCCACGAAGGACTGCAACGGGGCCACGAAGGGCAGCGAGGATGCCACGAGGGGCTGCAACGGGGCCACGAAGGGCAGCGAGGGGGCCACGAAGGGCTGCGACGGGGCCACGAAGGGCAGCGAGGAGGCCACGAAGGGCTGCAACGGGGCCACGAAACAAAGCGAAGAGGCCACGAAGCACTGCAACGGGGCCTTGAAGGGCAGCGAGGAGGCCACGAGGGGCTGCAACGGGGCCACGAAGAAAAAAGCGAGGGGGCCACGAAGGACTGCAACGGGGCCACGAAGGGCAGCGAGATCCCGATTCCTATGTAATCTGTGAGGGAGTCCTAAGCGTGAGCGCGACTCCTGGGTGCCCTGGGTGTTGGGAGCGCGGCGCTTGAGTAAATTGCAGGAAATTCCAACGCAAGGGCGCTGTTCTTAGTAAATTGCAAGCAATTATCCAGCGAGCGCGACTCCAGAGCGCCGGGAGAATCAAATCTAAGTAAGGAAGTCCCAAGCGAGAGCGCGATTGCTGAATAAAACGCGAGGAAGACTCGGGCAGAAGCGGGGGTCCTGGCTAAATTGTGAGGCAATCTCAGGCGGAAGCCGTTGTTGTTGTAAACCGGGGGCCAGCGACACAGTTTGACCCTCAAAACTTTCCCTGATAAAAACAGGGTGCGAGCCCCGGGAAAGGCACTTAAATCGAGAAGAAAGAAAACGATGTGCACCGGACGGGGGGGATCAACAATAATTGTTCTTCAGAAATGAGAGTTCAACAACAACAACGACGACGACAACAACAACAACACCACCACCACCAACAACAACAACACCAACAACAACGACCACAACAACAACAACAACAACAACAACAACAACAACAACAACAACCACAACAACAACAACAACAACAACAACAACAACGACGCCAACAACACCAACAACAACAACAACAACGACCACAACAACAACAACAGCAACAGCAACAACAACAACAACAACAACCACAGATACAACAACAACAGCAACAACAACAACACCAACAACGCCAACAACACCAACAACAACAACAACAACATCGACAACGACAACGACAACGACAACGACAGCAACAGCAACAACAACAACAACAGCAGCAGCAACCACCACCACCACCACAACAACAACATCATCAACAACAGAAATTATAACAACCACGACGACCACAACGACGACGACAACGACGGCCACGACCACGACCAAGACCACGACCACAACCACGACCACGCGGACGAGGACGAGGACGAGGACGAGGACGACGACGCCGACGACGACGACGACGACGACGGCGCTGGCGCTGGCGCCGTTGCTGGCGCGTACGACCAGCTTGGCGCCGTGCCGGGCGAGCCTCGGCGTGGTACCACATCGTCTCGGCCACCTGAGGGGGCGGCCGAGGACGAGCGCGCTCCTCGCCTCCTCCCTCTGCCCCTTCCTCCACCTCCTCCGCCTCCCCCTTCCTCCTCCTCTTCCGCCTACTCCTCCTCCACCGCCTCCTCCTCCTCCTACTCACAATCCTGCTCCTCCTACTCCTCCTCCCCCTCCTCCTCCTCCTCCTCTCCCTCCTCCTCCATTTCCCCTTCGCCTCCTCTTCCGCCTCCTGCTCCCCATCCTTCGCCTCCTCCTCCATTCTTATCCTTACAGATAACGTCTCTCTGTCGCACCCCAAGGCCGGTCGAAAGGGCGGGCAGGGCGCTTCGCCTGAGACGTCCTCACAATTGATGTGCCTGAAGCATAAAAGTTGGCAATAGTTCCACCCGAGGAGGGTAGGTCGTTTTCAAACTGTGGCTCTCGTCCTAGCGACGCGCACGTTCCTTTTCCACATTTGCAAGAAGCTCACGGTTTGATGGCGGCTCCTTTTCAAAATGTGGCTCTCGCCCCAGCACCGCGCACATCCCTTTTTGAACATTGCAAGAGTTTCACGGATTAAGGGCGGTCCCTTGTCAACATGTGTCTCTCGCCCTAGCGCCGCGCACATTCATTTGTCAACATTGCAAGAGTTTCACGGATTCCGACGGTCAACGTGTCAGACATGATGTGTTGGAAAGGTTCAGGACCATGAAGGTGTAACAGATACGTTGATTCGCGGTGTTGAAGTCTCAAGAATGGCGTTCTGGCACGATCCAAAATCGTCAAGACACAAGAGTCATATTGATCCGTGGCGTTGGAGTCTCGAGCATACTCTGTTGGCATGCTTCAGGGTCTTCAAACTGTTGTCTGCCGCCAATGAGGCAGTTAGTTCCCTCAGTGGAAATGAACCCCTGTAGGGGCTTATGCAGAGGGAGCTTCGAGGAAGGGTTTACTCCAACATCGGTGAAGACTTTTGGGTTTACACAGGTCCGTTTCCTCCTCTTCTTCCGCCTAATCCCTCCCCATTCCCCTCCTCCTCGCCCCCCCCCCCCCCACACCCCTTTCCCCTCCTTCTCCTCTCCCCCCTCTTCCCTCCCCCCGTGCCTTCCCCCTCCCCCTCCTCTCTTCCATTCGCCTGTCCCTCCCTCCTCCGCCCGCTCGCCCTCATCCTCCTCTTCCTCCTCCTCCTGCTTCATAGATGTTGGGTGACGGGAGCTTGACGGGACAGGGATGAAGTACCCCCTTGTTTCTGTGTACTCCGCTGGAGGGAGGAAATGAGGGGGGATCTGAATACGCGCCTCCACCCTGCCCTCGCCCACCCCCCCCCTCCCCCCGAGGGAGGGTGCAGGGGGGGGGGGGAATGGGGAGGTTCCCACCACCCTGGGGGGACAACAAGGCTGTAATTATTAAAAAATGACCGCGGTTCCCCGGGAGGTGCGCGCTCTGGCTGGGAGTTCGAGGCAAATCCAGCCGTGGCGACGAGAGAAGGGTGGCGGCGTCGGCATAGTTTACTCCTCTGACCTCCCACCTTCCGCCCTGTGCCCCCCTGCAGAGGGGACGCAGACACAATACCCCCCCACAACAGCCCTGAAATCTAACAAGTGTCGTGCCCAGGGTATCTTGGCCCGAGGACTTTCTTCACGCGAGGTGTGATTGGAGGAGGAGGAGGAGGAGGAGGAGGAGGAGGAGGGAAGGAGAAGGAGAAGGAGAGGAGAAGGAGGAGAAGGCGAGCCTAGTAGGAGCAGGAGGAGGAGCAGGTGCATAAGGGGCGGACCCCAGCGGCGGAGCGCCACGTGGAATCTCAGTCACGACGTGCGGCACCGTGGGCCCCGAGGTGGCCGCAGCGGCCATGCGGGGGGGGAGGGAGGGGCGCGGGGAGAAGGCCCGCGATTGGAGGAGGAGGAGGAGGAGGAGGAGGAGGAGGAGGAGGAAGAGGAGGAGGAGGAGGAGGAGGCCGTCGCACGAACGAGGCAGGGCCATGAGACCCGATCGTAGACCATCTGTTCTCGCTCGCAGGCGCTGCCGTGTCCCTGCCGAGAGAATCAGGCGGCGGGGCGGCGGCGGTGTCCACCGTGAGGGTCGGCAGCAGGGAGCTCTCCTCCCAGTGAACCCAGGAGGAAGGCGACAACGGCGAAATAAGAGAAGAAGAAAAAGAAGAGAAAGACAAACATGGAGAATGATAAAACAAATAAGCTACCACGCAACAAGCGCAGAAGACAAGTGCCGCAGGGTGAAAACGAAGAGGGACGGGGGAGGCACGAGGGAGGCAGAGGCGAGAGGGGAGAGGGAGAGAAGGGAGGAGATCGGCGAGGAGTGTGATGGCGCGGCGGGCGAGGGGGGAAAAGAGAAAAGAGGAAGGGATGGAACATGAGGGTCAATTAGACGGGAGCGGGGATGATAAGGCAACGGCGGGAGCAGGGCCGAGGAGGAATGTAACAGAGCAGTGACGATGAGAACGAGCACAAAAAGGAGGCCGTAGAAGGGAGAGGGCATGAACAGGAGGATTGTGAGGGTGAGGCGCACGAGCTCCTCGTGTGCTCCGGCGCAGGCCCAGAAAGGTCCGAAGCCCACCCCGACGCGTCATCAACGGCCAGTCAGACCGCTACGAGGAACGTCCGCCAACTCTTGCTTGCAGCGGGTGTTGGCGGTGCTGCTGCGGGAGCCGAGCTGCCTGGGGCCCACATCGGGGATCATCTGACCCGGGTCCATCCAGACCCGGGTCAGGCAGGCCTCGCAGAATCCTGCAAGATCACGCGCCTCAACCCGGGTCGATGCGAGGGATCCGCAAGATCCCGCAGGATCCTGCACCCAAACACGGGTCCATGCGATCCTGGTCCTGCAGGATCGGGCAGGATCGGGCGCTCTGGCGGACCCCCGTCTGCATTCACCCCCGCCTCTTGAGCCCCGAGGGGAGAACTCAGGGCAGGGGCCGGGCCGCGTTGATGAAGGGGCCCCAGGACACACAAATAAATACACACAAATAAAAAGATTCCCCATATTTTCCCATATTTCCTGGGTTTTTGTCTTCCCCCCACGTCCCATAGTTTCCCATATTTTCCTGGGAGTCGACGATTCCTTGTGCCTGTGTGCTTTTTCCCCTCCTGAGCGTTGACGAGGCCACGCAGCTTCCCGCCGCGCGCGCCGCCCTCCGCGGATCGCGCTGACGGCACCCTCGCGCTCCAGCGCCCTCGCGCCGCTCATACGCTCGAGAAGGGCAGCCGCGATGGACCCAGACCGCGACGACGCGCGAGGCGCGAGGCGCGGTTCGCGCCCCCGCGGGCGGCCTGGAGCTTCGGCGCCGCACAGACACACAGATGTTAAACACATTTCTACAAAACCGCACTCGCACGCGAGGAATGCGAGATTGCCGCGCTTCATTGCCATTCGTGTATATTGCAGGAAACTCTACGAGTTCCCGGCGGACGGTTTACCGCCGACTTCCAGTCGATGAGCTAGAGGCCTGGGCGGGCAATTTGTCAACCTGGGGTCGGTTTTTTGAAGATTGTGAAAGATTTGACCGTTCGTTTTGATAACCAGTATTTCTCGCGTACACACAAACACACCACGGAAACGAGCGAGGGGTACACCGGCTGCAGGCGACGAGGCTTCGCCCAGCGGTGAGGATCGGAGACGTGCGGCGGCGCGCACAAAGGGGGTGGGGGAAGGGGGGAAGGCTTGCGAGAAGGAGGCTGCTGCGTAAACGGCGCTGGCGTCACGTCCACAAACTGGGCCCGCGCCTTCTGAGAAGCAGGGGTGCTTCTAAGAAGCTGTCCCCCTCTCCCTACCCCCCTCTGCGCGTGGCCGAGAAGTGCCGAGGCCACCTGCTCTAGACTGCAAGGCATGCGGAGCTTCCTGCACATAAGGCAACTGGCTCCGCGTGTGCATGCGCTGCTTCGAGGGGGCTGGAGGCCGGCTCGGTTCAAGGACAGCGTCTTGACCAGGGATGGCGAGGAGCTCTGAATCATCAGGCTACGCCACCAAGCACTTGCGATGCGACATATGAATGCCATAACTGGTTGCGGCCCGCATGTTTCAAAAGATAGGCGTTTGAAAACTACGATCGCAGTCCTCCTCATCCGTCAGCCGCCGCTTCTCGCGTGAAATGCATTCACTGGAGCTGCTCATTCAGAAGAATGATTCCAACGGGTGAAATCCCTGGGAATGACGCCGTGCACAGAACAATGATGCCACCTTCTCTTGATCCCTCCCTTCATTCTCACAATACGTACGTACCCCCTTTCTGCCGTTTCTTCTCCAATTCTTCCTCCTATGACCTCCTCCTTCCCATCCAACGCCGCTTCATCTTTTAGTACTCCCCCTCCCCCCGCTACCTCTTCATAATTCTGCTCCTGCTCCTCCTCCTCCTCATCTTTCTCCTCCTCCTCCTCCTCTTCTCCTCCTCCGCCTCCTCCCCCTCCTCCTTCACCCTCCTACTCCTCCTCCTGGTTCCTGGGGTCTGGACGGCTCATCCATGTTTTGTCCTTCTAGATAACTCCTCGCTGCCGCACCCTGAGGCCCGTTGAAAGGGAGGGTCGGGCGTTTTGCCTGAGAACTCCTCACCACGTATGATCCCGAAACCTGATAAGTAACAACAAGTACACGGTGTGGCAAGGTCGTTTTCAACATGTGGTTCTGGCATCAGCACCGCACACATCATTGAGGGCGGGTGGTTTCAAACTGTGGCTCTTGCCGAAGCACCGCGCACATTCCTCTTCAAACTTTGCAAGATTGTCACAAAAAAAGGACGGGTGGTCTTCAACATGTGGCTCTCGCCTTAGCGCCGCGCCCATCTGCTTCACAACATTGCAAAACACATGTTGCGGATTAAGGGCGGGTAAATTTGAAACGTGGTTCTCTCATAAAAAGAAACGCTGGCAAAGAACCCAACAATTTGCAGCTGTGAATACCGCGTTGTGGGTACTGCTCTCGGTGAAACCCCAGATGGGGCCACGATCATCGTGAGGGGTGTGCCGAAAAGGGCCGGGGGGACGCATGCAAACCCTGCCGCTGGGGCCTTCGGTGGAGCTATGGGCCACGATCCTCGCGAGGGGTGTACCGACATGAGCGGGGGAACGCATGAAAACCCTGACGCAGGGGCATTCGATAGAGCTCCCTATGTGGCCACGATCCTCGTGAGGGGTGTGCCGAAGTGGGCGGGGGGGCGCATGCAAGCCCTGCCGATGAGGCCTTCGGTGGGGCTCCCTGCGGGGCCACGATCCTCGTGAAGGGTGTGCCGAAATCGGCTGGGCGACGCATGCAAACCCTGCCGCTGGGGCGATCAGTGGAGCTCCCCATGTTGACACCATCCTCGTGAGGGGTGTGCCGAAATGGGCGGGGGACGCATGCAAACCCTGCCGCTGGGGCAGTGGAGCTCCCTATGGGGCCACGATCCTCGTCAGGGGTGTGCCGAAATGGGCGGGGGGGGCGCATGCAAAACCTGCCGCTGGGGCCTTCGGTAGAGCTCCCTGCGGGGCCACGATCCTCGTGCGGGGTGTGCCGAAACCGGCTGGGGGACGCATGCAAACCCTGCCGCTGGGGCCTTGGATGGAGCTCCCTGTGGGGCCACGATCCTCGTCAGGGGTGTGCCAAAATGGGCGGGGGGGACGCATGCAAACCCTGCCGCTGGGGCCTTGGATGGAGCTCCCTGTGGGGCCACGGTCCGCTGGGGCCTTCGGTGGAGCTCCCTATGGGGCCACGATCCTCGTGCGGGGTGTGCCGACATGGTGGACGTGCGGCGAGCAGAAGCAGGAATGGGAGGAGGGAGGAGGGGGAGGAGGGAGGGGGCAGCGGGAGGAGGTGATACGCGGGGCGCTGTCTCTTCAAAACGAGGACCGAACACCACAGGATGGTTGGGAAACAAATGTGCAAGGGTTTCACGGATTGGGGGCGGGTGGCGTTCCAAATGTGGCTCTCGCCTGTTGTCGCGCACATTCGTCTCAAAAGTTTTACGGATGGAAAGGAGGTTTGTGTTCATCATGTGGGTATCGCCTGAGCGCTGCGCGCATTCGTTCTACGTAAACCTTGCAAACGCTTCATTGCTTCTCATGGCTATCGTACCAGAAACGGTGTTCAGAAAGACCTCGGATTGTCGGGCGCAACCATCGATTCGCGATGTTGAAGTCCCAAGAATGTGTTCTGACACGGTTCAGGGTCGCCAAGACGTACGGTGTGGGCGCGGCCGCAAGAGACCCTCACAAGAAACCCAACCCCGAAAACCCGCGCGCGAGGTACACCTGAGGGGAAGCCCGGAACACCCTGAACGCAGCAGCTTCTTCAACGGCTGCGGGAAGTCACCGAACAGCGCGCGGAGCGAAGAAACCCAAGGTACGTCAGGTTCGTGACGTTCCGACTTCGGCGTTGGCTTCTGACAACGCGAGTATCGTTCAACCTTGAACGATCGGCCGTTTCCGAAACGTCCAAATCTGTCCACATGGAACGATTCAGGGTCGCCCGCGGCATTCAACGTTGGACGCCGACGGCGGGGTCGCCGCCAGTCAACCCGACACGAACCTGCCGTACCCTTACGAAAGGCAGTCAGTTACTTGTTTCTTGATGAGGGAGCCAACTGAGGCAGTCAGATTCACTCGTGGCGTTGAAGTCCTGAGAACAGTGTTTGGGCACGCTTTAGGATTCTCGTGTTGAGGCACGCTCCTCCTCCTCCTCCTCCTTCGTCCTTCCTCCTCCTTTCTCCTCCTCCTCCTCCTCCGCCTCCTCCGCCTCCTCCTCCTCCCTTCTCCTCCTCCTCCTCCTCCTCCTCTTCCTCCTCCTCCTCCTCCTCATCCTCCTCTTCCTCCTCCTCCTCCTCCTCCTTTGCCTCCTCCTCCTCCTCCTGCGCCTCCTCCTCCTCCTCCTGCTCCTTCTCCTTCCTCTTCCTTCCTCCTCCTTCTCCTCTTTATCCTCCTCCTCCTCCTCCTCCTCCTCATCCCTGTGCTGTTTAGATTCAGGTCTTGATAAGTGGGGAACGCCCCGAAAAGTATGAGAGCGCGGAAAGTGCGAAAGGTGCGACAAGTAGAGAAATGCGAAAAGTGCAACACGTGCGAAAAGTGCAAAAAGTGCAAAAGTGAGTGAGAAAAGTCGAAAAGTAGAAAAGCGCGAAAAGTGCGACAAGCGCGAAAAGTAGACAAGTGCGAAAAGTCAAAACGAGCGAAAAGCAAAGCGAAGTGTGAGAAAAGCTTGAAACACAACATAACAAATCATACAATTGAGACGCTGCAACCAACAACAAACTGAAACAGCAACTTCTTGTGAGAAACCCAAGAGCAAAGACAACCAGGGTAGACATGTCACGAAATCTCCGTTCTCCTTCCTCCCCCATCGCTTTCCCTGGAATGATAAGCAAAATGCGGAAACCAGAAGGCATGTCACGGAATACCCCTCGGGCATGTCACGGAATACCCTTCGTCGTCGTCGTCGTCGTCGCCGTCCTCGTTGTCCTCATCCTTTGTCCTCCTCCTTCTCCTTTTCCTTTTCCTTTTCCTCCTCCTCGTTCTCCTCCTCCCATCCCCCCCCTTGTCACGCAACAAGGTCACACCCACGGGGGCATATCACGGAGCACCACGTCGGGCAAGTCACGGAATACCCCCTGGGGCATGTCACGGAACACCCCCTGGGGCATGTCACGGAATGCCCCTCGTCGTCGTCGTCGTCGCCTCATCCTTTGTCCTCGCCGAAATGGGAAGCAACATGCGGAAACCACTACGTGAGAAACGAACAAGGCGGATGCTTTCCAGCAGCTGCGCCTCATCGAAAGGTTTCGGGGGCGCCCGAACCATCCCGAACTCTGGCCGGAGGAGGCCCAAGCTACGCATGGCCCGAAAACCACTTGGAAGAGCGAGGTTCGAGGATCATGGATTTTGCACGCGCTCGGCAACTAGTGCGAAAACCAGGGCAATATGAAAAAATGTGAATTATTCCGACGGTGGGCCCTACATGGTAATCCCTTTTGTTAGCACGAGAGTCCCTCCCTCCCTCCTCCTCCCCCCCCTCCTCCTCCTCCCTCCTCCTCCCCCCCCTCCTCCTCCTCCCTCCTCCTCCTCCTCCTCCTCCTTCTCCTCCTCCTCCCCCTCCTCCTCCTCGTCCCTCCTCCTCCTCCTCCTCTCCTCTCTCCCTCCTCCTCCTCCTCCTCCCCTCCCTCCTCCTCTCCTCCGCCCTCCTCCCCTCCTCCTCCTCCTCTTCCCCTCCTTCTTCCCTTCCTTCTCCTTCCTCCCCTCCTCCTCCTCCTCCTCCTCTCTCCTCCTCCTCCTCCTCCTCCTCCCCTCCTCCTCCCTCCTCCTCCTCCCTCCTCCCCTGCCTCGCCTCGCGCCCTCCCCCTTGTCCTCCTGAGCGTTCATACTAGCCCTTCTATTCATCCTCGTCCTCCTCCTCCTCCTCCTCCTCCTCCTCCCTCCTCCTCCTCCTCCTCCCCCTCCTGCTCTCCTCATCATCCTCCTCCTCGCCCCCCTCCTCATCCCCCTTCTCATCGTCGTCCCCCTGCTCCTCCTCCTCCCCCCTGCTTCCTCTCTCCTCCTTCCTCCTCCTCCTCCTCCTCCTTCCTGCTTCTCCACCGCTTCCACCCCCTAGCCCTCCTCCTCTTCCTCCTCCTACTCCTCTTTCTCCTCCTCTCTCCTCCTCCTCCTCCTCCTCCTCTCGCCTCGGCCTCGTCCTCGTCGTCCTCGTCCTTGTCCTCGTCCTCGTCCTCGTTCTCCTCCTCCTCCTCCTCCTCCTCCTCCTCCTCCTCCTCATCCTCCTCCTCCCCATCATCCTCCTTTCCTGTGTCTCTTCCTGTGCGCGGAGCAAGTCGTTCAGACGCCGCTCGCCGATGAAGCCAGAGCAAGCCGTCGGTCAGATTACAAACAGGGGGTCGGAGTTCGGGGAGAGGAGAGGGGGGTTCCCGATTCACGCCCGAGGAAACCAGAAATGGTAACGGTGGCAGGGGTCGGATGACCTGCGCGTGGAAAAAATATGAGGCGGGAACCCCATAGGGAGGAGCTCCCTAGAGACTTCGTCACGATGCACTCACAGACGGGGTTCCCGCATTCAGGCCCGAGGAGCCCAAATTGATGACAATTACAAGGATCGGATGACCCGCGCGGGTTAAAACAACACGAGGCGGGGACCTCCCGCCAGAGACTTCCTCACGATTCACTCACAAACGAAGCTCCCTATCGAGACTTCTTCCGAATACAGGCCCGAGGGGCCCGGAAGTGACGACAACGACAAGGATCGGATCACCCGCACTGATTAAAATCATGAGGCGGGGACCTCATAGGGAAGAGCTCCCGCTTGAGACGTCCTCGCGATTTACTCACAGACGGAGCTCCCGCTCGAGACCTCCCCAAGATGAGCGCGCGTGTGTGAGCGAATGAGTGGGTGAGTCTGTGTGTGGTGTGTGGTGGCGGCGATGCTGAAACCGATGCTGCCGATGACGGTGATGATGGTGACGAGGGTGGTGATGGCGATGGTCATGGCACAGTGGTAAGCGATGATGCTGGTCACGGCGCGATGAGTGATGAAGCTGATGATGATTGTGATTGTGAATATTATGATGATGACAGCAATTACGCACAAACATTAAAAAGCGGGGGAAGAAGAGAAGCGCGAGAACCAGCAACACTGTCCGAAGCGGGAAGAACAACAAAGTGGAAAAAGGGCGCCTCATCATCTTGCCCCTCCTGCCGCTCCCACGCGCTTCTTTAAACAAACTGTTGAAACGTTCGGGCGTTTCGCGTTTTTCCTATTTCTCGCGCTTCTCGTTGCTAAGAAGTTCGCCCTTCCCCGCGCGTGTCTGCTCTACGGTTCGTGTTTTTCGCACTGTTATACTTTTCGACTTCTCGCAACGTTTAGGGCTTTTTCTACTAATCGCACTTTTCTACTTTTCTACGTTTCGCGTTCGTTTCGCAATGTTCTACTCTTCGCATGTTTCGCAGTTGTCACACTTTTCGCACTTGTCAGATGTTCCACTTTTCGATCTGTTCGCACTTGTCTACTTGTCGCACTTTTCGTGTTTTTTTCGGCAGCTTTCGCACTTCTCGAACTTCTCAACTTTTCGCACTTTTCGCACATTTCGAACTTTTCGCACTTTTCGCATGCGTTCTACTTTTCTATGTTTCGCACTTTTCGCACTTGTCGCACTTTTCTACTTTTCTACTTTTCGCACTTTTCTAACTTTCGCACTGTTCGCGTCTTTCCCGGTTTGTTTGAGACGCTCCTCCTCCTCCTCCTCCTCCTCCTCCTCCTCCTCCTCCTCCTACTGGCGACTACATTGGGTGCGGTTTGCGCAGGGTGCGGTTTGCCTCCCGTCATACCTGCCCTTCCCGCCCCCGGAAAAAGGATGACACTTTTTTCAATGCGACCGAAACACACGACACCGTCGCTCCTTCTAGCACAATGAAGCAAACATCGAGGATGACAGTGTCGCTCGAAAGGACGACAGTCATGACACTGTCTCTGTCGAAGGTCCCGGAGAGGCCGCCACAAAGCCACTCGCAAACCGCACCCGGGGCGTACCGCACCGCCTGCCTCCTCTTGCTCTCGGCGCCACTGCTGCTGCCAGCCCGCCGCTGCTCTCCCTCCCTCTCCTGGGGTGAAGGGGCCCCAGGACACACAAATAAATACACACAAACAAAATAATTCCCCATATTTTCCCATATGTTCCAGGTTTTTGTCTCCCCGCCCACTTCCCATAGTTTCCCCTATTTTCTGGGGGATCGACGATTAATTGTGTCTGTGTGTTTTTTCCCCTCCCTCTCCCGGGGGGGCGCTCCACGGGGCGCCGCCCCTCCCCCGCTCGCCTGCAGGATGAAGGCGCTGGCCCTCTGGTACGCGCCGGGGCGGCGCTCCTCGCGCGCAGGCGCCAAGGGGGCACAGGGGCAGCCCTGACTCGAGCGAAGCAAAGTACAGGGAAGGTTGTAATCAGGCGACGAGCCCAGGGGGGAAATGAGAAGGAGAAGGCCTTCTCAGAAGGCCGCGGGACTTCTTAGAAGTCCGGGGGGCTTCTGAGACGTTTCCTTGGCCTATTTCGAATACAGACAGAACTTCTCAGAAGCCCTCTCAGCAGTCCAGAAACTTCTCAGAAGCCTCGGAAGCCCCGCCCCTTCTCATTTCCCCCCCGCGCCCGCCGCCGATTAATACATTGAATGTTTAAATATCGGAGTTTAAATACATGATTTAATCATGAATAGATCAACGCATCCACGAACCCTCGCATTTTATAATCAACGCATCCTTTTGAACACATGGTCCGCACGCGGAGCATGTATTGAAGACGGCACTGTAGGGTCCAGCGGAAAAGGGGGTGAAGCAATAGGTTTGGGACAACTGTGTTGCAAAGGTACTGCGTCGGAGCATTGTCTTGCGTTGTCTTGCAAGTGATGTACTGCAAGCGAAGATCCAGCAACACAGCTGCGCCCAAGAATGTGTTGCACGCCCCAAGCGTATTGCGACCCCACAAATCTATTGCACCTGATCTATTCCACCACCCCCTTGTCGCTGGACCCTCCTTTGGGTCAACCCAACCTGAGTCCCTGGCGTCTCAATGTTCGAGCTGGGCGTGTTCGCCTTTTGTCGGGCCCCGGGACCCTCGCAGATCGGTCCGACTCGAAGAATGACGCAGAAAGGGGGCTAGGGCTCTGGGCGTGTTTTTTGTTGTATTGTTTTCGCTACTGACTCGGATCCATGCGAGCCTGGGCACATCAGGCTTTGCATGATCCAGCAATACTGCGCGCTAGCCCGGGTCAATGCACACCTGGCTCTGATGGATCCTGCAAGATGCGGCCCTCTGGCTGAAGGGGGGAACATCGACATGGAATCGGCGATACATCGCCGACAGATGCGCGATATGCCCCCAACGCAGATCCCCATGCTTCTGGGCTGGATGGGGATCTCAAACCCCCATCGGCGATCAATGAGCGATATGGGGGTCAATGCATCCCCCCTACGCCCAGTCGGACGTAGGCCAGAAAAACATCCCTCACGAACAAGAGACCCTCCGCCAGCCAAAATATACAGAACATCGAAGGGTACCTTCCCCAGGGTGCACCTTAACATCCAACAAACACGAAGGACACTATGATATCCTCCCCGAAACGGCCTCGATCGCAGATCCCCACGCTTCAAGGCGGGATGGGGACTTCAGATCCCTATCGGCAATCAATGGGCGACAGGGGGTCGACGTAACCCCCCTACGCCTACAGTCGTGCCTAGGCCAGAGAACATGAAACCTTCCGCCGGCCAAAACACAGAGGACATCCAAGGGTGCCCTCCCAAGGAGGCACAAGAACATCCACCACACACGAAAAACGAATAAACCCTAGGGTACCCTTCTGTAACCGACTTCGATCTTATACCCAGGTCCGCCTGTACCACCCCGATGAGGAGGCCTGCTCCTTCTCACGCTTCTGGACGGCATGGGGATATCACACCCCTATCGGCGAAATTGGAAGAACAACAAATTCACTAAGTAAAACTGGTGGAGAACCGCGCGGTTTTTTTCGGATCCGCGCTGGGCCCCCCTCCCTGGCGCGCGGAGCGAGCCAAATGCGGCGCCGGAGGCTCCGCCAGGAGGGCCGCCGCGCGGAACCCCAAAAGTGTATGTGTATGGCCTTTTACTTCTTCAAAATAAATGGGCGATAGGAGGTCGGTGCATATCCTCCTACGCCTATCACCCCCTCACGTTGCCCTGATAAGGAGGCCTGCTCCGATGCATCCCCCCATACGCCTACCCCCCCCCTATCGCTGCCCCTGCTGAGGAGGCCCGCTTCGATGCATCCCCCCCTACGCCTACCCCCCCCCCCCCTATCGTCGCCCCTGCTGAGGAGGCCCGCTCCGATGCAGCCCCCCCTACGCCCCCCTCCCCTCCTGTCGTTGTCCCTGCTGAGGAGGCCAAGTTCCGATGAATCCCTACGGAAACAAACAATGACACGCACACCCAAATTCGAAAATTCGGAGGTCCGCGCGGATTTCTCGGATCGGCGATGGACCCCCATCACTGGCGCGCGGAGCGCGCCAGGGGCGGCGCAGGAGGCGGCGCAGGAGGCGGCGCCAGAGGCGCCGCCAGGGGGCCCCAGCGCGGATCCGAGAAATCCGCGCGGAACTCCGAAAGTTGATGTTCATGTCCTTTTCGTTCCCCTACTCCGGGTTTTCTTAATAATCGTGCGGGGGTATCCCCCGACAGGGGTCAACCTCGCCTCGTCGTCGCGCCGCGACGGGGGTCAGAGCGCCTTCAGCGCGCGGTGGCTGCCCGCGACGGGGGTCGGTGTGGGACTGCCAGGGGGGGGGGGGGGGGCGCCCCCCCGACGCTTCTTGAGAAACTCGGAGCAATCCCCCCCCTTTGCCCGCCCCCCTCCTGCGCCGTTGCCCCTGCTGAGGAGGCCCGCTGCGATGCATCCCTCCCTCCCCTCCTCCCCTCCCTCCCTCCTCCCCCTCCTCCTCCCCCTGCTCCTCCACCTCCTCCTCCTCCTCCTCCTCCTCCTCCTCCTCCTCCTCCTCCTCCTCCTCCTCCCCGCTGCGAGGCGCGCCGCCGATCAACGCTGCGGCTGCCGGAGATTGGCGCACGACTGCAGGCAGCGCGGCCGCGGCGCGGCCCGCCAGGGAGGTGGGCAAGGCTCGACCCAAGCAGCGTGCTTCGTGGTCGCTGTTTGCTCTCGGTTCGTTGTTCGTATTCGTGTTTCGATGTTCGTGTGTTTTTTTCGTGTGCGTTCCTCGTGATTGTGGTTCGTGCTCGTTCTTCGTGCTCGTGTTGCGTGCTCGTTTGTGTGTGTGTGTGTGTTCTGTCTGCGATGTTCGTGCTCGCTTCTCGTGTGCGTTGCGTGTTCTCGGCTTCCCTGGCTTCGTCTCCACTCCGCCCCTGCTGCAGCACGAGCTGCTCGGAACGAGCACGCGCCCCGGAGATCGCCGCGGCACCGTGCAGGGCGACCCCCCGTGGAGGGCAGGGGTCAAGCGGGCAGGGGCGCGGCCCCCTCCCCTCGGCGGGGTGCTCCTGGCCGTTGACGCGCACCGACCCCTGGGGGCAGCCGCGAGGGGGGCGGGGAGGAGCGGGGGCGGCCAAGAGGGGGGGCGTCCAAGAGGGGGGGCGCAACTCATGGCCGGCGGCATGTGCGCGGTCCAGGGGGGGGGGGCGGCATGTGCGCGGCCCAGGGGGGGGGGGTCAGGAACGCAATGAGGTAAGAGCAGGCGCTACGAAGTCCGCGGAACCATCATGGCCCACGCAGTGATATCCCCCCCCTCGTCGGCACGCCCCTCCTGGCCGCCCCCGAGAGGAGGGAGGGGACAGCAGGCCTGCAGCAACACGGCAGGGGGCCGGCAGCGACGGCGGCGACGGCGGGCAGGCGCTGCGGCCGCCGCCGCCGCGGAGGGGGCGGGCGCCGCCGCGCCGACGGTCTGCCGCCGGGCGGCGGAAGGCTGACGCGCGCGCGCCGCGCGGAGCGAGGACAGCGCTCTCGCAGGGGGGGGGGGGGGCCCTGGCCGGGGAGACGGGAGACGCCGCGCGAGGCTCCCGTGGCCGCGGCCCCGCCCGCAGCCGCGGGGCGCTCGCGCCGCGTCTGGCAGCCTGCGGGAGCGCGGAGGTGCGACCCCGAGACGAAGCAGGAACCACCAGCGCGAGGGGCCAGGCGGGGCCCCTCCGGGTGGTGTGGTCCCGCCCCCCCCCCTCGCTCGAGACCTGCCCCGATCCCTGCTCGGGGAGGCCTCGTGGGCCTCGTCTTCAGTCGGGCCTGTCCCCCTACAGCGAGATTTTCGAGGAAAAATGAAACATACTCTAAAAATAATAAAAAAAGTCCAAAAATAGTCTGGGGACTATGTTTTGAGTATTCTTTGCCTTTTGGAGCATTTTTGGGGTATTTTTACTTTTTCGTCGAAACTCCCCCTGTAGCGGGACAGTCCCGACATAAGCCTCGTCGCTGGAGCTGGCCCCCACTGGTGGTGGTGGTGTCGCTTCCCCTTTCCCCGAGCCTGTCCCTCTTGGCGGCCAGACCGGGGGGGGAGTGAGAGGGTGCGGGCCTTCTCGGACGGCTCGGAAGTCCTCCAGCCTCATGAGAGGTGCTCGAGGCATGCCCTGGAGACACGAGGCAACTTCTCAGAAGGCCAGAGTGCCTCCGAGACGCCCCACCGCCTTCAGGAGGAGGGACGATAAGCCAAGTGCGCTCACGCAATGTCTCACGTCCCATGGAACGCACAAGGATATAATAGTAGTACTGTGTCCTCCTCGGAGGGGTGCGTCCAGCCCGAACATCTAGCACAACCATGTCGCAAATAAATCGATTCCCGAGCGGCGTGGCCAAAAAGCGCCCGCCAAGGGGTTATACTGCATGATTTCTCAGCGCGGGCGTCGCCCGTATCTGGGGACGACGCACACATAGTGGTAGGGTAGTTGGGTGACGTCGATAGCCATACCTCCCAAACCCTTCCTATTGCGCTGATGTGTTCTGTAGCCGCGGATGCGTGTCTTAACCTTGCGGATGTCATGACATTGGACACCCTAACAACCCTATGGGTGAATTTAACATGTGTATAAACATGTCAGCAAACGCCCTAAACATAGCTGAATCGTGTTTTTACATGCATCAGACAGGCAGTTCAAACATGTTTAGGCATCTGCAAATGATTTGGCTACATGTTCCTCTCCATTGTGATCGTCGTCCACAGTCTTGGCCGACCTCGAACTCCATTAATAACGGCCCCATCGTGATATGCGCACCCGGACAAAGGGGAGCTGAGGAGGTGGCGGGTAGGCAGGAGGACGGGGAGGTCCAGACACCCGGCGGCCGGGGAACAAAAAACAAGAAGGAGAGCGCGACGCACCGCGGAACGATGCTCGCTGGCGTCTCTCTCTCGCCCGTCGTTGGCCCAGATCGCCCTCGATCCTCCTCCACCTCCTCCTCCTCCCCCTCCTCCCACTCCTCCCCCTCCCCCTCCCCCCCCCCTCCCCCTCCTCCTCCTCCTCCTCCCCCTCCCCCTCCCCCTCCCCTCCCCCCTCCCCCTCCCCCCCCCTCCCCCTCCCCCTCCCCCTCCCCCTTCCCCCTCCCCCTCCCCCCTCCCCCTCCTCCTCCCCCTCCCCCTCCCCCTCCCCCCCCCCCTCCCTCCTCCTCCTCCGCCTCCTCCTCCTCCTCCTCCTCCTCCTCCTCCCCCTCCTCCTCCTCCTCCTCCTCCTCCTTTTCCTCGCGAGATCCCAGCCAAGGCGCACCCAAGGTGTGAGGTCCTGGGGTGGGCTTCAGGAGGACCGAGCCCTGATACCTTGCGGCTCGAACGAATCGGGACGGCACTGTCTGTGCAATTCTCGGGGCCCTGCGGGACCCCGAACCAAGAAACACAAAACTCGGGATGATGAGACGGTCTCAGGGAATGGGATCGAGAGGTCGGACGCCCGTGCAGGTGAGGGGAGGAGGAGCTGTTTTTGTGGAGGCCTCTGGCAACCCATACGGCACATGCGTGCCGTGACGACTTCGGCGCTGGTTCCTGACGCCGTGTGGACCCTGCAACCAGGCGGTACCAGAGGCAACTCAAGGGGCCCAAGGACACACAAATAAATACACACTAATTGAAAGATTGCTGGGTGTTTGTCTTCCCGCCCGACTCCCACTTTTTTCGACGATTAATTGTGTCTGTGGCAAAATCGCTCTCTCTCGGCCACTCTCTGGGCCGAACGTCCGCACCGGAGCCGCCGCAGCGTCCGCACGGCGCAAAACCTGCCGCAGGGGCTCCGCTGCTGCGTGTGAGCCTCCAGAGGCCCGGGCGCACCGATCGCGGGCCCAACATTGACTACCTACAAGGCCACCCCAACCCAACCCGAAGACCCGAATTTCGGGTGGGGGTGGGGGTAAAGGCTACACATGTGTGTTTTCTATGTTTCCCGACACCCCCCCACTGGAAATCGAGGGTAAATCTGAGCCTTCGGGTTGGCTTGGGGTGGTTTGGTGGGTGGTGAAACATGGGCAGTGGCGCGCAGCCGCCGCCAAAGGCCGACAGTGGACCGCCGTGCCCTCGTGCGCCAGCGAGCGCAGTAGCGCCCGCCCCCGTTGCCAATCCCCCCTTTCGGTGGGCTTGTTTTCCACCACCACCACCACCATGAGCAGGAGGTGGAGGGGGTCCTCCTCCTCCTCCTCCTCCTCCTCCTCCTCCTCCTCCTCCTCCTCCTCCTCCTCCTCCTCCTCTTCGTCCTCCTCGTCCTCCGCCTCCTCGTCCGCCTCCTCCTCCTCCTCCTCCTCTCCTCCTCCTCCTCCTCCTCCTCCACCTCCTTCACCCTCCAACTGATGATGGTGGTGGTGCTGGAAAACGAACCCATGATCGTTCGCCCGACCCGACCCTGGTGGGGACTTGGAGGGGGGGGGGGGGGGGGGGGGAGGGCATGCCCCCATGCGCCCGTGCAGCAGCAGGATACCACAGGCACCCCCGGGACGCCGCCGCCCCTGCGGGCCCCCACCTCAAGGCTGCCCCGAGATCCAACGCCGCCACAAACAGTTGCAGCATCCCAGAGAACATCGCGACCAGAGCCCCGGACCACAGCTCGCTGCGCCACTCTTGTGGCCGCAGATCGATCTGTGAGGGCCCCAGGGGCCCGAAGTGGAGCGAACACGCCCGCGGTGAAAAAAGGCGGCGCCGGGAATCTCGGGGTGGGGGAGCTGGACCGGCCGCGAGCGGGGGAGAGAGCTGTGCTCCTGGCCCCCCATTGGGGGGAGCCATCGGGCGCACCGACCGCTCGCGAGGCGCGCCGAGGCCGAAGGGCCCCCCCCCCCCGACGGAAGGGGGGGAGGGAGCACAGCCCCCGCAGCTGTGGCCGGCTCGAGGGATCGGAAGGCGGAGAGGGAGCCGCCGCAGCGGGGAGGAGGAGGGCAGAGGGGCCCTGGGACACGCAAACAGACAGGCACGAATCCCAGGATTCCCGATGCTTTCCCCATCTTTCCTGGGTCGTTCGTCTTCCCCCCCTTCTTCCAAAATTTTCCCATATTTTCCGGGGAGTCGACGATGAATTTTGTCGATGTGTTGCATTCCCTCCTGAAAGGAGCAAGTCGGGCGTCGGCTGAACTGGGTTTGGTGGGACCTGGTTTAGTGATGTGTGCTGGGGGACGCCCCCCCCCCCGCCCCGTTCCACTGATCGGAACTGCCTGCATCCGAACAAAAAAACGAACTACGGCAGACCTGGTTTCGTGATTCTGACAAATTTATAAGCTCCAGGGCCCTACTACTAACCCGGACCGGGTCCCCTTACCTGTGATTGGGTCGGGCCTGTCCCCCTACAGGGGCGACAACTCAAAAATACCAATAAAAAATAGCCAGAAAATGCGCAGGCATCGTCAAAATATCGTCCCCTGATCATTTTTGGGCTAGTTTTGAAGATTCCCCTGCAGAGGGACAGGCCCTACTTATAGGCGGCGAGCCAGGGGGGAAGTCAGAAAGGGCGTACGTACCTTCCCAGAAGGCTCTGAAGTCCCCCGGATTTCCGAAAAGTTTTCTAAGCGTTCCCGGAAGGCACAACAAAACCTCTCAGAAGCCGCAAGGGCTTCTGAGACGTCCCGCCGCCCTCTGAGAGGGCCTTCTCCTCCCCAATTCTCCCCCTCGCTCGCCGCCGAGCCTAAAGGGCGTACGTACCTTCCCAGAAGGCTCTGAAGTCCCCCGGATTTCCGAAAAGTTTTCTAAGCGTTCCCGGAAGGCACAACAAAACCTCTCAGAAGCCGCAAGGGCTTCTGAGACGTCCCGCCGCCCTCTGAGAGGGCCTTCTCCTCCCCAATTCTCCCCCTCGCTCGCCGCCGAGCCTAAACCTTCGGGGGCCACATGCGAACCCTGCCCCTACCCCGCACGACTGCTGAGGGGGAGGGTGGGGTTCACTTCGCTCGGGAGCTCCCGAGCGGAGTGGACCCCCCCCTCCCCCTCAGAAATCGTGGGGGTAGGGGCAAGGAGGCGGAGGAGGAGGAAGGAGAGGAGGAGGAGGAAGGAGGAGGAGGAGGAGGAGGAGGAGGGGAGGAGGAGGAGGGGGAGGGGGAGGGGGAGGGAGGGGGAGGGTTCGCGTGTGGCCCCCTAATCCCAGCCATACCCGAGCCAGGCAGGGAGGGCAAGCACGGACCGGAGGAGCACGGGAGGGGGCGGGGGAGGCACGGGCGCGCACGGGCAGGGGAGAGAGAGAGGACACACGGCAGCGGCCGCGACGGGAGGAGGAATGCGAGGAGGGGGGAGGGGGGGAGGGGGCGGAGGAAGGCGAGGAGGAGGAGGAGGAGGAGGAGGGGGAGGAGGAGGGGGAGGAGGAGGGAGGAGCTGCCCCACCTCCGACGGCGGAGGGGAAGCAGAAGGGGCGGCCCCGCTCGACGGCTCTTCCGACGTCCGATGCCCCGGCGTGCTCCACGCGCGGTCCGGAGAATGTCCGATCCGTTCCCGGGAGACCCGCTTCTCATCCCGAGGCATTATGTTGACGGCCGTGGGTCCCCGAAAGCCCCCCCCGAGAGGCCGCAACATCGGCAGCCCGACCCGCTCAGATTTCAAGAGTCTAGAGATCGGGCTCTACCTCGACGTGCAGGGGAGCTGGAGACCCGACGCTTGGCTTAGGTCGGGCGCGTCCTCCTACAGGCGGACTTGGGATGAAAATGGACAACACATGCTCAAGCATAGTCAACAAGAATCGAAACATCGTCCCCATACTATTGTTCGGTTGTTCATGAGTATTCCTCCTGTAAAGAGACGTGCCCGAACTGAGGCTTGGCTAACGGACCCCTTTTCCGTACAGGATCGGCGCCGGTCTCTTCATCCCGTACCTTTTCTGGCGTCGAGGTGTGCGCCCGTTAGTGCAGTGCTCGAGCTAAGCCGTGTTCGTAATTGTTTCGTGTTGCTGTCGTTGTCCTTCGTTCTGCCTTCGTGATGCCGTCTGCGACAAAACATCAAAACGAAAAAGGTCCACGAGGTCGCCAAAACACTGGTTAGCTCGAGCTCTGCTTGGGGGAGCCTTCATGGGAGCCTCTTTGGACCTCCGCGGACCTATCTGAAACCTGATCTCGACCGAAATTCGTCCAGACTTCGACCACCGTTCGTCCAAATGTTGTCCAGATTTCGTCCAAATGTCGACCAAATCTGGCGGATGCGGATAACATCCCCCAAACGCAGGAAACTGTGGGTTCTTCCTCTGAGGCTCCCATGATTTGGACGCCTGCAGTGCGCACGGAACAAATGAGCACAATGCCCAACAACAAATGTTATCCAAAACCAGCAGCGGCCGCTGTTGGGCAGGCGGCCTTCAGTCTCAAATGGACAACCGCAGCGACGCCGACAGCGAACCCCATTCAAAATGAACAACATGTGACAAGACCCTCCTTCTCACTTTCCCCCCTCGCTCTGGTGTAACCGAGAAGGTACCGATACCGCTACTCCCTGGACCTCTCCCAAGGTGCGTTTGACGCGAGTTTCGAAGCGCATCCATCGGTGGCGACGAGGGCCTCCCAGGAGGCCCGAAGTAGGAAAACGCCGGGGAAGGGTAGCGAAGTGGGTACCTCGTCACCCCCCCTCGCTCGCCGCCGACGTTTGCGTTCCCATTATTTCCTAATCCGTGCCCCCACACCCTCGACGCCATGATTTGTCCATGGTGCAGACCCCCAGGGGTCTCGACCCATTCCCCGGGAGCGGTTTTTCGTCCTAGATCGTTTTTCTGACGCTCCCGAGGCCCGGCGAGGGCCCACAGAGGCCGAAAATGGCGAAAAAGCCTCCCTTCGCGATTTTCTCATTACTCGAAGGGTCTGGGTCTGCGTGCCCATCCGTGGGGCATGTCCCCCCTCAGGCGGATTTTGGACGAAAAAACAGCAATAGTCAAACAAAAATCCAAAAATCATCACAGAATCGTTCCCAGGCTATTTTTGCTTTTGATTCAAAAATGTGTTTCCTGTAGAAGGACAGGCCCGACTCACTCGCGCACATCTAGACGGCGAAAGATCCAACCCGATGATAACAACCCCGACACGCGAAGCCGTTTGGTAGAATCACCCAAAGAAAAGCTCCAACGTGTCAGGGCATTTTCGTAAACGCCCAGGGCGGTTTAGTAATAATGCCAATTATCTGGTCTGGATGTTTTTTTCCTCCCTCGACCATCCATTCCATACCCGCGTCGACGGGGGGTCCCAATACCGCGCGGTGACAGACTGCGCGGTGACCTCGAAATCTCGAAGGACCTCGCCGCGCGCTCCGTCACCGCGCGCTTCTGGGACCTCGGATGCCCCCGTCGCCCGAGACGCCCTCGGAGAACGACCCGAGCCCCAACACCGCGCGGTGGCCACGGGCTCTTGCCGACTGTCAACACGGCGCGGCCACGACGCCGTCGGCGGACCCCTCAGGGGTCCCCAAATCGACCGCCCTAGAGGAAAGAGAACTATGCACGCGCACCAGTTCTGGCCAGGCCCATCCCGAGCCCATGATCAGCGCATACGCCCTCCTGCCTTGGCCCGGAAGGCACATGCACCGATCCTGGGCCAAGGGTGGGCCTTGCCAGGCTCAGCGCACGTGCACAGAGGCCTCCTGGATGGGGTCCGAGTGAATGTGGTCGGAGGATCGCGCCGCATCGCCGATACAATACATCGGCGATACATCGCCGATGCATTGACGATGCGTCGGCGACGTCGGCGCATCTTCGGCGCCACCGGCGTGTACAAGTTCGGGCTCCACATCGAGCCGCATCGGCGATGCATCGGCGATGCGGCGCGATCCTCCGACCCCATCCACTCGGACCCCATCTGGGGGGCACGCGAAGTTATGGCGACGGCGCGCCATCTCGGCCTCAGTGGCCCTGTTCTTGGCCCTGGCAGCGGGTGGCGCAGCGGGAGGTGCCGCGAAAAGCGCTGCGGCAGGCGCCGCAGGCGCGGGGGGTGCCGCCGCAGCCGCAGCGGGTGCCACGCCGCCTGGCCCCAGGTACTGAGGGAAGCCAGTAAGGGAGCCCTGTAGCCCTATAGAGTGCATACAATTCTCTATTCGCCCGACCGCCCCGAACGAGCGCCCCAGGCCCGGGGGCCAAGCCCCGAGGCCGGCCGAGCGGGCGCCGCGCCGCGCTCCCGGCGTGCCCCCCGCGGCGGCCCCGGCGGGGGCCGCCCGCCGCGGCGGTCGGCGGGAGGCCGGCCGCGGCGGCCGGAGGCGCAGCGGCGCCCCGGTTGGGCAGCTCGGGGGGTCCCAGCCCAGAGATCCAACGTGCTCACGAAAAATCAAGACGGAGGGTTCTCGCGGTTTGCGGCCTCGAGGGGCCCTCGCTGGGCCCTGGGGCCGTCAGCAGGGGGCTCAGGATGAGGAACTGGTCCTGGGGGATGGGTCGAGACGTCCGGGGACTGCGTACGGAAAACATCACGACATCGGATCTCTGGGTAGGGGGACAACCAATGACAGAGCCGGCGGCGAGCGAGAGGGGGACAGAAGAAGAAGGAGGCCTTCTCAGGGAGCTCGGAAGCCCCCTGGCCTCCAGAGACGTTTCTAAGCGCTCCCCGAAGACACATAAAACGCTTCCCAAAGGCGCGAGGGTTTCCCCCGAGCCTTCTCAGAAGGCCGCCAACCGCGGTGGTCGAAGCGAAAGTGCGCTCCGACCAGCAACCTGTGGTGTCCAACAGCAATCGGGGAACATTGGCTTCGTCGGCGGCGAGGCACAGGAGCTGCACCAGCCGTGAGCGAGCGGCGCGGCCAACAGACGCGAACTGGCTGGCATGCGGGAGGATGGGAGGTCGAGAAGACAGACGGGGCGGCCGCGAAGGACAGGAGGAGGCGGAGGGCACTCAGACGCGACCAACAGGGGAACAAGCAAGGGCGTAGACAGAAATACTCGGGGGTCCGCGCGGATGTTCCTCGGATCGGCGCCGGAGCCCCTAGCGCGCCCCGCGCGCCAGGGAGGGGGGTCCAGGGCCGACCCGAGAGCTCTGCGCGGACTTCAGATTTGTGATGTTCTTGTGTCACTGGTTGTTCTCCGATCGACGACTTGGACACAGAGGCGATCGTTAAGAACTTCTGGGATGTCCTTCGAACGAGCTCACGGAGCTCTGGGAAGGAGCTCCTGGAAAGCTCCAGGGCCAACCCTTGCCAGCCGGCTTTCAAGCTTAAACCCTCTTAGCTCTCAACGAGCCGCCCAAGAATAGAGCCCGAACTCTTTGAGGGCGGACCTTTATCCAGAGGCCCAAAACATTAGGGATGGGGAGTCTTGCCACCATATGTGTCACACCAGACCGCCCAGCTGTATCATCCTTGATGCAAAGACGGGGACCTCAGCGAGGCCACGTCTTCATTGTGTGATAAGGTTAGAGGGGGCTCTTTGTTCTCGATGGCTCCCGTTGCGTGGTATCTGACCCCGAAACAAACCTGAGGGCCAACGATAGGGGGGGTCAGCTCAGGTGGGGAAACAACACGCTGGAATCGGCGACACATAGCAAATCGGCGATAGGTCCCTCATAGCAAATGCGCACGCTCCTGGGCGGGGTGGGGCCACGTGACCTGATAGTCGATGCATTGGGCGCTCGGGAGTCGATGCATCCCCCCGTTTTGCCTCCGTATTATCCCTCATCGTTGTCTTAGGTCCGGCATGTCCCCCTACACGAGGGTTTTGGACGAAACTCAAAAATATTCAAAACAGATTCGAACGGTGTTTTTGTTGGAAATGAATGAATAAATGAACAACTGGAAAATCGCCCCAAGACGATTTGGACGAAACTCAAAAATACTCAAAACAGATTCGAACGGATTTGTTGGGGAAAAGAATAAATAAATGAAAAACTGGAAAATCGCCCCAAGACGATTTTACCATTTTGCAAATTCCTCCTGTAGGGGGACACGCCCGACTGAACCGTTGCCCCTGAAAACCTCCAGACCCTGGCACTCGCCAGGAACCTGTCCCCTCCCCCGGCCCTAGGCAGCTGGCCTCCGTGCGGCCCACCGTCTTGCGCATGGCAAGGATGTCCTGCGCTCGGGCGGGGCCCCGCGCAGCTGCTGCCCGCGCGTGCTGCACCTCGGTCCTCTCCTCCTCCTCCTCCTCCTCCTCCTCCTCCTCCTCCTCCTCCTCCTCCTCCCCCTGTTGCTTTCCCGCCTGCCCCTCGCCTTCGTCATCGTCCTCGTCGCCGTGGTCACCCGTCCTCCTCCGCCAGCTTATCCTCCTGTTACTGCTGACGATGCTACTTTTGCTGTTGCCGCTCGTTCTCCTCCTTCTCATCCTGCTGGACTGGACTGGCAGAAGCCGCGCCTAGACGGCGCACTGGCTGACAATCGTACTAGATAGGAGGCCACAAAAATATGAATGTGTGAAAACTAAATGCATGCGCGCCGGAACACTGAATTGAGCAACGGTGGGCGGCGGTAGGCAATGCATCAGCGCGTTACTACGCAAGAATGGGGGCAGGAGGGAGAGGAGCGAGGGAAAAGGAGGACATGGACAAGGGGAGGAACAAACTAGTACACAGATTTGCAAGACCGTGCAACTGCAGCTTCCCAAGAAGCGGGAGGGCCTCGCAGTAGGCTCTGCAAGCCACCTGGACAATCTCCTGCCGTGGTGAGACCACACGCGTGCATGTAGTACGTCCATTGCAGGCGCGGGCGTCCTCGCTTCCGAGATATGCTCCATCTTCTTGGCATGACTATGCTTGCGTGCCCTTCTTCAAGAACCATTTGCCTCGGCAGTGCCCGGGGCCGATCACGAGCTTACTTCCCATAAAAAACCAACTGCCGCTGCAACAACGTTGAAGACAGCCGCGCCGTTCCTCTCGTGACCCTTACGTCTTCATGGTTCACCCTCGACAAAAAGGCCGGGGGATTGTGTAGATCTTACGTAGGCACCGCGCTTGAAAACCATTGAGCCTGTCCTTATCAGCGGCGAGACGCATGCAAGACTCTAGCCCGTACAATAACTTCGCAAATATGCACATGTCCAATGTCATCGCTGTTCGACGGAGGTACAGCTTTGCAAGGTTCCACACAACACTTAGCTTTTGGAATGCGCCATTCGCCTCGCCAAGGCGTCGCGTAAGCTCTGTTTTGGGGTTCCCATCGGTACTAGCAAAGCCATCCAAAGAGACAGCGTGGTCTCGGCATTGAATAGGTTCGCTCCGGGGCCCGAAGATAGTCGCATCACATCGGACGTTCAAGAGCAACGTCGCGCCAACATTCAATTCCAGCCCGAGTGATTTCCCAATGTGCGCAATAAAATGCAAGTGGGTTTGAAGAGCGCCTGGGTTTTCTGCTATTGACAACGTGTCGTCGGCATAGAGTATGTCCTCCGTTATGACGTACGGTTTATTGACTCTCGTGGGGCTATTGTTCTGTAGCTCGGCGTCCACATCTTACAGAAGAGTGGACATTACGATGACAAATAAGTACGGTGACGAAGGAATGCCTTGTGCGACCACTGCATTCTGACATCGCTGGGACGACTTCCCTTCCCAACTTTTCACAATGAACTTACGTGCCATGTGAATTCCCTTGTCCATGCTGAACTGCCCTGGATGTATGCCAAATTGTCGCAAGCGTGGAGTAGTCCGTCCGGCTTGATGCGGTCGAATGCTTTGGCACGAACTAAAAAAGAAAGCTTTCCAAATTTACCTTCCAAAGCTGCTTCAATACGGCGCCTCGCCAAAAAACAGTGCGTCAGCGGTGCCGCGGGCCGTTCTGAAGCCGCATTGTAATTCGCGTAAGCGCTGCTCCACGCCACTTGCGCTGAGCCCCATGTAAGATTATGCTCGCGAGTACAGTGTAACCTGCGGCTAATAGTGAACTGTGGCTGTAGTTGTTCGGTTGTGATGTGTCCCCCTGTTTGAAGATGGTGACGATGGATGCCTCTCGCCAGTCTTGTGGTATTGCATTTTGTTGCCAACATCCATCACATGGTTCCCGCATGTATCTCCAGCGCCGCGTCGCTGGACCACAGAATCTGCTATACATCTGGTGGTGCTGTTGCTGCTGCTGTTTGCGTGTTTAGCGCTTGGGATGCTCGCCGTACCTCTTCGATCGTGATATGTCCCACATTTATGTGGAGAGGGGCCGCACTGAGTTCTACTTCAGGTAGAGCCTCGGGGCCGTACTATAGCTTCCACTGTAGATATACCAAAAAGTATGCCATCGTTTCTGTTTCCTGTTCGAAATCCTCCACAACGCCATGTTTGTCTCGCAAACGTCCTTGTCGCAACGGCGGATGTGTCCTTAGAGAGCGCATCTCTTTCCAACCTCCTTCTTGGACAGCGTCATCCATACAGTTCCTCTGATCTGCGCGCGCGGAAACTTGCACTTGTTTGTTCAGCGCCTTCACATCAGCTTGAACACCCATGTCTCTAAGTTTGCTCCTCTGGTCTGTCAAGCGAAATGTCCGCGAAGACATCCATCGTCTGTGCGGCGTGGCCGGTAGAAGCGGCACGCTTTCAGCAGCCGATTCGAGCATGCAGGACGCGACATTCGCAGCTTTATCTTGTAGGCAAGTGCCTGGCACTGTCTTCTCCCACTTGCTTACGAAGCCCTCGGTGTACTTCTTCGCTAGGTCGCCCTTGCGTAAGCCCTTCCAATCGTATCGCGGCGGTCCTGGTCTCCGAGGTTTTTTGGGGATATCTATGTTCGGATCACTAATGCAGAAAAAGTATGTGGCTGTAAAGCTCTGCGACGGTCCCTCCAAATGCTATGACTATTCTATAGCCACTTGGAATCGACGACGACATCCTGTGGGGCCCCCGAAAGGCTCCCCTGGAGGCCCCCCAGAGGGCTCTGTGAGAGGCCGCCACAGAGCATCCCTGGAAACCCCAGAGAGGCCTTCTGAGGGGGCACTGGGCGGGGAGGAGGAGGAGGAGGAGGAGGAGGAGGAGGAGGAAGAGGAGGAGGAGGAGGAGGGGGATGATGATGATGATGAGGAGGAGGAGGAGGGGGAGGAGGAGGAGGAGGAGGAGGAGGAGGAGGAAAGATCGCCCCCCAACCCGAGAGATCGCCCCCCCGATCGATCGCCGCTTGCCTCCCTCCCGCTGGGCGGCGCGGCGCCCAGCCGGGAGGGCGCCAGGGAGGACAGCTCACCGGCGCGCCGGGCGGGTGTCGGTCCAGCAGCGTCGTCTTCCCGCTGCCCGAGGGGCCCATCACCGCCGTGAGCTGCCCGGCAGGCGCCTGCTCGCGCAAGGGGCCCCATCCCCTTCTCTCCCCTACCCTCCCCTTCCGTCCCCTCCCCTCCCCCATCTCCCTTCACCGCCCCTCCCCGCCCCTCCCCTCCCCTCCCCTCCTCTCCCTCCCCTCCCCTCCCCTCCCGCACCTCCCCTCCCCTCCCCTCCCCTTTCCTGCCCTCCCCGCCCCTCCCCGCCACCTCCCCTCCCCTCCTCTCCCCCCCTCTCCCCTCCTCTCGCCTCTCCCTCCCTCCCCCCCCGCCCCTCCCCTCCCCTCCCCTCCCCTCCCCTCCCGTCGGCGCCGCCGTTGTGAGGACGAATTTTAGGCGGGGGGGGTACTGGCCGAGGGAGGAACCATCGATGTGGAATCGGCGATCCATCGCCGATGAGTCGGCATAGAAGAAGAGCTGCACGAGCATAAACCGTCGGAGCTCCGCCCGGATTTCAGGGATCGGCGCTGGACCCCCCTGGCGGCACCTCCGGCGCAGCCCCTGGCGCGCTCGCCAGGCAGGGGGGTCTAGCGCCGATCCAAGAAATCCGCGCGGAGTCCCCATGTTTCCGCATATTTTCACCAACAAAACAAAACGCCTTCCCCGCCGCTTTCCATAATTTCTCATTTTTCTGGGAATCGACGAGCAACCGTGTCTGTGAGTCTGTCCCCATCCTGAGACTCTGCAGCTCTTGTTTATGATCATACGCACACATCCTATGCATCCAACTCTATGTGCAGGGCTCCGACTCTGCACACATCCAACACATCCAAGCCCTATAGGAGAGGGAGGAGGAGGAGGAGGAGGAGGAGGACCTTCTCATCCTCCCTTCTCCCCAGTCCTACATTTGGCTTACGTGTAAGTATGAAGCTTTTTGTTCCTCGACTTCGAGTGGCCCCCCCCTCGAGCTCATCGCCCCGTCCCCCCGCAAGACGGAACGCGAACTGGCGGGCGCACCCGCCCGAAGAGGCCGTGGAGGACCGGCCGCTCCTGGGCGCCGTAGGCAAGGAAGCGACGCGCGCGAGCGCGCGCGCGGCCGCGCGAGGCGAACGTGCGAGGCGGTCCTCTAACTCGTCCTTGTCGCCGCCGCCGCCGTCCGAAGGATTGCAAAAAAACCCAGGATTGCAAAAACACCAAGGATTGCTAAACAACCCTTCGAAGGGTTTTTTCCAATCCTTCGTTTTTTTGGTTTGCAATCCTTCGTTGTTTTGCAATCCTTCGTTTTTTTGCAAAGCCCTCGCTCTTGCCCTCGCCGTCCCCGCCCTCGTGCCCGCCGCCGCCGTCCCCGCAGAGGCGCTCGCGTGCTCGACGGGCCCTCCGCGCCAGCGCCCCCCCCCCCCCCCCTGGGCAGGGGCGGACGGCAAAGCGGGGAGGAGAAGGAGGCAGAGGCGGAGGAGGAGAGAGGAAGAGGAGGAGAAGGAGGAGGAGAAGGAGGAGGACGAGGCGGAGGAGGAGAGAGGAAGAGGAGAACAAAGGAGGAGGAGGAGGCAGGGAGGAAGCGGAGGCGGACCCCGAGGAGGAGAGAGGAGAAGGAGGACGAGGAGGAGGACGACGAGGAGGAGGAGGGGCAGGAGAGGGAGGAGGAGGAGGCGGAGGCGGAGGGGGGAGGAGGAGGAGGAGGAGGAGGGAAGGAGGAGGAGGAGGAGGAGGAGGAGGAGGAGGAGGAGGGGGGCGCAAACCATGGCCGCGGCAGGTGCGTGGCCCAGGAGGAGGGGCCAGCGACGTACCGAAAGATGAGGCGCCGGGAAACCTGGGGAGGTACCTCCATGCCCCCCGCCACGCTGCCCACACACACACACACACACCTATAAGCATCACCCCCCTCTCTGCCGCCCCCCCGAGGGCAAGGGCACATCGGCACCTCTTCGCCCTCCTCCTCCGGGGACGGGCGCGGCCCTCGCCCGTGCCACGGCGGCGTCGCCGCGCGGAGGAGGAGGAGGAGGAGGAGGAGGAGGAGGAAGAGGAGGAGGAGGAGGAGGAGGATTCGAGCACCCGGAAGGAGTGTCGCAGTGGTGTCGGAAGAGGTCGCCTCCCGGGGCCCGACGCTAACAAAGCCCAAGTGTCGGCGCTGTCTTGGTGCTCGAACTTCTTTTTTGGTGATCGAGGCTGAAGTAGGTTGGAACATCATAAACCAAGGGACGCATGGGAACAGCTCGTTCAACATCGGAAGGATCTGGGTCGCCGACGGCGTTCAGCGTTGAACGCCGGCGACGGGGTCGCCGCAGGTCGACACAACGCGAACCTACCTGCCTACCCCCCCCCCCCACACACACACACACACACACACACACACACACATACACACACACACACACACACGCACGGGACGCATGGGAGGATCGGGTGGGGCATGAGATCTGGGAGATTGCGTGGCCCTGGGCATGGTATGGAAGGCTCGCGTCGTATCTACCCCGGCAAGAGTTCCTGACACCACGGGGATCGTTCACCCTTGAACGATCGGCCTTTGCCGCAACGTCAGATCGCTCAACATCGACCGATTATAAACCCGACGGTGTTCAAGTTGAACGCCGGAGACGGGGTCGCCGCCAGTCGACAAAACGCGAACCTTCCGCACTCCTCACAAACACACACACACAGACACACACATACACACGCACACACACATACATATACACATACACATACGCATACCAGGATGCCTTCCAGAACAGAGTAGTCGTTAATATCTGGTAGAACTCTATAGGCACACAACATGCAGAATCATAAACTCTTGACAGTCCGCGGGGATGTCTCGGATCTGAGCGGGACCCTCTCCAGGGCAAGCGGGTCGCACCAGGGGCGACGCCAGAGGCGCCGGCAGAGGGCTCCAGCGCAGATCCGAGAGATCCGCGCGGGGCGTCGAAAGTATATGTGTATGCCGTGCTTTCCTTCGTCGAATCTTGGAACGTATCACTGTGATTAGGTCAGGCATGTCCTCCTGCAGGAAGACGTCAAGTGGTCAAAACCAAACTCCTAATCGTCAAACATAGTCGACAAAATCATCTCCAGACTGTTCCGTAACTGCTTTTGACCATTCCTCTCCTGAGGGACATGCCCGACTCAGCGCTGTGATGATTCCTCCTCTGCGTGAGGAGCACGATTGCAGGAGGTCGTGGCCGACTAGGAGGGCGCGGCTGCGGCAGGCCGACGCTCGTGGATCAGACCTGCCTCGCCCTTTCCCCCCTGCACTCCAAACTTCGTCCTCCGTAGCTCCTCTTTTCTCCTCCTCCACCCTCTCCTCCTCCGCCTCCTCCTCCTCCACCCTCTCCCTCTCCCTCTCCTTCTCCTCCTCCTCCTCCTCCTCCTCCTCCTCCTCCTCCTCCTCCCAATCCTCCTCCTCCCAATCCTCCTCCTCCTGTTCCTCCTGTTCCTCCTCCTCCTCCTCCTCCTCCTCCTGCTCCTCCCCCAATCCTTCCCACAACCCTCGATCCTCCTCCTCCGCCTCCTCTTCCAGCTCATCCTCGAGAAACGCTTCGAGCATGCGTCTTGCACCAGCCCGCACCCGACGCACCACCAAATCACGCCCCAAGTGCACAGGCTCCATCACAAACACAATTCTGACCCTCACACCGGCCTCATTATGTTGCTACTGCTCCTCATGCTATCCACCAACCTCGTCAATATCATGAGCCCCTATAGCCCCGAGCCCTCAACCTCGTCTGGGGGAGCGATTTCATACCGATACCGCTACTCCCTGGACCTCTCCTCGAGTGACTTCAGACAAGAATTTCGTGGAGAATCCAGGATCCAGCTGTGGCGGCAAGGGTTCTCAAGAACGAGCAGCGACATCGGTACCTCCTCCTCCCCTGATGTTTCCTGGTCCTCGTTCAGTCCTCTCCTCCAAGCCCCCATCCTCCTCCCTCCTGATCGTCCGCCTTGTTATTTCCAGCTCCTTCTGCGTCACCTCCCCCTCCTCCTCCTCCTCCTCCTCCTCCTCCATTCAGTTTCTTTTCCTACTCTTCCTCCTCCTCCACTCAACCAGCTGCCCTGCTCCTCCTCCTCCTTCTCCTCCTCAAATGCAGCGATTCGTGAAGTGTTCTTGCGAGTAATCGACGAGGAGCTAACGGCGAGGCTTCAAGTCAATCACGGCAATGGGATGTTGGACATAGGCCAGCTCTGCGATACCATTGGGTGGCTGCTGGTCGGCAAGGCCGCGATGCTGCTAGACTTCCAAGACGAGGTGATGGGGTTGGAGCTGATGCAGTGTACGGCGGCGCTGTCCTCGAGGCAATCAGGCACATACTCGGAGCCGTTCGCGGAAACACCAGATTTGCCAAGTGCGCGCATACCACATCATGCACATCATGACGACGGTGCATCTGGGCATGTCGCGGCGGCTGTGGATCGACGGTCTCTGCCAGTCGGTCAAGGAGTGCAAGAGAGACGATGCACAACAAACTCGTGCTGTGCCCGGTGGACATTTGCCGATCGATGCAGCGCTCAGGGCTTCCTATATCGGCTAAAGGTGTAGTTGTCTGCACGAAGTTGGATGACACCAAGATCATCGCACGGAGAGTACGAGCTCAACAGCTCCGCAGTCACCATACCTGGGAGCAGATCTTGGTGGAGGATTTCGTCATGATCGTGCATGCCGGTCTGCTCGACATGCTAAACACAATGCCATGCAGAAGCGACTTGTCAAACATGTTCGAGCGACCCGACGATAGAACGGCAGGGTGCACAGGCTGCTGGTGCCTACGGGCACCAATTACACGGAGTATTCGGAGATGTTATGACACAGTTTCGCAGCAAGTTGGGCAATGCGCTTGGCCCTCGGATTTCAGTCCGATGTCTAAACAGACTGATAGATTTGAAAGCAGTTGGTAGAGACCCAGCGTGCACATTACCTAGGGAAAGCATTCGTTTATGGTGTCTTGATGGATTCGCCAGCCGACCATACGTGACGGCATCACACGTACATGGCCAACTATTGCCCGAAATCTCGCTGCAATACCACAGGCTCAACGTGCACGACACATCCGTGGGCCTCAAGGTGCGGTGATATGTTATTTGCTGCAAGCTGGATGGCTGCCAGACTCGCCGACAAGTTGGGTCACACCGAGCAGTCGCGACGGTGCTGCGCACACCTGGCAGATCGCAACCCACTGTCTAACGGGTATCGAGAGCATTGATCTACCCAGTGCTTTCCTCTACGAGTACGAGCACACAGTCCAGACCAGTCTGCGGCAACGTGCAGCTCAACATGATGAAGGATCAGGTCTCGAAGGAGGGGCCTGCTATCGATCAGATCGACGTCTTCTCCACCGCGCTCCAGGCCGACGGCTCGCAGGTCTCATGCTTGCGACAGCTGCTGGGGCCACATGGCCACGATCTCGACAACAGGAGCGTGAGGAGGAGGGGGAGGAAAAGGAGGAGGAAGGGAAGGAGTGGGAGGAGGAGGAGGAGGATTTTTTGACATCAACATCAAGGATGAGTGCCCGCCCAGACAATTAGGGCAGGCAGGCTGGCCAGTGCCAGCAAAAGAGAACTAACACCTGAAGACAGAGGAAAGGCAGGAGGCCACATAGACATCTCCAGCTGGCTGGAGGATTCCCCGTGGCCAGCTGCTTCTCCCCCAGGCATTCGTCAGAACTAGAGTCGCCCTCGTCACGATGCGGCAGCTTCGAAACGAAAAGGGCCTCGTCTTCTTCCTCCCGAAGAGTGGACGAGGCACCTTGCGACACGAGGCCTGGGGCCTGAGACTGAGACAGGAGGAGGAGGAGGAGGAAGGAAACGAGGGGGAGGAGGATGAGGAGGAGGATGAGGAGGAGGAGAGGCGTGCCAAGCAGGAGATGTCACGAGATTGCTTGAGCTGCCGAGGTCATCGCGGGAAACGCTCATCGGGTACGAGCTTGCGAAGGGCGATGCCAGCACGACATGCACAGTTTGACGGAGCAATCTGCTGGAGAAGGCTACACCCAGGGAGATTTCCTCCTCCTACTCCTTCTTCTCCTCCTCCTCGCCCTCCTGGTCGTCGTTGATGTCTTTCCGGGTCGGCGGCACCGGCCGCCGGGCCTTCATAGTATAGTGGAGAAGGCTACACCCAGGAAGAGGCCGACGCCTCTTGCTGGACGAGAGGCCTCACTCCAGCAGCACGGTTGGCAGTGGAGGCTTCGCAGCGTGCCGACTCCTGGAGCACGGCGGGCGATGACTTCGCCGACGGCTGCTTCGGTGAGGGCACCCGGGAGCACCCCTCTACATCTTCGAGGACGCCAGCGGCGGCCCAGAGAGCAGGGACCCGAGGCTACGTCGTATTGGATGTGTGCTCGCCTGTCTTCGCGATTTCAATGAGAATATGGAGCTGTTTACGGGAGTATGGGGAGGCCTGCCTGGGCCACGCCAGCCCGTACCAAGGGGAAAGCTACTTTCTTTCTTCCTCGCGCTGTGTGGTAGTCGAGGACACATAGTATACAAAACGGACATCGAAAGCGTGATCATCGGTTGGTAGAATCAACGGCACAAGCAGCCAGACGGGCCCGATAGCGACCTGTGGCGGCAGATCGATAGGTACTTGTTCGAGCACCCCGACCTGCAGAGCACGACGTTGCTCGTCAATTCGCACCTCGAGACATTAGAGGTGCTGCAAGATAAGGCGCCCAAGCTGCTGGTCTCGGGCAATGTCATGGCTGACGCCTTTGCCGCACTTGGAGCTGATGAATCTTAGAGTGTCTGAAAATGGTCGTGCCCGTGTCCATGCTATTGAGCACAAAGCGATCCTGGTTGGGATGAGGATTCTTCAGAGTACGATTGAGACCCTGACAATTAAACAAGAGCATGAGAAAAGCCTCGGTAGGAAAGCATCCCACCGTGCCCAGCCTAGGCCTCCTGCTCCGTCTGTCGTTGTGATGCTCTCGTCACAACACGTTGTGTGCAAGGGTACAGCCACCAAAGCGAGCGAAAGGACTGGATAACCTCCTCATGTTTTGATTTAGTGAGTGTGGACGGGTCTTTATTTGACCCCCACCCTGGGCGGCGGGTGCACATTGGGGGGGGGATCCAGATTCAAGTCATAAGGTAAGGCATCACGCGGGACTGGGGGTCTGGTGTTGTTCAGCGTGCGGGTTCCATGCAGCTCAAAAGCTTGAAGAGGCGAAAACGTACAGCAGAGCTGCGCTAGCAAAGCAGCAGACCCTCACCCTCAGCCTACCCTCCTCATCGCCCTGTTCCTCCCCTGCCTCATCCTATCCAGCTCGGCAGGAGCGCAAGGGCCGGCCCGCGAGCCCCACGACTCTCCTCCGTGCTGTTGCGGGCCCACCAGCCGAGCCGCTCCCAGGAAATGCCTGGCGCCCGGGCGCCGGTCGGACAGGCCAGGCGCTGCCCGACATTATCGCGTCGTGTATCGATCACGGCGGGGGAAATCCCAGCAGCCCTCTGGGCGTCGGTGGTTTAGAGCGTTTCCTCTTCCACCCCTCCTTCTTCCCCTCCGGGGAGCGCTTTACCCCTCCCTCTGCCCCCTCCCCGTGAACCTGGACAAGGGGTGTCGCGAGTCGTCGGAGCGTCCAAAACGGCCTCGGCGAGGAAGCCAAAATCATTGATTATACTATGGTTTGGGCCCCATTTGGGCCTCCTGGGGGGGCGACTGTAATCAGTACCCCCCCCCTCCTGTGATCGATCTCCTCCAAGATGGCCCCAAGAAGCGCCCAGGAGGCCACAAAAGAGGTCCCAAGATGGCCCCGGATGGCCCCAAGAGGCCCCCAAGAGGCCCCCAGGAGGCCCCCAAGAGACCCCCAAGAGGCCCTGAGAGACCCCCCAGAGGCACCCAAGATGTTCAAAGAAGCCTCGGCGAGAATGCCAAATCATTGATTCTACTGCGGTTTTAACCACATGTTGGCCTCTTGGGGGGGGCACTGATTAAGATGACTCCAAGAGCGCCTGGGAGAGCCCACAATGACCTCCAAGATGGCTCAAGATACCCCAAAATGTCCCATATTGGCTTCCTATGTGTGCCGCCCACTTCCCTGATCGAGGCAATTCCTCTGGGCATCGTTTCTGGATGGCCTGGCGGGGATCCGCAAAGCGTCGACAATGTTTGACCGGCCGCGCGGGGGGGCCCTCTCTCACGGGACGGTCGGAAAACGACTCAGACTTGAGCTCGGGAGAAGGCCCAAACCTCTGGGGAGCCGCTCTGCGAGAACAAAACATGAACGACGTCGGGTGCATCGGGGCAATCTTTGCCTCAAGGTCTGCCAAGCTTTTCGCTCCGCCTTGGAGCCGCCATGGGGTCCTCATGGGCCTCGTGGAGGGTGCTCTTGAGGAGGGCGCGTCGCTGGATCTCCCCAGAGGGGGTGGGCCCCCCACCCGTTTCCCCGATCCGTCGTCGGGGACCCCCCCTGCCCCCTTTCCCGATCCGTCGTCCGGGAAGCCCCGCCTCTCCCCGCCTTTCCCGGTCCGTCGTCGGGCCCCCCCCCTCCTCCCCCCCTTGGCCGCCAAAATCGACCCCCCCCCCTCCCCCCCTCTGCTTTCGCCACGGCGCCCCCGGCCTCCGGAACCCGACCCCTACCACCCTTTAACACTTATCCTCACCCTATCTCCAAACCCTCTCCTTAGACCCAAAACCCTAACCCAAGCCCCCAACAGAACGCACACACAACTCATTATGCACTACCCATTTCTCACTTCTCACTACTCACTACTCCCTAGTAACGACTCAATACTCACTACCCAATACTCACTACACACGACCCACGACTCACTACCCCCGACTCCCTACTCCCCAAACACTACTAACTACCCAGTAATCACTACCCACTCATCAACACCCACTACTCACTAAACACATCTCACTACCCACTACTCACTACTCACTATCACTACTCACTACCCAATAACCACTATCCGCTACTCACCAGTCGCACTTCACTACGCACGACTCACTGCCCACATCTCACTGCTCACTATCCACTACTCGCTTTTCGCTACTCCCTACTCCCTACACAGTACTCACTACTCACCACTCACTACTCGCTACTCCCTACACCCTACTCGCTACCCAATGCGCACTAGTTCCGACGCGTCCATCACTGGAACGCCCAGCGCGATTGGACAGCAGGGTGGCAAGGGCGTGGTGCAGGGCCATATACATGCTTCGTTGGAGTGAAATCGGTAACGTCCTGCAGAACACTTGCAGCAACTGCGCCCTCTCTTCTTGTCCGTCCCGAGTGTGTTTCCAGAGCTGGGTCATGATGCGAGCTGCGACGTGGCCGCTGCAGCCCTCGAGTCACCCACGTACCCTCAGCGCCACCAACATGCCAGGCCTCCAGTCATGATGTCAACGACGCAGGTGCATTGTCGCCAAGGTTTTCCCATGCGCAGTGAAAACTCAGACATGGATCTAGAGCCCACTTTCTGGAACAAGCTCAATGCCAAATCGAGGATCCCCAACGAGACATGTTCCAGTCAACTGCGCGTGCTCCTCCTGGCCAAACCCAAAATCCGAAAATAATCTGGGGCGTCGGCTACCAGCTCGACAGCGCGCTGCGCGTCTGGGCCGTCGAGCGGGTTAGAGGGCGAAACCGCGCGCACCCCGTCGCACGTGTGGCCCAATGCGTGCTTCGTCAGGGCGTCGTCGTCATCCCCGTCGCTGCTGACTGCGATCCTGCAGGTAGGAAAGATATCCCACGCGAACCACGCTTCCCTCCTCGAATGCGCGGGGGCGCAGGCGCGAGGGGCGCCGGTCGTAGCATCGCTGCGCTACATATGCGAGCGGCGCGCCGGGCGTCGCGCAGCCTCCCCCCCCCCCACCCCCCCACCCACATGCATGAAATACTCCCTCGTCATATTCGGCCAGTGCTGACCGCGCGGGGCATGTCCCACGGACACTGTTGCGGCGGCGAATTGCCTATTGGGCCGAGGTGCATTATCTCGGGCTCGTCCGCGCATGGTGTGACCACGATGGAAACCACCGCAACCGCAAGTTCACAAAAAGATTCCAGGACGGGCGCAATCCCAAATTTACATGGCAGCGTTTCGCACTTGCACTCACGGTTCACTCTGCGCTGCTCGCAGCGCATGCAATTACACGCGCCTTCGCCTTGCAAACATCACCCCAGGAACCATCTTAATAACACCAAAGGTGACCTGTGGGACCTGCGGGACCTGTGGAACCTGCCGGAATTGGGAGAAATGTTGGGAGCGTGAGCCCTGTGGAACTTGTGGGAGCTGTGCGGGCTGCGGTAGCTGTGGGACCTGAGGGACCTGCGAGACCTGTGGGACCCTTGGGACCTGTGGGACGCGTGGGCCTGGTGGGACCTGTGGGGCCTTCGAAATTGCAAAACTTGTCGTCCCTGCGAGACCTGTGGGACCTGTGGGACCTGCGGGGCTTGCGCCACCTGCGACACCTGCCTGACCTGTCGGACCTGTAGGACCTGAGGGACTCGTAGGACCTGTGGGACCTGCAGGACCTGCGATACCAGTGGGACCTGTGGCGCCTGTGGCACCTGTAGGCCCCGTGGGACCTGCGGAACTTGCGGGGCCTGCGGGACCGGCGCGACATGTGGGACCTGTGGGACCTGTGGGACCGGAGGGGCTGGGTGGACCTGTGGGGCCTGTGGGACCTGTAGGGCCTGAGGGGCCTGTGGGGCATGCGTCGCCTGTGGGACGTGTGGGACATGCGGGACCTGCGCGACCTGCGAAACCTGTGGGACCTGCGGGTCCTGCGGAACCTGCGGGACCTGCGGACCCCGTGGCCCTTGTAGGACCTGTAAGCCCTATCGGGCCTGTGGGACCTGTGGGGCCTTCGGGGCATGTGGGACCTGGGGGGACTGGGACTTGCGGGGCCTGCGGGACTTGCCAGACCTACGAGGCCTGCGGGGCTTGCGGGACTTGTAGGACCTGTGGGACATGTGGGGCATGTGGGACTTGTGGGACATGTGGGATATGCTGGGCCTGCGGGATTTGTGGGACCTGCGCGACCTGCGGGACTTGTGGGACTCGTGGGACCTGTGCTGGCGGCGGGACCTGTCGGACCTGCGGGACCTGTGGGACCCGGGGGGCCTGTGGGACCTGTGGGACCTGAGGGACCTGGGAGACCTGCGGAACCTGTGGGACCTGTGAGAGCTGCGGGACCTGCGGGACATGTGCGACCGGTGGACCTGCGAGAACCTGTGAAACCTGTGGGGTCATTCATACCTGTGGGACCTGTGGCACCTGCGGACCTGCGGGACCTGCGGGTCCTGTGGGACCTGTTGGACCTATGGGTCCTCTGGGACCTCCGGGACCTGTGGGAATTGCGGGACATGCGGGACCTGCGAGACATTTAAAACCTGTAAGACCCGTGGGGCCTGCGGAACCTGTGGGACGTGCGGGACCTGCATGTGGGACCTGTGGGACCTGCGGGGCCTGCGGGGCCTATGGAGTATGCGGGACTGGCGGGTCCTGCGCGACCTGCGAGACCTGTGGGAAATACGGACCCTGTGGATCCTGTGGGGCCTGCGGGACCTGTGGGGCTTGTGGGACCTGTAGGACCTGTGGGACCTGTGGGACCCAGTGGGACCTGCGGGACCTGCGGGGCCTGCGGGGCCTGCAGGACCTGCGAGACCTGCGCGACACGCGGGACCTGCGGAACCTGCGGAACCTATGGGACATGTGAAACATGTGGGACCTGTGGGGCCTGTGGGACCTGTGGGGCCCGCGAGGCCTGTGGGACCCTTGGGACCTGTGGGACGTGTGGGACCTGTAGGACCTGCGAGACCTGTGGGACCTTTGGCACCTTCTTTGCGACTTGTGGGTCCTGTGGGACCTGTAAGACCTGTAGGACCTGTGGGACATGTGGGACCTGCGGGACCTGTGACACCTGCAAGACCTTGGGACCGGTGGGATATGTTGGGCCTGAGGGACCTGTGGGACCTGTGGGACCTGCGGGACCTGCGGGACCTCCGGGCCGTGTGGCACCGGTGGCACCTGTGCGGCCTGTGGGACCTGCGGGACCTGCGGGACCTGCGGGACCGGCGAGACCTTCGAGACCTGCGGGACCCGTGGGACCTATGGGACCTGTGGGACATCTGGGACACGTGGGACCTGTGGAACCTGTGGGACCTGTGACCGCCGAGGACCCAAGTAAGGCCCTGAATTCTGGGACCGCCAGGCACCCAAGTAAGGACCTTACTTGGGACCCCGGGAATTCCTTATTAAATTTGGTGGATCGACAGATGTCTCGCACTTTGGGGCCATCGAGGCCCCCCGGGGGGCATTTATTAAGGAACCAGAAGTTTCCTTACGTCCACCATGTTTTCTTGGAGCGGAAAGACCCAAAGTTCAAACGTCCCGGCGTGGCCGTCGGAGGCCCCCAACCAGCCACCCAGCTTGGAAACGCGCGGCAAATGTTTCGCCGAGGCTGAACGCGACTCTGCTGCCGTCGCCACCGTAGCTGCACTGCGTCCGGTGATCCACTGGCCTCAGGGCCCCGAAGAGTAAGCCTCCCAGCGGTGTCCTGACGACCTCCTGGAATCTGGGGGGAGACCGCCGGGGGACCTCCCCTGGTCCTCTTGGGGGCCTCCCGCAAACTTCCAGAAGGGGGCTGGGAGGTCTCCCAGAAGTTTTTTCTGGTCCTTGCAAGCCTGCTGGGAATCCTCCCCGAGGACCAGGGTCCGGGAGCCTCCCCCAGACCTCGAAATCTGGCAGGGCTCCCTCCAAGGGGAAACTTCCGGGGAGACCAGGGGAGGCCCCCTGGAAACCTCCCCTGGTCCTCCCGGGCCGCTGGGGGGAAACTTGGTGGAGGACCAGGTGAGGTCTCCTGGAAGTTTCCCCTGGTCCTCCCGAAAGCCTCCCACAGGAGACCTCCCCCCTGCGGGAACTCTCATCGGAGGCTTCCAGGTGAACCAGGGGAAGCCTCCCAGAGACCTCCCCTGGTCGTCCCGGAAGCCTGGGGGAGGCCTCGCCTGGTGTTCCCAGGGGCCGTGGGAAGCCTCTCGCCACACCTTGTGGAAACCAAGGGAAGCCTCCGGAAGGCCTCCCCAAGCCCTCGGGGGGATCAGGGGGAGGTCTCCAGGAGAACCAGAGGAAGTCTGGTGGAGGCCCCCTCCACCTCGCCGGAGGAGGGCCCGCTGGGAGGTCTGGTCGACGTGGAAGGGGGGCATCCCACCAGACCTGTTGGAGGTGGAAGGGAGGTCTGGTACCAGACCTAGTGGGGTTGGGGGTAACTGAAGACCCAACCCAGGCAAAGCAAGAAAACCAGCATGGAGGCGAACGCGGCCCAAGACGGCACCAAGATACCCCCCAGGCAACTCACGACGGCCCAAGAGGGCCCCTAATGTCCCAGGTAGCCCCATATACGACTCAAGAGTGTCCCAGGAGGCCCCCATGACAACCCGACAATAACCCATGACATACCACATGTTGTCCATGTGTGCCACGTGAGAACCCCAGGATACGCAATAATGAGACAAGGAGAACGAAATGGAAGAAGGGAGGGTGACAACATGGGGGACGTGGGAAGGAAGAGGGCGACGACGTAGACGAAGGAGTGCGCCCCGAAACGGCGCGGAAGAGCGCGTCACATGTTGCGGCCCTTGCAAGGCTATGGGCGACGACATGTCGCGCGTTATGGCTTTCGTGGCGGTGCTCGAAGACTCGCCACGCGAGTGCTGCGCGGTCGCGGCGCGCGGGACTTGCCGCGAACAGATCGGCATGACGCACGCGCCGTGGTTTCTACCACAACCGCGCGACGCGTATGATTTGTCAACAATGTCGCGCCCTCCACAAGCGGACCGGGCCCTCCACCTTGAGACGTGCGCAATAAAACACCATCAAAACAGAATGCGAATGGACGAGGGGGAAAGCAACCAGAAGAGGTCGCGCGAAAGGTGGACAACAAATGAACAATGCTCACAAAAAAACACATGCGCAAGCGCCCAACGAAACAAACTTATAGACACTCCAACAATTTGGCGTGCCGCGAAAAAGGGAAAAGGGGCGGGGGGCCCGCGTGCCCACGAGGAACAAACTTAACGGCATGGTAATCGCTACTGGACACGCCGTCACGCAGAGCCGCTCTGACAACACACACGCGCACGGGCGCATCATCGCGCAAAAGCGGCCGAACCACGCCGCGCGAAGCATCGCTGCGCCAAGGCGATCCGCCCATGCAAAACACGCGCACATGGCATCCGAAAAGAGCGTTACGCGCCGCGCAAACAACTATGGCGCGGTGCCGCAACAATCAGGCGGCTACGAATGTAAACTCCTCTGAACTGCGCGCACGCGCGTCGTGTTAAACAGGCCGCGCCGCGCAGGCACGCCACTCGGTCTCGCGCCAGCACGTCGAAGGGAAGGTCTGCGGGAGACGCTCTGCAAGTGGCAATGAAGCAACCCCACGAGAACGCGATACATGTGAAATCGAAGCACGTGCCAACAGTAACCGCGACAACAGAACAACCAACAACAAATCATGTTAAATAAACATCCATAACTTCCGGTTGCGGTGGTTTCTTGCGCGGTCATGGTGCGCACCCTGGGCCCCGCAGGTGCAAGGGCGACGAATTAGGGCCAGGTGCGTCGTCATCCACAACCTCGGAATGCGAGCCATGAAATTGTGCTTCACCATCAGCGGTACGGCTCGGAAGTGGTGCCTCGCGCTCGGGGGCCTGCATCTCAGGCCGCGCGCCCACAAGCCGGCGCTTGCGGTCGTCATCGAAGGCGCGACGGTACTGTTGCACGACCAAGATCCACCTGTGGGTAGACCTTGATGCGCCCAGCCGGCAATGCCCCATCACGTCGTGGAATGCACAGTCGGGCTACTCAACGGCGGCCCCGACGAAGTCGAGGTGCCCCCGGCGGTGGTACTCGGGCAAGTCGAGGTACTCAGCGGCGCCTGCGAGTCAGGCATCCGAGGCAGCGCGCGCTGCGCCCGGCGGACAATGGCGCGCGCAGGCAAGACGGAGGGGCGAGTTGCAATTATGGCGCCCCCCGATACGGTCCCCCTTGCCACCGGGCTTCTGTCCCCAGGCCTCTCCCTTGCCAGGTGATCGCGATATGTCGCGCGCGCGCTTGCCTCGGCCTTCGCCGAGAGCTTCATGCGTCATCTGCGAGGGCAACGGCGCACGTTCAGATGTCCTTGTCGGCGAGACGTCTCCGCCCTCCGCGGCCGCCGCGCCCTGCGCGGGCGCTCTTCATGATGCGTCGTGCTCGGCCAGAGGACCTGCGCGTGTAGCGCCGCCGCCTGCCGTCGCGGCGCTCACGCGGGAAAAATAAATACCGGGCGCGTTGCGTTTCCACTCGGATGGCAAGGTCGCCCCAAGAATATGTCGCGTCGCATTGACAAGAAAAACAACAAAAGGAATGTCATACAAAGGGTTTTGGCACCACCAGCGGCGCAACGCATGTGCACGCATGCGACTGGATCCCCAGCGACCCGAACCAGGGCCAATGCACGGCCGCGCTCTAGGACGCAGTTGACACGCATGGCGTGGGAAGGCCGTCGGCGGCGACAAGATCCCAAGACCCGCTGCCGACAAACATTCCACGGTGGTTTGGCGCAGCCAAACCACCGTGCAACGTCAATTCATTCCTCCGTTGACAGCCACACGCGTCGCGGCAGCAGAACGCAGTAGCGCGCGCGGGCGCGCAGGGCACGTGGCCGGCGAGCAGCCGGCGCGAGTTCGGCAGAAGGGCCGAAATCCACGAAGGATCGTTGTGGGCGCGGTATCCGGCGCAGCTGCATCGCGCTGCCAGGCGCCGCGGCCTTGCGACTGTAGCGCCAGGCCCCGCGGCGCTCCTCGAGGCGGGAAGGCGAGCTCTACACGAGTGGATCGCGCTTGCTCTTGAGGGGGCGGCGAAAACGATCGCACGCAAAGGAAATTCCTTTGCGCGCCCCCCGCGCTGGCAGTGTAACCAGACCGCGCGCAAAGGAATGCCGCGAGACTTCGTGGCGCGCAAAAGCAATTGCAGCAACGCCGTTTGGGTCGCGCTCTCCGCGCGCGGCGACAGCTCCGAGCTGGAGAGGAAGGGGGGGCGGGACATGGCAAAGCAGGGGGAAAGGAAAAAGAAGGAGGGCGAGAAAGAAACGAAGGAAGCAACGGAAGGAAGCCAGGACGCGCGCAAGCGACGGTAACACTGCGCGCCGAGACAGTTGTTCGTTCGCCCGGTTGGCCGCGCGGCAGATGAATAGAAAGAGGATTGATTACTGCCTATCGGAGGGACTTCTTGGGAATGAGCCCCGCGCTCTCTTCCCAGCCCCTTCCCGCGCCCCGTTCCGAGCGAGCGACGATTTGTTCTGGCCCGAGGGCAAAGGACTGCCAATTGCTGGCGAGCGGCCTTTCCACCCGTCACGCGCCCCGAACACATGCGACCAACGAAAGGCAATTGCCCCGCAAACCGCCAGGTCCAAAGACCGACGCCACGCCGGCCCCCGCACCCGTGCCAGGCACCCTCAACGACGCCCCCTTCCGGCGTAAAACCAATCAAACCCTTTGTGTTTATGTTTTTCTCCTGTTCTGAATTTAAAATGGGATAACGCACGCGTCCGCAACGCTATAGCCCTCCTCAGCCGGGCCCCCCCGCAACGTGGCCGCCGACGTCGCCGAGGGCGCAGCCTGCGTCGCAGGCGGGGCCCGGGCGGTCAAGTTTTCTTGTCCCGCCTGGCCAACAGGTGTAGAACGCGATCCTGGTGCAGGCGCTCCCGCTTGCTGCCCCCCACGAGATTCGCCAGTCACCCACGTTTCCGCCGCGCGGGCATCAGCCCTTGAACGTCCACCCATCAATTGCGCAATGTTCCGCGGTATCCAGTCAGCAATGATCACAAGAGGGCGTCGCGTTGATGTTGGTTGCGTGTCATTGGGCCATGCGGCGGCAGAAGGAAAGGACAATTTCCCCTGGGGGGGGTCCGCAGGGTTCGCGCCAGCGTGGTGAACAGGAGTTGGGCACTGTCCAGGCCGAAGACAGCCTGCGCGATCTCCCATATGGCGAGGACGCTGGCGATGCGCTCGTTCGGCTGCGCCCGAAAGCCTACCCACTCGAGGCCTTGTTGGAATTCTCTCTCGGATTCCAGGCTCTCAGACCAACGCGCCAGATAACGCGGGAGATCTGATGCAGGGTCCGGTTGGGCACCGTTGACCTCCGCGCCAAAAGAGATGGCGGCAGGAGGTATTCGCATGGCCAACGTCCCCGCGAAGCCCTCCAGTCCACGCTGCAAAACTGCCGCATGTTGCGGCGACGTCGTCCGCCCAGGGTGGGCGTTGAGCCGTGCGCGGGCTTCCCTAATCCACGCTCGATAAGGGAGGACCGAGCCTGCTGGGTCCCAAGTGTGATTTCTCGTTCGATCGCCGTCTCATTCGTAACTCACGTGGCCGACGAAGGCGCCGATGGCCGCCGCAAGGAATCCATGCGCCGCCGCTTCGAGAAGATGAGTCCAATTGAAAAAATCGCATAGTAGTTGAGACTCCGGAGGTGGCAGCGGCGCCGGTCGAGTTCCCACGACCGGCTGGAGACAGAGAAAGGCGCGCGAGTTGGCGAGCCCGCAGGTGGGAAAAGCACGGGGTCGCTTCTCGACGCGCGAAAGTTGACGAGGGCGAACTTGGGGAGCGGACAGGTGCGAATCATTCGCGTCTCCACGGCCGAGCCGCGAGAGGGGTCGTAGTCGAGGAGGCGGCGGTTGATGTCGAGGAAAGGCGCTGCCCATTCGCGCTCCCACAAGCGAAGGTGGATGGGGTCGTTGTCGAGGACGTCGTGGCGGATCTAGTAGATGTCGTTGCGGCGGTCGAGGGCCCCCGCGCGCCCGACGGAGTGGAGGCGGAAAGGACATCCTACATATTGTCGGACGGGTCTCCTCGCGCGTCGGAAGCCCGGGAGTTTAAAAAAAGGCGCAGTGGTGGCGCTGGCGTCGGGACGCACGTAGCGGTCGAACTCGGAATTGACCACGTCGCTCGTGCTTTAGTCGTCTCGCGGGTGGAAGCCCCTTCCACATGTTGTAAGTGAGGGCGGTGAGCAAAAATGCCGTGTCTGCAGCAGCTCCGCTAACAAGCTCCGCAACATGGTTGTAAAAGAAAGATTGTCGGGAAGCTGGATGGTGATGGAGGAGAAAAGGGCGCACTGTTCTCCTATACCATCGCAGATAGAGTACAGGGAGCGCCGCCGATACTGGCAGATATGGCGGCGCTGCATCGGGCAAAAGCAGCAGTGGAAGCAGGCAAATGTACGTCCCCACCCTGGGAAATACCCTTTAAAGACATGGGGGCCCTAAGAAAGCCCAAGAGATGGCCATAGTCGTCCTTCGAAGACCTCTCAAACCAACATATTTCCAAAGCCAGATTTCTCGTCCTCCTCGTGATCGTCCGTTTCTTCCCTCCACCTGTCCTACCTTCCTCCTCTGTTTCCTCTTCTCCTCCTCCTCATCCTCCTACTCTTCCCCGTGCCGCATGATTCCTCCTCCTCCTACTCCTGCCCCTCTGTTTCCCCCTCCTCCTCTTCCTTCTGCGGTTGTCTTCCTCCTCCTCCTCATCCTCCTCTTCCTCCTGTTCCTCCTTCTACCCCCAAGATGGTCCCAGAAGGTCGCGCATGGCTCAAGGTTGCCTCCGACAGACCTCCAAGAGGCCTCAAGACAGCCTCACGATGCTCCAAGATAGCTGAGCATGGCTCAGGATAGGCTCCGACAACCTCTAGACGAGCATGGCTCAAGATAGCCTCCAAGAGACCTCAAGAAAGCCTCCGATCATGTGTGGATGTGCTGGTGGGGATACGGGAAGCGTCAAACCTTGATCGGCAGTAGTGGAGCGGCTATGATGCCAACCTCGAGAGACAGCTATGCTCAGGATGCGGCCCCGAACTGCGTTGAGCAGGACCATGGACGCGAAGGCCTAGGAGGCCCCCTGTTGAGGTCAGCTGGGACTGCATCAGGGGGCTGTCTGTGCGCAACCCAGTCACCGCAAGCTGAAGTGAGATAAAATGAGATGAGAACCGTGAAAACCGAACTCCCCGAACGTGCGCGGACAGCCCGATTGAGGGAAATGGTGTGGCGATCGACCCCACAGACTCCACCGCTCTGGCTACTCCACGTCCTTCTGCTGCGGCCCTTCCTTCTTCTGCGATGCGAACCAAGAACCCCACGGCAAACGAACGACAGCCGTCTGCAGACGCCAACAATCGCCGCGAAACACGAAGCACTTGAGATCTGGGGACAACAACTCTTGGTCTCAGGAAAACGCTCTGACGCCCAGACGTGTCCCGCTGCCTCCGCCGCAGCAACGATAGTATCATGACAAATCGCAGCCGAAACCCCGGATCCCAGCTTTTTGCGGCGTTGCACGAGCGAGCTCGACCCGCATAGGAACTGAAGGCAAGCGGTAACGCGCGGTGTGAACAACACATCGCCGCCAGGACCTCAGGGTCCCTCCTCCTTCCTCCCCGGATCTGCTGCTTCCACCTCCTCTTGGCGGCGCGCAGAGGGGGGTTTTGGGGGGAAGGCGTCTTAGAAGCAGGCTGCTTCTTAGAAGGCGCGGGGGCCTTACATCTATCCGCCACCGTGCCTCTGGGCACGGAGTGGGCGTGCCCTCAGGTCCTTTGCCTAATCCCTGGGGCCTCAGTCCTCAGTCCTGGAGAATCTGGAGCCCCAGTCCAAACTTCAACTTTGGCGGGGCTCCTGGCGTGGCTCCCCCACGGCTTGTGGCATTATTTTTGGGGGGCCCGCGAGGGTCCCAAGACGGACCAAGAGGGCCCCAAAAGACCACCAAGACGGTCCAAGAGGGCCCCGAGTCGCCCGAAGATCGGCCCAAGACGGCCCAAGAGGCATCCAAGATGCCCCAATGAGCCTCGAAGAGGCCTACCAAGAAGACACCAAGAGGCCCAAACCGTGGATGTTCCTTGGGTGTTTGGAGGCGTTGGGCCTTCTCGCATTTCTGGCCCCCCGACGACGCTACAGGACGGGCCAAGAGGCACTCAAGACCACCCCAAACAGCAAAAGAGGCATCTAAAAGGGCCTCAAGACAGCCTAAGAGCGCCCCAAGACGGCCCAAGAGGCGCCCAAGACGGCCCAGGAGGGCCCCAGGACGGTCCCAAAAGGGCCCAAGAGCGGTAACACGAACCGAAACTCCGAGCCGTCCGCCCCAAGAGGCCCCAAGGGGCCCCCAAGAGGCCCCCAAGAGGTCCGCAAGACGCCCCCAAGAGGCCTAGAGGCGGCCTCCAAGAGGCCTCCAAACTGCCTCCAAGGGGACCCCGAGAGGCCTCCCGCGAGATCCCAACGAGCATCCAATAGGCCTCATACCCGCAGCTCAGACACGGTGGCGACGTGGGCCGGAGACCATCAGGTAGAGAAGGCCCGCGCCCTCTGAGGAGGAGCCCCCTTCTGGCAAGCCTTCCCACCTCTCTCAAACCCCCCTCTGCGCGTGGCCGATCCTCACAACACACACACACACACAACAAAAAACACACACACACACATATACACACATCGAGACAACTGTTGGCCCCTGCAGGCCCAGCGCCGTGCCACCCCGAGCGGGCACCCAGATCACGGCGCGGGCGCGCGGAAGAGCGGCAGGGGAGACCATGCAGCTGGATGACTGACCAGAATGCCCGAGGGAAAACATGTGCTCGATTAAGTGCTCCGCGAGACCTGATCCCCAACGGGAGCACGCAAGGGATGCCTGACGACCGAATTCTCGAGCGACAGAAGCCAGGGCGGAATGGTGGGTTCGGGAGTGAAACAGCGAAGAGAAAGGACAATCATGAGCGGGGCGACCATCTCCGAGTGGGCCCGCGTCCTGTGCGGCCGCGGGGGGGGGGGAGCCAGACGAACCACAGAGGCCAGAGACTGTGCAGGGCGACGAAAGCATACACCGGCCGGCAACTGCAGTGGGGGCCCGACCACAAGACACCTTCCATAAGAACCCCGACCCTGAGACCCCAGGACGTCCGTTTGATTTTTTGGCGTGGGAACGTCACGCCGTCCATCGCAAGACCATCGACACCCAAGAAACCCAGGGCACTCTGGAGGCAGGCAGGGTGTTGCTTGGCATGGGCCTCCACTGCACACTGTTGCTGAAAGGGTACTCCAGATTTCGTAATAAAGGGAGGGGGGTCTCATTTCGGGGGGGGGTCTCTTCCAGGCTATCTTGGAGGGCCTGGGGGGTCTGGGGACGATGTTTTGGAGGGTTCTCCCACGGGGGAGGTCTGAAATGGCTTGTCTTGGAGGGTCCAGACCCCCTCCCTTTTATTACGAAATCTGGAGTCATCGTGGGGCATGGCGGAGACTGGTACGCCTTGTGATGCGTGGCTGGGCCTGGGCTCGGCAGCAAGGGCCCGCGCCAGCGGCACGGCCTTCTGCCTCCAGAGGAGCTCTCGAACGCAGAGCAGCCCTTCGGGCCTTTCCATCATTGAAATTGCAAACATTCCAGCCCGATGATCACCACCCCGACACGCGGAGCCATTGAGTAAACGCACCCAGAGAAATGATAAAGCAGGGCAGGGCTGTCTAGTAAACGCACAGGGCCGTTTAGTACAAGCCAATTGTCCGATCCAGGTGTTTTGTCCTCCCTTGAATCATATGCCATGACGGAGCGTGACTGAATACAGCTGGCTTTTCTCGCTCGATTTCTGTGAATCTTGCTGTGGCAAACCTCCTCGTGCGCTCACACCCCTCAACAAACGAGCAAAGCAAAGGGCCAAGCAATGTGCGGCTGCGAGCAAATCAAGACTTGACCGTCTCCTCAAGCGCGCCGCGAGAAGGACGAAGCCCTTGACATACACGTGTGAGGGGTGTGCCGAAATGTGCGGGGAACGCTAAGCAAACCCTGCCACTGGGCACTTCGGTGGAGATCTGCATGGGGCCACGAAGCATGTGACTGGTGTGCCGGGGGAACGCTGTACGGACATTGCCAGCTGGGGCCTCCAGTGGAGATCTCTTTCCGGCAACGAAACATTGGAGCGGTGCTCCGAAGTGGACATGCGGAGGGCAGGTAAGGAAGGATGAAGGAAGTGGGGAACGAGGAGAGGCCCCGATGTCCCTCCAGGCAGATCCGACAGATGCGCAAGAGCTTCCCAACCGCCCTTGACAAGGCCGCACAAGGAGTCCAGGATGCGCCTAGGAGGTCCTGTGGAAAGGCCCGAACGCACCCCCACACCCAGGACGACGCACCCCCAGTGAAGCGTCGCAGCGGCCACAGTTCCAGCCACGGTTGGCGCCCAAACGCAGCCGTCGGGGGGCCCCGAGGTGGGCACGGAGGCGCCCTCTCCAGGGTACGTCAGCTCGGGGGTACGTTTGGCCTCCCCTGAGCCCCTGGGGGGCCACAGACACTGAATGCTTTTTGCTCTGCGTGCTTATCGGCATCTACGACATCTTCGCTGGGGGCGCAGAAGCCTACCAGGGGCGGCCCGACAGGACACCCAGAAAATACCCGGGGGCGCTCCAAGACGGCCGCATCCGGGGGTCCTGCGGTCCTTCGCCGACCACGCCCAGCTGCCGCAACACATGGCACCACAGGAGATCGGGGGGGTGAACCCGTCCAGCACTTCCTCCTGCTGAAGGGGGGCGAAGATGGAGGTCTCCCAGATGGGGTCCGCGCAGATGGGGTCGGAGGATCGCGCCGCATCGACGATGCATCGGCGACTTCGGCGGTGAATCGGCGACGCCGCCGTGGAAAACATCGGACTCCACATCGAGCCGCATCGCCGATGCAGCGGCGCTGCGGCGCGACCCTCTGACCCCAGCTGGAGGAGGAGGAGGAGGAGGAGAAGGAGGAGGAGGAGGAGGAAATGGAGGAGGAGGGGGAGGAGGAGGAATTGGAGGAGGAGAACAGAGGAGGAGGAACAAAAAGGATGGTCCTCGATCCCCGAGCCTCGCCCTCGCCGAGAGAGCCCGCGGGCGGACCCGCTGAGCCCCCGCGCGGGGGGCCCCACAGAGAGGTATGCTTCTGCCGATGCTTCTTCCTGGACTGGCCTTCGACGCAGGGGGGGAGGAGGAGGAGGAAAAGGAGGAGCACGACGAGGACGAGGACTAGGATGAGGAGGAGGACGACGAAGAGAACGAGGATGAGGAGGAGGAGGAGAAGGAGGAGGAGGAGGAGGAGGAGCAGGAGGAGGAACAGGAGAAGGGAGACGATGAACAGGAGGACAAGGAGGAGGACCAGGAGGGGGAGCAGGAGGAGGAGGAGGAGGAGGAGGAGGAGCAGGAGCAGGAGGAGGAAAAGGAGGGGGAGCAGGAGCAGGAGCAGGAGCAGGAGGAGAAGCGGGAGCAGGAGGAGGACGAGGAGGAGGAGGAGAAGGAGGAGGAGGGGATGGTCCTCGATCCTAGGAGGAGGAGGAGGAAGAGGAGGAGGAGGAGGAGGAGGAGGAGGAGGAGGAGGGAGAGGAGGAGCAGGAGGAGGAGGAGGAGGCGGAGGAACCGGAGGAGGAGGGGGAGGAGCAGGAATTGGAGGAGGAGGATTGCGGAGGAGGAACAAAAAGGATGGTCCTCGATCCTCGAGCCTCGCCCTCGCCTTGGAGGGCCTGCGGGCAGGTCCTCCGGGTCCCCGTGCGGGGCGCCGCGCGGGCCGTCGGGGCGGGGGGCGCTCTCCGGCGCGGCGTGGAGCCAGGGGTCCTGCCCCGGGGGCGGCGGCGGGAAGCAACGCCTTCCATGTGGGTTCCTGTGCTTCCTCTGTCGCTCGTATGTGCACAGCCGGCCCGCACCACGACGAGGATGCAGGGCCCTTTTTGTGCGGCGCCCATCTCGAAGCTTGTCGAGCGGGGCGCGGCCAGCGGGAGTGGCACGGAATATGGGCCGAGGGGGGTAAGGATGCAAGCGCGCCCTTGGGAACACCTGTCATCCTTACTGTGCGGGTCATCCTTACTGTGCGGGTCGAATATATCACGTTGGCTCGTTTCCTGTTTCAAGAAAGGGGGGGGGGCAAAGCCTAGCAGGTCTTCGCAAGAACCGAGGATCCCACAGCCGCCATAGCACCCCTTTACGAGGCCTACAAGGGCCCAGGGGCTCCAAACTTGAGCAAAAACTGGGAGGACGTCAGGCAAGGGAAAATTGTTTATCAACCCCCGAGACGCGGCCACTGAGCCAGATCAGCCCACGTTAACCCCGTGACTGAGCCCGACCCAACCAGATTAATGCACTAGCTATATATATATATATATATACATACATACATATATGCATATATACACACATATGTTTTACCATACCTGGTGCTGGCGGGGAGTTCCCCCGACAGCTCCACGAGCAACAGGACTGATTGCCTCCATGGCATGGATGTGCGGTTAGGTCACAGGGCCAGCAAGACGTGGCCGAGCAGGAACCCCATCGTCTACATTCCAAGCGGAGTCCCCAGCAACGGGGCGGCATGCCTGAGTGCACCACGCCCGCTGCTGTTCAGAGTCGCCGGGCCTGGCGATCTCGGCAGAGCCTTCGAGCAGCCTCATGATGCCATGGATGTGCCGCGATATCATCTGCCCAACGCCCGCGACGCCGCGGACCATTTGAGGGGCCGCGCAATGAGCCAGAACGCCAGGCCACAGCGCGAGTTCTCACTGGCGACCCCACCCAAGCAGCCAGCAGTGGATATGGATAAAAACAAAAGGACCCCCCCCACGAAATATCCATATCTACAACCGCGGCCAGGAAAAAAAACCGGCGGCGATGGCCTGCAAACCCACACCAAGGCCCGTGACGCCGTAATGTGCGCATCCAGACCCGGCTTGAACTCTCAAGCGGATGGTTCGGGGGCCAGGGCTGAGGGCCTCAACGTAAGACGCGAAACCATAGGACGAAATATATGTACTGTATAACGAGCCATCATTATCGTTTGCAACACCATGTTGTTGCTCTCGCTTCCTCATGGGACAACGTCGATCTGACCTGCATCCACGGCCCAATCGCAGTTGAAGGCGATGGCGTGCAACCTGTGTTCTAATACGCACATGTGAGCTTAACTTCTGCGTTGGATCCACCAACAGATCAACCCTGCATCGAAAAAATGGGATTGGCGGCGGTGGCGGTCAAAGATCAGCGGTGGAATTGTCAAATGGATTGAGATGGATTGAACAAGAATGTGGCACGTGTGGTCGGCCGAATTTTCGGGGATGGACAGGACCCCCTTTAGCAAAACGTGGCTTAGTGAAAACGACCTCGGGCCCAAACCTTGCGGGCGCGAGCCTGGAAAGTGACGGCCGGGGGCGCCGACTCGAGAACCGAAAACGGGCAATTCACTAATCGACGTGTCAGGGTACTCCAGATTTCGCAATAAAGGGAGGGGGGTCTCATTTCGGGGGGGGTCTCTTCCGGGCTGTCTTGGAGGGCCTGGGGGGGCCTGGGGACGATGCTTTGGAGGGTTCTCCCAGGGGGGGGGTCTAAAACTTCTCGTCTGGGAGGGTTGAGACCCCCTCCCTTTTACTACGAAATCTAGAGCAGGAGGTCTGTCCACCTCCGAGACTCCCCAGCGCCGATGGCGAGATAAACTCCCAGGAGAGCATCCGAAGGCGTGGCCCCCTCGGCGGAGAGCGGAGGAGGGGCCGGTTCAGGCGGACGGTCCTCCCTGGCGTCTGCCCTGCGTTTTCAGGGAGGGCCCTGGGACACACCCAAGTAAGTAGACACGAATCCAAAGATCCCCCTGACCTTCCCACATTTCCTGGGTTTTCGTCTCCCCCCCCACTTCCCATAGGCTCCCACATCTCCCTGGGAGTCGACGATGCATTGTGTCTGTATGTGATTTCCTCTCCTGGGTTTTCCCCGTCGTCGGCTGCACGCAAGAGGTGGCCCTGGGCGAGGGGGACCCTTGGTGCGCGGCTCTGGGGGGCCGCGGGAAGGCCAAATCCAAGCGCGCACGCCGGTGGCTTGGAGGCCCGAAATTTGCACGGACAACAAGAAGGACAATGCCGGACAACGAGTGCTGTCCCAAACCAACCGCGGCCGCTGTTGGGCGGGCGGGCTTCTGTATCAACTGGACACGGGCCGCGGCGACACCGACAGCGAGTCCTGTTCAAAACGAGCAGGAGCTGCTGTCGGGCATTGTGCCCATTCTCTCCGTACCGATTCCGTTCGTGCCGAAGTGGGGGGGGCAGCACTGCGGGCCCGCAATGAAAAGGTTGCCACTCCGGCGAGAGGTCGCTGCTGCGCGTGGCCGGCATTGGCCCCCCGCGCCGAACGACGGGCGAACGTCGACAGATTGTGGATGAGCGTGGATGCCGGGCAACACGACGGCGCGCAGGAATCGGACGTGCAGGCGGTGAAACCGCCCAGGCCACACACTGAATTCTGCCCCAAACAAAAAAGCACCGCTAGCCAGCGTGGACCCCAAGCAATGATGTCTTGTACTCTGTGAGGTCAAATCCAGGGGGTGCCATACGCAAGGTGCAATCGAGGCGGCACCATCCATGGGGTACAATATATGCGATGGAAAGCAACGCGAGGCAATGCAAAGCAGCGCAGAGCAGCGCAACTACATGCAATACAAGACTTAGCAATGCAAGACAATGCAAAGCAAGGCCCAAGCAGTGTAAAGCAAAACACAAAAAATTCGCCGGCCCAACGGGCCAGAGGCGTGCTAAGATCTCCGGTAACTGGTTAACAATTTTCTAGTTCGCGCGCGCGGGGCGGCCCCTGGGGGTCCCCGGACGAAAAGTACCCCGACCAGGTCCCGGCCGGGTCCCCCCGAGCGCTCCATGAGCGCACCAACAGGGCTCCGAGACGTCCCCGAGAGCCCCAAGAAAGGCCAAGAGGCCCCCAAGAGGCCCCCAAGATGGTACACGAGGGGTCCGACATGCCACAAGATCGCTCCAAGACGCCCAAGATAGCCCCCAGACGCCCCAAGAGGCCTCCAAGAGCACTCCCAATAGGGCCCCCGGAGGCAAAAATCATTGTTTTTCCATAGGTTTTTGAGAGATTTTGGAGCTTCCACCTTTTCGGCTTCCCGACGCCCCAAGACGGCCCAAGAGGCCCCCAAGATCGCCCCAAGAGGGCCCAAGAGGCACCCAAGAGGGCCCCAAGATGGCCCAAGAGGGCTCGAAGACGGCCCAAGAAGCCTCCAAAACGGTCCAAGAGGGCCCCAAGAACGCCCCCAAAGGGGCCCCAGAGAGGGAACACGAAACAACATTTCGAGCCCTCGGCCCTAAGAAGCCCCTACGAGGCCCCTAAGAGGCCCCAAGAGGCCCCCACGGGGCCCTCAGGAGGCCCCCAAGAGTCCCCCAAGCGGCCCCAGGAGGCCCCCCAAATGCCCCCCCGAGCGCCCCAGGAGTCCCCCAAGCGGCCCCAGGAACCCCCAAAGCGCCGCATTGACACCAGGCCCTCGGGCAAACGGCAGACATGAGACTGTATGGGCCGGCGGAATGAGCGAAGCGATTAAATGAGATTCAAAGCAACGAGCAACAATGCGAAACCATGAAAATTCCGCGGAGAAATGTAACTCAAAGCAAAGTAACGGACATCAGCGCAAAGTAATGCAAAGGACTGCAATGCAAAGCAATGCAAAGCAATGCAAAGCAACGCAGAGCAACGCAAAGCGACGAAAAACGACGCAGAGCAGTTCAAACCAATCCAGAGCAATGCACCGCAATGCAAAGCAATCCAATGCGATTGCAATGCGATGCGATTGCCAACCCCGTGGCTGAGTGGGTGGCCAACTCCGTGGCCAGGACGGGTGCGCCCTCTGGCCATCTACGAGGCCATGTTTCCATGGCGGTTCGGCGAAGCACCGACCTTACACCGACTTGTGTGGTCCTTCGGCGAGGCGCCGCCCTCACACCGACTCGTGTCCCGCCCTGCGACTGCGCTGCAATTTCCAACGGCGGCGCGAGGTGCAGCCGACACCACGGCCCGACTGAATCCCCGACGGCTCTTGGAGACCGCAACATAAAGGAGGAGGAGGAGGAGCAGGAGGAGGAGGAGACCAGCACATGGAGACCAGCAGAAAATGAGGCCGTCTGGTTGGCCCAGAGTTGCTCCTCGGGCCAGGCGATGGCGCCGTCGAACCAGGTGGCACTGGCAAAGCCACGATGCCGCATCAACTGTGGCCTCGCACGGGTAGACTTGTCCATTGCCTCAAAACTCGTATGTGTAAAAACGGCAACAAAAAAACAACAATAATAATGACACAAACCAAAGCAACAAAACAACAACAACAACAACAACAACAACAACAACAACAACAACAACAACAACAATCACAACAACAACCACAACAACAACAACAACAACCACAACAACAACAACCACAACCACAACCACAACCACAACCACAACCACAACCACAACCACAACCACAACAACAACAACAACAACAACAACAACAACAACAACAACAACAACAACAACAACAGCATCAACAACAGAATGCGCCGGCACCTCGACGTCGCTCGGGGGCCGAAACATGTCATCATTGGCGAAGGCCTCGCGGTCGTGGCCCGTCGCGGCTGCTCGCGGTCGCCAGCTCGCCAACCCCGGGGGCACGACTGCGCCCCAAGACGAAGGGGGGGGTAAAGAGGAGGAGAAGGAAGAGGAAGGAAAGGGGGGGGACGACGACGACGACGACGACGACGACGACGACGACGACGACGACGACGAGAAAGACGGGGAGGACGACGACGAGGAGGGAGACGAGGAGGACGACGAGGAGGACGACGACGAGGACGACGAGGAGGAAGACGAGGAGGACGACGACGGGGAGGAAGACGAGGAGGAAGAGAAGGGGGGGGGAGGGGCGCGTGAGAACCGGGAAGCCAGAAGGGGAAGAGGCGTACTTCTTGCACGCATCATCTCCGAACGTACCCCTCACGAACAGACAAATTCCAGAGGACGTCAGCCCACCCAGCGGCATGGTTCGTGTGAGCCAGTAGGCGAACGGCACGCCCGAGCTTGTTTTTTTTTTTCTGCTGGCGCTGCCCCTGCCGTGCGACACGGGGCGGGCGAGCCGGCGCGGATTTCGTTGGGATGCGGAAGGGACGGGACGACACGCTAACCTATGATACGCGCACCCACTTGTCTCGGCTACACGTAAGAGTGACCCTGGGTAAGAGTGACCTTTGGTGCGCGGCATTGGGGGGGCCGCGGGGAGGCCAAATCCAGGCGCGCTGGCCGCTGCTACCGCTTCGCGTTCAGTCATCTGGGGGCCCACTTCGGCGAAAGGTCACTCTTACGTCTGGTCTTGCCTGTTGCCTGTCGAGGGCGGCGGCCCCGCGCACCCGGCGGCGACGGCACGCTCCTTCGCCAGGTGGTGCCCCGCGTCCGCGCCCAGGCGGGAGAGCAGGCCCTGGCGCAAAGGGGCGCGGCCGCGCGGACCCCGACGTCCCACCCGCTTGGCAAAAAACTGGTGGGCCTGCTTTCCACCACCACCACCACCGCCACAAATTGGAGGGGGAGGGGATCCTCCTCCTCCTCCTCCTCCTCCTCCTCCTCCTCCTCCTCCTCCTCCTCCTCCTCCTCCTAGACTCCCTCCTCCTCCCTCCTCCTCCTCCTCCTCCTCATCCTCTCCTCCTCTCCTCCTCCTGCTCCTCTCCTCCTCCTCGTTCCTTCCTCCTCCTCCTCCTCCTCCTCCTCCTCCTCCTCCTCCTCCTCCTCCTCCTCCTCCTCCTCCTCCCCCCCCTCCAACCTGTGGTGGTGGTGGTGGAAAACAGGCCCATCAAAAAAATGTGCCTCGAGCGATCTCCGCCCGAGAGCGCGAGGCGGCATCCCCAGGGAACACCAGGGCACACTGAGCTTGGCGACCGCGGCACGCAGCCGTTGTTCGTCGAAGTCGCGTTCCGTGACGCCCAGGGAGCACCGGCACATCTTGGGACCTGCGGCCTCGTTGATGCAGGGTGTGATAGGCGGGCCGGAAGCTCTCTTCATCACAATCGAACAACCCCCAACCTGCCAGGTGGAGGAGAACGACGTTTTTACCTTTCCCCCCGAAAGGGTGCCGGCACTGAAGGGTTCTGCAATCCTCGCGGTGGGAGGAAATCACGACGGGAGGTTGTTTGGGGTGGTTGGCCTCTGGGGCCCTTTGCCAGGCTCCAGGGCAGTCAGAAAACACCTCGGGATGGCCCTGGGAAAAGAACAGAGAGACTCCAAGGCGCCCTGCACAGGAACGTCGAAACACATCGGACGTCTGGGACTGGACCTGCTGAGGTCGCGCCTGGTGCCCCAGTGGGCGCCAGGTCGAGGGCACCTCGTGGGCGCCCCGTGCGCTGGGCTGGTCTGCTCAAGCTTCGTCGGGTGCCCGGTCGTGGGCACCCCGTGCGCTGGGCTGGGCCGTCCGAGGTTCGCCGGGTGTCGGAGCGCTGCCCGGTCGTGGGCGCCTCGTGGGCGCCCCGCGCGCTGGGTGTTTGCCCTTTGGCCTCCCGACGAGCGCCTCGTGGGCGCCTCGCGCGCTGGCACTACACAGCCTGCACCGCATACCGTGGAGGCCCGACCACGAGGAACCTTCCACAAGAAACCCAGCCCTGAGACCCCAGGACGTCCATGGATTTTTTTGGTGCGGCAACATCACGCTGTGGATGCCAAAACCATCGGACCCAAGAAACTCAGGGCACCCTGGAGGCACGCAGGGTGTTGGGTGTTTCTTGGCATGGACCTCCACTGTAGTTGCTTGGCACACATCTGTCAGCACGTATCCTACACCGCATAGCTTGCACCACACATGCTGCACCACTTAGCAAACACCACAGTAAGAGTTCCGCACAGATCGTACCACACAGCCTGCACCACGCAGCGTGCACTGCATTGCTTACGCCACGTAATGTACGTCTCGTTTGCTCCACAGCATGGCTCGCACCGCACATACTGCACCACATAGCTTGCACCAAGCATCTTACGCACACCTCAAAGATTACACCACTTGGTTTGAATTATACGTAGCACCCCGCAATTGCGGATAACAGTGAGGGGGCGGGCGCGGGCGACGCGGGCGTCGTCGAGCCGGCGGACCTCGTGGCCCCCACCTTCCTTGTCGATGGCGCTCTCCTCCACCTCCTCCTCCTCCTTCTCCTCCTCTTCCTCCTCCTTCTCCTCCTCCTCTTCCTCGTCCTCATCGTCATCGTCATCCTCCTCCTCCACCTCGTCCTCCTCCTCCTCCTCTTCTTCCTCGTCCTCCCTCTCCCCCCTCGTCTTTTCATCATGGCCCTCCCATTGTCGTCCTCTCCCTCGTCCTCCTGCTCCTCCTCTTTTTCTTTCTCCACGTTCTCCTTACATCCTCTCTTCTTCCACGTTCTCCTCGTCCCCTGTTTACTCATCCTGCCTCCCCCTCCTTTCCCAAGATAACTGCAACGCAATCCTTTTTTCCACTTTATGCTCCCCGCCTTCTCTGATCAAGGCAACTCGCCAGGGCAAAGTTGCTGGACGGGCTGGCGTGGATGTGCGGGGCGTGAAGAGGTCCTTGCGGGCTCAAACGGCGTGCAAGAATCCGCCGCCGCGCTTCTGCGGCTTTGGTTTGTTCAGTGAACGTGGTTTAGGTCGCGGGTGGGTCGCGGGCTCTCCACCTCCACCTGGAAGGAATGCAAAAGCAGCCCGCCGCAAGCGCCAACAAAAATTGGTTCGTACACGGAACGAGGTTTGGGTCGCGGGTGGGCCGCGGGTTCTCCACAGGGAACGAATGCAAAGGATGCCCGCCGCAGGCTCCGAAAATGTGGTTTGTACCGTGAACGTGGTCGCGGGTGAGCCGCGGGCTCTCCACCTGAAACGAATGCAAAATATACCCGCCGCAGGCGCCGAAAAATGTGGTTTGTACCCTGAACGTGGTTTGGGTCGCGGGTTGGTCGCGAGTTGGTCACGGGATGTGTCGCGGGCTCTCCACCTGGAAGGAATGCAAAAAAGCCCGCCGCAGGCGCCGAAAATTGTGGTTTGTACCTTGAACGTGGTTTGGGTCGAAGGTGGGTCGCGGGTGGGTCGCGGGGTAGGTCGCGGGTGGGTCGCGGGTGGGTCGCGGGTGGGTCGCGGGTGGGTCGCGGGTGGGTCGCGGGGTGGGCCGCGGGGGGGTCGCGGGGTGGGTCGCGGGTTGGGTCGCGGGGTGGGTCGCGGGGTGGGTCGCGGGGTGGGTCGCGGGGTGGGTCGCGGGTGGGTCGCGGGTGGGTGGGTCGCGGGGTGGGTCGCGGGGTGGGTCGCGGGTGGGTCGCGGGGCGGGTTGCGGGTGGGACGACGACAACAAACAACAACAACAACAACAACAACAACAACAACAACAACAATCATTTTACCCGAACGCGTGGTGTTCTCCCCAGTGCCAGGGTTTTCATACGACACCAGGCAATACCCCCACTTCGTGGGGGGGCATTACAAGCTCTACCAAATATCCAAACGACTCTTCGCGACCACCCAAACCCAGCTTCCCGCCCTATGACGTTGGGACACTTCACTTCGTGGCGTGCGGACGACCGTGGCTACTACACTGGCGTGGGGTACACACCCACAGAACTTGGTCACTTATTCGGGGCGCGCATGTGCCCAGCATGGTGCAATTGTGCCATACAATACATAATACAGAGAGACGAATGTGTCCCGCATGGTATTATTTGACAGGGATGATGGCCCTGGCAGGTGCGCAACCGTTGTCGCAGAAGTTCGAAAAAGTTGCTCGCAAAAGCCCGTTTGACAGAAATGTTTAAAAAGTGTTGGGTTTCCTACGAATCCGCAAGAGCGCGCGGGATGAGATTTTGACATTTTTTTGTTGAAAAACCATTGGTTTTTTGATGTTTTTATGTTAAAATCGCTCCGAACACTAAGCTTTTGGAAGGATTTCGTCTTGCGCGCGCGAATGTCCACTTTACCTTATTTTTTGCAAGGGATTCTTGAAATTTGATTATATTAGAACAAGAAATGTCATTTTATAGTGTTTTTTGCAAGGGAAAGCGGATTACAACAAAACAACCGGATCTTGATCAACTCGAATTACCTGAGGCTTCCTCACGAAAATGATGAAAACGTGGCTGCGGCCTAGGCGCGGCGGGGGGGGCGCGCACCAGGGGGCCCAACAATAATTATTCTTTAGAATTAATAATGTTCAACAACAACAACAACCACCACAACCACAACCACAACCACAACCACAACAACAACAACAACAACAACATCAACAACAACAACAACAACAGCAACAACAACCACAACAACAACACCACCAACAACAACAACTACTACAACAACAACAACAACTTCAAACAACAACAACAACAACAACAACAACAACAACAACAACAACAAGAATCCGCACCGCGGAATTCCACATCAGCCACGCACCCAGGGACAGTGAATGACCGTTCGGCCCCCTCACTCTGATATAGACTGCGACACAGAATGTACACAACATAGCTTACGCCAGAGTGTATACTCATCCACAATGCAATAGCTCACTGTCCATGTGCACGCTTGAAAACATGATGGGGTCGTGTGTAATGTTGGGCCTCTTGGAATCCTTCCTGGGTCAAAATATATCGTCAGAATACGGCATTGGATGAACAGCCAAGGCCAAAGGAAGGGGTCCAGACCTCTTGGGAGGCACGCTGTGAAAAGAAGAAACGTCGGCTGCTGAAATCCCAGGCGATACTACGACTCAGTGCAGCATCGCCCGAAGGTAGCTGACTACACCTACTGAGCCCCAGGAAAGTTGGCATGAGATGAGAAAGGGTCCTAGCCCTAATCCTCTATTGGAGTGGGACAAATAGGGGACCATGACCAAGACTGGACGCGGAAAAGTCGTGTCGATCTTGGTCAGCCTCGACCTTTGTCAGCGTCGATTCGCGGCTAACCCTCTCGAAACGGCGACGGTAGACGCGAACCATGATCAAAATCGGCATCGACAAGATCCCGCCGCAGCTTGGTCGCGCGGACCCCGTCGTCTTCCCTCGATCCTTTTCTCTCTCTCTCTCTCTCTCTCTCCACAAACCTCTTCACCATTTCCCCCCTTTTAGAGGGCCACATGCGAACCCTATTCTTACCCCCCACGGTTTCTGAGGGGGAGGGTGGGGTTCCGAGCGAAGTGCACCCCACCCTCCCCCTCAGAAATCGTGGGGGGTAAGGGTAGGGCTCGCATGTGGCCCCCTCACCTTCTCTCCAGAGGAAAAGCAAATGGCAGTGGCATAAACTTTCGGAGCCCTCAGCGGATTTCTTCGATCGGCGCTGCTCGCCAGGGGCGCCGCCGGAGGCGCCGCCAAGGGGGGCTGCAGCGCCGATCCGAGACATCCGCGCGGACCTCCAGAGGCCAACGCTTGTCCGAAGTCTTGGCCTCCGATCGGCATCCCCCGCCCCCTCTTCTCTGCCGTCGTCTCCCCCCGCCTCCTCTTCGCTGCCGCAGGGGCAGGTTGGCGGCGCGCACACGGGGGTAGGTTTAAGTCGGGCCTGTCCCCCTACAGGGGGATTTTGGCCGAAAACATTTTTTTCAACAAAAAGAACTCCCAAAATGTTAGAAAATACTCAGCAAAAAAATGTCCCCAGACTATTTTTAAACTATTTGTGAATATGCCTCCTGTAGAGGGACAGACCCGACTGAAGGGTAGGTCGAGGGGGGAAGCCTGCTCAGGAAGGGGCTGCTTCTCACAAAGGCGCTGGCCGTGCGCCTCCAGAGAAGGCCCGCGCCTTCCCAGGAGCAGGGGTGCGCCAAAGCAGCCTTCCGCCCCCGAGATCCGACGCAGCGAACAAGATGCAGCATCGCAAAAGCTACCAGCCTCGAACGCATCCCTATCCCTAAAAGATTGACGCGCCAAAAGGCGATGACAATCTTAGGGATTCGCCCTCAAAAAATAAGGGAATCCCTAGAATTGGCATCGTGATGAGAAGGTGCCCAGCATAGGGATAGGGATATGTTCCATTTGGACGCCCGAAATGGGTACCGAAAAAATGGGTACTATGCCCAACAGCAAATGTTGTCCCAAACCAACAGCGGCCGCTGTTGCGCAGGCGGCCTCCTGTCTCGAATGGACACAGGCCGCGGCGGCGCGGACAGCGAGCCCTGTTCAAACTGAACAAGATCCGCTGTTGGGCATCGTACCCATTCTTTCAGTACCCATTTCGGGCGTCCAAATTCCAGGCTGGTAGAGAAGGCCGCGCCCGGAGCCCTGGACCCCCTCTTTCGGCGCCCTCGTCCGAGCCGGAACCGGATCCATCTGTGAGGGAGCCCCAGGGCCCGGCGAACTGCGAAGACGCCCGGCTCGGAAAAATGGAGGCGCCGGGACGTCAGGGCCCCTGGGGCCCCAGCCCCCCCCCCCCCTGCTTGGCGGCGCGCGCGAGGAGATAGGGGGAGGGGGCAGAGCTTCTTAGGAGGAGGCTGCTTCTCAGAAGGCGCAGGCCTCGCATCTGCAGAGAAGGCCCCGCGCCTTCGAAGAAGCAGGGGGTGCTTCTCGGAAGCCCTCCCCCCTCCTAGGGGGCCACATGCGAACCCTACCCCTACCCCCCACGACATCCCGACCGAAGTGAACCCCACCCTCCCCCTCAGAAATCGTGGGGGGTAGGGGTAGGGTTCGCATGTGGCCCCCTACCTCCCCCCACCCCCCCTCTGCGCGTGGCCACTCTGCGCGTGCACGAGCAGGGCTGCCCGCCCTGCAACCGCCAGCCGCCGCCCCCCACCCCCCTCCGCCCGCGCGCGCCTGGTGACCGCCGCCGCGGGCCGCCGGCTTTCCGTGGGCGGCGCCTGTCCCGCCCCCTGGAACGACGCGCACCCAGAGAGCCTCCTCACTCTCTCCCGCACTCCTTCCCTCCGTCCCTCCCTCCCTCCTCCTTCCCCTCATCCTTCCTCCTCCTCCTCCTCCTACTCCTCCTCCCCCTCCTCCTCCTCCTCTTCCTCCTCCTCTTCCTCTTCCTCCTTCTCCTCCTCCTCCTCCTCCTCCGCCTCCTCCTCCTCCTCCTCCTGCTCCTCCTCCTCCTCCTGACGAGGAGCAGCATCTGGTTATGGATACGCGTCCCCAGTAGGACATCCGGAAGGTCTCGGAGCATATCATCAGAGTGATGTGGCCGAACTGTCATTCATTGTCCCTGGGTGCGTGCCAGAAAAGGCCTACTGTCTGGCGGATTCTGCTTGCTGTTGCGTTGTCGTCGTCCTCGCCCGCGACCTGCCCGCGACACGCCCCGCGACCCACCCCGCGACCCACCCCGCGCCCGCCCCCTCACTCTTATCTGCAAGTTCGGGGTGCTACGTTTAGCATTGATCTCTTGCTCCTCTGGTCGTAGCCCCGCTTCTTGGCCGCACAGCGACATTGGCGGCGAACGGCAGCGAACGCGGCTGACGTGGCCGGCCGCCGTCATCGTGCATGGACGTCTCTTCGGCCCTGCGTGGGGTCCCCAGCCAGGGCCTCTCGGAGTATGGAGCAACTCCTGGGGAGTTTCCGTAAGCTGGAGCATGCCAGATTCGGCCCAGGATGGAGGTAAATCAGGTCGGACTGAGCGAACTTGAACGAGATCCTACAGGAGTAGGCAGGCCCATGGGACGCTCTAGACGATCGCGCTGCTGGTGGAAACCACACTGGGCCCCAAAAGATGCCCGAACACTTTCGAAAACTTCCCTCTGAGCCTACCCCCACGAGCGTGGCCCCTGACCGAGCGCTCCCACCCTCCCACTCTGAGGGAACTTCTAGGAAATCTTCGCACGAACGGTTAAACGATATTCAATCCGTTGATGGCCCGTCAAGCCAGATTGCGTCAAATGAATAAAACCGAGGATTACACGGAACTGAGCGGGGTTATGCCAAATTTGTTGGGAGGCTCATGGTGGGCAGGGCGGGTGGCATCAACACTTATCATCTGCCCCCCGGTCATGTGCGCGTGCAGGATTTCTGCGTGCACAAGTAAGGGAAAGGCCCCCTTTGCGTTCCCCTCCCTTCTTGCCTCACACATTGCCTAAGGGCCGATAAGGAGGTTGACTCGTGCTTGCTCGCGTAAGTGGGCCGAAGAGGAGATTGGAGAGGTTTCGCGGGCGCTGGAATCGTCCTTCGTGTGTGTGTGTGTGTGTGTGTGTGTGTGTGTGTGTGTGTGTGTGTGTGTGTGTGTGCGTGTGCGTGCGTGCGTGCGTGCGTGCGTGCGTGCGTGTGCGTGTGCGGGTGCGTGTGCGTGTGTGTGTGTGTGTGTGTGTGTGTGTGTGTGTGTGTGTGTGTGTGTGTGTGTGTGTGTGTGTGTGTGTGTGTGTGTGTGTGAGCGTGCGTGCGTGCGTGCGTGCGTGCGAGCGTGCGTGCGTGCGTGCGTGCGTGCGTGCGTGCGTGCGTGCGTGCGTGCGTGCGTGCGTGCGTGCGTGCGTGCCTGCGCGCGCGCGCGCGCGTGCGTGGGAGTGGGAGTGGGAGTGGGAGTGGGAGTGGGAGTGGGAGTGGGAGTGGGAGTGGGAGTGGGAGTGGGAGTGGGAGTGGGAGTGGGAGTGGGAGTGGGAGTGGGAGTGGGAGTGGGAGTGGGAGTGTGAGTGGGAGTGTGGGAGTGTGTGTGTGTGTGTGTGTGTTTGGGGGGCGCCAGAGGCCAGTCGGCGAGGCGCGGGGACGGCAGGAAAGCCGCTGCGTCCCTTGGAGTGCCGCGATCTTTCAATTTTGATATCATCCGCGGGGCGCGGCATGCTCTTTGATTGATCGTTCATGGCATCGGCCGGTGTGCCCTGCCAGCCGTCTGGAGACATCGTGGCTCAAAGTGTTCGAATCTGCGGCGCAAGCTGCAACAAAAACGACCCGCCCGCCCCAGACGGCAAGGATGTCTGAACTGCAACCGAGGCCTGCGCAGCTCCTGCAGAAGCATGGAGTAGACGGGAGGGTGCCAACCTGCCTCGAAGCAAGCACATGGTGAGGGTGACACACTTCCACGGCCTCGCGGACTCCGATGGCCGACGTCGCGGGTGGCATGTGTGTGTCCCTGCTAGCCTGGACGCCGCAGACCGCTGCGATGGAGAAGGCGGAGGCCCCTGTGGCAAGCGATCGGGGAAACATCGGAAAGGGCAAAGATGGCGATTCGGATGATCCCATCGACGCGAAAGTGCGGGCCAAGAGAACAACGGGCTTCGTGAAGCACTCCCGCATCAAGCTTCCTTCACACCTCATAGGCACGGACACGTCAGCAGGGCGACTCGTGCGTGAACACGAGCGCAGGGCACCGACTGCGCGCCATCTCCACAAAGTCCGGGCCCTCACAACAGCAAGCCTGGTGCCCAGAAAGATGGTGGGTGTCAGCACCGAGCTCGGTGCCTCAGACTTGGCCTCGAGGGAACCGCGGCCAGTGCGGATGAGATCAGAACCTGCTCCGCGCACGCTGTCTACAGACGCCCCTGGCTCTGGCCGCAGCCCCGGAGTGGGGGGTCGGCAGGCTGGTTTTAAGTCGGGCCTGTCCCCCTACAGGGGGATTCTCGACGAAAAATAAAAGATACCCCAAAAATACTCCAAAAATGATCCAAAAACAGTCTGGCGACTATTTCTTGATTCTTTGTTTGACTTTTTGGGGGGCATTTTGGGGGCATTTAAAGCTTTCGTCGACAATCCCCCTGTAGGGGGACACGCCCGACACGAGGCTGGCTGGCCCGTGCGCCTCGACTGCCACGGAGTGGGCCGTGCTGCAGGCGCTCGAACGCCAGAAGGGCAGGGCCCCGCCCGCGGAGAGGCCCCGTGGCGCGCTCCGGGCGGGCGGCGGCAGTCCGCAGCGAACCCGAGACGTCGACGGGAGCAGCGGGGGCGGGCCTCCTCGGAAGCCTCGGAGGGCCTTCGACCTCCTCCAACGCCCCACCGCCTTCCGAGGAGGCCTGCCCCACCCCACTTCCACCCTCCTCGTCTTCCTCCTCCTCCTCCTCCCCGTCCTCCTCCTCCTCCTCCTCCTCCACCTCCTCCTCCTACTCCTCCTCCTCCTCCTCCTCCTCCTCCTTCCCCGCCTCCTCCTCCTCCTCCTCCTCCTCCTCGTCCTCCTCCTCCTCGTCCTCCTCCTCCTCCTCCTCCATGCCGCCCCGAGTGGATGTCGCCCTTCGCCGAGCTCCACAGCGACCGCGCGGAGGGCGACTCCAGCGGGCCACGGGGGCCAGCGGCAGAGAAGGCACGCCGCAGCCCCCGGCGCGCCACCCACGACGGGCACGGGAAGAAGCTGCGCAAGTTCTACGACGCAGGCAAGTGGACCCATAGGTGAGTATCGTTTATTAACGGACGAAGAACGGTATAACAACAAAACAAAAAAAACGCTGTCGGGGGCGCCTGTCCCTGGGCGGCTGGAAAGTTTATACCCTTACGGTGGCACCGTAGGGGTATAAACTTTCCAGCCGCCCAGGGACAGGCGCCCCCGACAGCGAAAAAGTTTATGTTATACCGTTCTTCGCTCGCTGAGTGTAACCAATCCCCATCCCCAGCGGCGTCGCCTGGGCCCCACTGGCCGCTTTACCCCCCTAGATGGGGATACAAGTCGTTCCCTTCGGGTTCCGAGGGGTGTGTAGCTCCAACTGGGGTGGTCATTTGGTGGGGGTCTCGAAGGAGATGGAGAACTGGAATGGGGATCGGTTAACCGATACCGAATAGGGCAAGAAAGTGCAGGTTCAAGCACGCCTGCAGCGTGAGGGGATGCGGCGGCGATCCCGCCGCGCCCGACAACCACGAGGCGGCGCCAGCCCCCGCCGGGACAGCCGCGCGCCGCCCGGGCGACCTCTGCGGCAGAGCGCTCCGAGCGAGGCCGCCGCAGCGACTCGCTGCCGCCTCCTGCGCCAGGGCCCTGGGGCTCGGCAGACGGCCCGGCAGCGGCGCCGTCGCGCGCAGCGCGCCCGGGGCGCGGCGCGGAGCACCCGCCGCTGGCCCCGGAGGGCCTCGGAGAGGCCCGCAGGCTTCCTGAGCTCAGCTCGTGGAGCGCCCCGGGCGTGCGGCGCCCGTCGTGCGCCCGGCAGCGGGGGAAAGGGGCGTGCCGCCAGCAGCCCGCGGAGGAAGCCAGCGTGGCGAGGCGGCTCTCTCCCAGCCTGTGCGCAGATCGCCTCCTGGGCGCGTGATCTGCAGGGAGAGCGGGAGGAGTGGACAGCGGCGCTGCACCCCGGCGTCCGCGCCGCAGTGGGCCACGCCCACGACCCTCTGCTTTGCAAGCTGCTCGAGTCGACGGACCACCCGGATGGGGCGTGTGTCCCGTCGTTGTGCAGCGGTCGACCAGACCTCGGTCGCCTAAGCTTGCGGATGTCGCTCGAGTAGTGGCTCTGCGGTGCGCCAGACAGAAATGCAAGGGCCGTAGCCGCGGTGATGTCGCCTGGAGACGAGGAGCTCGGCCAAGGCGCATGGGATAAGAGACAGAAAAAGATAGCCGTGGGGACCGTGCAAGGCCCATTTAACGCGCGAGGTGTAAACCTGTCGTCGATCGCTGTCTATCCGTCTCTCCCAGCATGGGAACGAAGCTATTGAGACCAGTGGAGGGGGCGCAATACATACATAGAGAGAGAGAGAGAGAAACAAAAAAAAGGCGAGCGGCGCCAAGGCCACCGTGCACACAATGGAGGCCAACGCCCTACGCACAGGACGAATTGATTCGAACACTTCCCGTGTGGCGGTGCGATTCTGCAAGGAGTTGTGGGGCGGGAGGAGGGCCTCCTGCTGGCTTCACCTCCGACGACAGCGGCACCGTCCACCAGCGTCCAAGTCTGCGCGATCAGACCCCTACATGTGGTCTGCTGTGTGGCGTCTTGGATTGAAGAGAGTGGTGTTGATGCACAACTGAAGTTCAGGGTCTGGCAGGGCTGGATCACAATTCCCAAAACTACTCGAAACATCGTCCCCCGACAATTTTGTTGCCTGTCTCTGAACGTTCCTCCTTTAGAGGGGCATGCCCGACATAACCCTCCGTTCTGAAAACAAAAACAATGCTCTTAGAACATAAACCCGATGTTTTAAACCAAAACAGGCTCAGCCAGAAATGTTCGAATCAAAGTTCGCGCAGACCATAGAAGGTTTGCATCACATTTTTTGGTGGGCCTGTAGGCGAGCCAGGATGCTTCGCCACTGCTTGAGCGCGGTCCTTCCTCTTCGGCCGCCATGGGTCGGCTGCCCCCGGTGCTGAGGGGCAACGATAGAGGGGGACTGGCATAGGGGGGGGATGCATCGACATGGAAGCGGCGATACATCGCCGATGTATTGGCGACAGGCCCCCGATGGTGAATCCGCACCTTCCTGGGCGGGTTAGGGCTATCGGGCCCCTATCGGCGATCAATGGGCGATTGTGGATCGATGCATCCCCCCCCCTGTGCCCATCCCCCCCTATCGTTGCCCCTGAGGTGCCGCTCAGACGACGACGGCTGGACGAGAGAGCGGTCGCCAATCTGCGCGAAGGGCCCTTCTTTTTGAAGGGGCCCTGGGACACGCAAATAGATAGACACAACTCACAGGATTCCCAATATTTTACCATAATGTCTGGGTTGTTGTCTTCCCCCCCACTTCCCATATTCTTGATGGAATCGACGATTAATTGTGTCTGTGTGTTTTTCCCAGTCCTGACTTTTAACGGGAGAAAAACGGTATGACATAAACTGTTTCGCTGTCAGGGGGGCGCCCGTCCTAGAGCGGCTGGAAATCTTATACCCTTGCGGTGGCACGTCAAGGTAGAAACTCTTCCGCCGCCTGGGGGCAGCGCCCCCGGCGACGGAGAAGTTGATTTTATACCGCTCTACGCCCAATAATTCTTGATGGACGCTTGGAAAGAAGCACCAACACCAAAACAGGGGAGTGCGTCCGCCGGAGAAGGACGCTTCTGGATCTCGTGGTGGTAGTAATATTTCGACTGCCTGGGAGCACGAACACCACCACCACCGAGATCGGGATCACCTCCCCACGGGGGAAGCACACCGCACAGATTGGTGCTGGTGCCAACCTCCAGGACTAAGTCGGGCATGTCCCCCTACAGGGGGATTTGGGGCGAAAAACGGAAAAATACTCAAAATACACCAAAATTGTCAAAAAAAATGCTCCCCACAATAGTCCCCCGACTATTTTTGGACTATTTGTTGGACTATGTTGGGGGTATCTTTAATTTTTCGTCGGCAATCCCCCCGTAGGGGGACACGCCCGACATAACCTCTGGGCCTCCGATCTTCGTCACCATCCGCTACAGGGAGGGCGCGGGGACCGTGGCTGCCCAGCATCTGGACACCCGGGGACCGAGCTCCACACGCAGATCGCAGCCGCCGCTGTGCCAAACGAGTGGTTCTCCGGGTGGCACGGGTGGGGTCTCCTACAGATTCGGGCGTTGGCAGAAGTGGGTTTAGTGGAACCTGGTTTAGTAATTTGTACCGGGGGCGCCCCCCCGTCCCACTTCCACGAACCGGAGCTGCCGTCACCAGACAAACACCTGTTACGGCAAACCTGGTTTAGTGAGTCTGGCCAATTGAAGGGCCCCACGGCCATACCACTAACCGGGTCCCCTTACCTGGGGTCCTGGCTATACCCGATAGGTGCCGCAGTCCAGGAGACGGAGGCCGTCGGCCCCATTTTGACTCTGCCGGCGTGGAACAAGTTGACGGAACGAAAACGCAGTTTTGCTGTTTGCTTTGCTGTTTTCTGTCCTAGGTTGTTTCTGTCGACAGAGTGCGCGTGGCTTCATGTCGTGGATAACGAATGGGCCAAGCTGGCGCTGATCCAGGGCTCGTCCCAGGCGGTCTGCACCAGCGAGAGCGTCCACGCCACGAGAGACACGTGCCGCGCTCCGCGCGTGTACGTGGCGTATCCTTGGTGGGAGAGGGTCACCTCAGCACACGCTCCAGTCGACGAGGCTCCGCGCGGCGAGTTGTGCGGGATTTGGGTCAGCACCCGAGGCTCAGCTGCCCCTCGCGAGAGATGGGGCCGGCGCCGTCCGCCCCCAGGTCCCAGGCACGCGCGGGGCGAGGCCGGGGCAGCAACGAGGCCACGGCGTCGCTTTGAAATGATCTTTCCCTTGCTGCAAGAGAGAATCCCCAGACAAAACAGAGGTGGTCCGCAGAGGAGAGGAGAGCCGAAGGGGGAACGCGGGGGAGGAGCCGCAAGGGAATAGGAGGATGGAGACAGGGTCTGTCCTCGACCGCGGATCTACCAGCGCCGATGCTGAGTTGAACCTTCCAGGACTTGCATCCTGAGCCAATGAATGGGGGGAACAATAACTGCTTCCACTCTGACCCTCTCGCGCCGCGACGGGATGGGGGGGGAAACAAAGGGGAAAGAAAAACTATACAGAGAGAGAGAGAAATAATGTGTATATGTATAGATACATATTTATAGATGGAATATATATATATATATATATATATATATGTATATACATATATATATATATATATATATATTCCACATATATACATATGTAAACGTAACAAACAAAAGAGGGCGCAACGTCGTCGGACGTGCGAGGCCTCCGGAAACCCTCGCTGGGCAGCACGGAACCGCTTCTGCCTGGGACGGCTCCCGGGAAGGGGTCCAGACCTCTGTGCCCTGGCCGTGCGTTGGCGGCGCGCACTCGGCGCTAGGGGGAGGGGGGGGAGGCTTCTGGGAGTGAAACTGCTTCTCAGAAGGCGCCGGCCTCTACATCTACAGAGATAGCCCGCGCCTTCTAAGGAGCAGGGGTGCCTCTAAGAGGCCTTCCCTCCTGCCCCTACCCCTCGGGGATGGACGGAACCCCCTTTAGTAAAGCGTGGTTTAGTGAAAACGGCCTGAGGCCCAAACCTGGCGGGCGCAAGCCTGGAAAATAGCGGCCACGGCGCCCCCTCGGGAACCGAGAACGGACAGTTCACTCATCGACGTGTCACTGTTGGGGGTTCTGTGCACCTCCGAACCCCCCTCTCCGCGCGGCCAAGGCCGGCCTGAGGTTCAAGGGGCCCCAGGACACACAAATAAATACATACAAATAAAGTGATTCCCCATATTTTCCCATATTTTCTCTGTTTTTGTCTTCCCGCCCAATTCCCCGATTTTCCCATATTTCCCTGTGTCTGTGTGTTTTTTCTCCCCTCCTGAGAGGTTGCCCCTGGCTTTCCGCTCCTCGGCATGGCTTGCGGGCCATCACTCGGGCCTCCGACTCCGCAAGGCGCAACCGATGGAAGACACCCACGACCTCACAAAAGTCTGCGACAACAATCAGAGCTCGGTCGGGAGATCGGGGGCGTGCAAAAGAAGGGGGGCGTCCAAGAGGGGGGCGTCCAAGAAGGGCGGGGCGCACATCATGGCCGGCGGCATATGCGTGGCCCAGAGTGGGGCCGGCAACGTATCGAAGTGAGAAGGAGCGCCATGAGATCTCGGGAGCCATCATGGCCCCCGCCATGATGACCACACCCCACAGTCACCACCCGCCTCGTGGCCGACCGCGACCGAAACACGTCCACGAGTGTGGGGTCCAGGCCACCGTGGGTGAGGCAACGGCAACGTGGACGGGCCCCGCACGGGGGGGGGGTTGACCACTGGACAAACGACGACGGCGACGACGACGTCGCCGACGACGACGACGACGATGACGACGACGGCAGCGGCGGCGGCGGCGGCGGCGACGACGACGACGACGGCCGCCTCTGAAGGTCTCCATGGGTCTCCAGAGGCCTCAGGAGATGTCTGAAGCCTCTGGAGGCAATTGCATGCCCTTCGAGTTCTTCGGAAACGACAAGGACGAGGACGACGACGAGGGCAACGACGCCGACAAGGACAACGACGACAGCGACGATGACGACGACGACGGCCGCTTCTGCAGGTCGTCACAGGTCTCTGGAGGACTCGGAAGAGTTCTGCAGGCCTCTGGGGCGCCTGCAGGTCCTTCGAGACCCTCGGGGACGACGACGACGACGACGACGACGACGAGGACCACGAGGGCGAGAACGACGACGATGAGGACGAGAGGACGAGAGGACGACGACGACTGCCACGACGACGACGACGACGACGGCGACGGCGACGGCGATAACGACGACGACTTCCACGACGACGACGACGACGACGACGACGACGACGACGACGACGACGACGACGACGACGGCGGTGGCGGCGGCGGCGGCGGCGACGATAACGACGACGACGTCGGCCGCCTCTGAAGGCGTCTGGTGGCTCTCTGGTGCCTGTCAGCACCAAACCACGCCTGTGAAGGCCACCCCCCGCTCATTGGCGTTTGCCAGGGGGGAGGGAGGCGACCCCCCTCCTGAACGCTGTGGGCTCCACGAAAAAAAATACAGCCTCGTCGACAACAGTTCCCAACTGAGCGTGTCCCAGAGATCCCATGCCTGGCGTGTTTTCAGCGCGGGGTGCCTCGAACTCTCGGCCCACTCCCAGGGACCGGCGGTCCGAGTAGATGGGGTCGGAGGATCGCGCCGCATCGGCGACGCCGATCGGCGATGCCTCGGCGACGTCGGCGTGAAGCAAATCCGGCCCCGCATCAAGCCGCACCGCCGATGCATCGGCGGCGCGGCGCGGTCCTCCGACCCCACCTGCTCCGACCACGCCTACGGAGACCTCTGACCCGCCCTGCCCCGCCCGAACGTGCGCAACCCCCTGCCTCGATCTGCATCGGCACGTTGGGTCTCTGGGCCCCCCTCCCAGCGAGGCCCCAGGCCGCGCGCCCCCACCCCCGGAGAACCCAGAATCGAATCGATAATTAAGCCGAATCGGCGATCGCACTGAATCGGATCGGCGGAAAAATCGGCAGCCGAGTCGGGGAGAGCCGAATCGGCACCAATCGGCAGGCCTGTAGGCCTCCATTGAGAAATCGGACCCGAGATCGGAATCCGGTGCCGAATCGAATCCATCGAAATCGAATCGGAATCCATCGAAATCGAAATCGAATCGAAATCGAATCGGATCGAATCGGAACGAACTCGAGATCGAATCCCATGCCGAACCTCCGAACCGGAGAAATCCATCGAGATCGCATCGGATTGAATCGGCGGACTCGACACGAGCCCGAAGCAGCCCTGCCCCGGCCGTACGGCGCGTAGTGCGACACCCACCGGGCGTCCGCCGCCATGCGAGGCGCGCCGGGGTGCGTGCGCGCCGAAAGAGGGCGGGGGGCGCGGGCCGCCGCCGGCCGCCGGGGGGTGGGCCCTGCGGGCCGCAGGGTCTGCTGCGCCCCAGGGCGGGCTGCTGCGCCAGCGAGCGGCTGCCCGGGTGGCGCGCCCGCTCTGGCGACGCCTCCTCGCGTCGTCGTCGCGATGGTTACCGCGCTTCGCGCCTCGCGGCCCGTGCCCCTCCTCCTCCTCCTCCTCCTCCTCCTCCTCCTCCTTCTCCTCCTCCTCCTCCTCCTCCTCCTCCTCCTGCGCCTTCCTCCTCCTCCGCCCCGCGAGGCGGGAATCTGCCCACGGTTGAGGGAGCCCAGCCCGTGTCACCTCGGCAGGCGGCGGGCGTGGACACGTGTTCGGCGCCCTTGGGAGGGGCCCGCGCCCACCGCTCCCGCGTTCCAGGAGACCCCCCGCGTCGCGCACAAAATCTGCCGACCCTGTCGGCGTGTGGAAGAGGCTGTTCCGTTGAACTCGTCGTCGTCGTCGTCGCCTTCGCAGTCATGACAGGACATGCGTGCTAGTGCTCGGCCCTGCGGGGGGGTGGCCTCACTGGGGCCCAGGCCGTCCAGAAAAGCGAAAAAGCGGCAGCGCCCGGCGGTGGGCGGCCCCCGCCGCCACCGCCGGCGGTCGGGGGCGCGAGCAACTCGCGCTCACCAGACGCAGCGTGGCCACTCGCACCTGCTGGTCCCCTCGCCACCGTTACGCACCTCGCGATCATCCACGGGCGCTCACGCTCCTTCCCCCGCCTTCGCCTCCTCCCCCTCCTAACTCCAGAGGGTTCCAAATGGGGTTTTTGGGGAGCCCCCTAGGGGCTTCACACCCCCTGTTTTGACAAGGTTCCGAAGCCCCTGGGGGGCTCTCTGGAAAACCCCCTCTCCAAAAAAAACCCTTTTGGAACCCTCCAGTCGCTGGTCGCGCGAACTGGGGTACCAGAACTTGTTTCCCGCCTGCAGCGAGACGGGACGATCCGCTCCAGCGCGGCAGCGATGCAGGGGCACTGCAGAGCGAGCTGGGCGGCATGCGGGGAGATAGAACAGGAGGGTTCGCGAATCGGCTCACGCAGCTAGTTCTGCCAGCGCCCCCTCGCGCAGGATGCGCTATGTGTATCAAGGAAAGCGTTTCATTACTGTTCCTTGTGACTGGTAACTCCCTCCTGTCGCACCCCGAGGCCAATCGCCGGGGCTTCCTCACCATGTAATGATCATGAAGCTTATGATCAGTGCAGCAGTTCCACCAATTGTATCGGCCCCGGGCTCGAGATGGGGCCAAGGAGGGCCTCGGTACCCATGGGAACGGCGAGAAGGCACGGATGTCACGCGAGAAGATACAGCGGCGACCTCACGCCGCGGCTCATGCGGGCCGCCAGCGTGGCACGCCGCGTGGAGGAGTGGGACCTCTCGCGCGACCTTACGCGGGAGCTAGGGGGCCACATGCGAACCCCACCCCTAACCCCCCGCGTTCTGAGGGGGAGGGTGGGGCTCACTCCGCTCGGGAGCTCCCGAGCGAAGTGAACCCCACCGTCCCCATCCGAATTCGTGGGGGGTTATTAAGGGGGTGGGGCTCGGATGCGGCCCCCTACACGCGCCCTCTCAAACGACCCCTCCTCCGAGGTCTCCTCGACCCGGCCGACGGTCTCTCAAGGCCACGTGAACCCCGTGTCATGGGGGACGTTGGCTACGGGGATGGACAGACCCCCCTTTAGTAAAACGTGGTTTAGTGAAAACGACCTGAGGCGCAAACCTGGCGGGCGCAAGCCTGGAAAATAGCGGCCACGGCGCCCTCTCGAGAACCGAAAACGGACAATTCACTAATCGACGTGTCACTGTTGGGGGTTCTGTCCACCCCCGATACTTTGCCTCGGCCCTCGGGGCGCGAAGTGGGGCGCCAGTCGCGGGCCCGGGCAGTCGAGAGGACCGCCGCGCAGGTCTGACGACACGGACGGATGCCATCGCTGGGCTGCTGTGCGAGATCGGCCCCCTCCAGCCGCGCGCCGCCGGGCTCCGACGGGCGCCACTCGGAGCAGGAGGACAGGAAAAGCAAGAGAGAGAAAGAGAGAGAAAGTGAAGGGAAACTGGGGCACACAAATAAACACACACAAACAAAATCCCCATATCTTCTCATATCTGTGTGTTTTTCCCCTCCTGAGAAAGGACAAGCGCCCATGGAGGGGAAGGTCCACGGGGAGAGAACGAGAAAATCGGGGCGGGGCCGCCCGCCGGGAGAGGGCTCTTTGTCGGAATCTTTGTCAGACCCGCCACGGGGTTTCCACTCCCCCGCGCTTGGGCCGCCGACAGAGCAACCCACCCCCCGCACCTGGAGAGAGAAAGAGGGAGAGAGGGAGAGAGAGGAAGAGGAGGAGCAAAGGGGGAGCAGGAGGAGGAGGAAGAGGAGGAGGAGGAGGAGGAGGAGGAGAGGAAGAGGAGGAGGAGGAGAAGGAGGAGGAGCAGGAGGAGGAGGAGGAGGAGGAGGGGAGGAAGAGGAGGAGGAGGAGCAAGCAAGCAAAGCTCGTGGAGTCCTGATCGTCATCGTAGGCCGCCCTACCTGAAAGGACTCTAAGTGGTCTGCGTTCAGCCTGCTGTTGCACTGGCGCCCGCCGCGCGCTCCTCCAGTGGAGGCACGGGCCCGAGCGGCAACCCGAGGGGCACACATCCCCTATAGGGCGCCACCCGCAGGGCGTGAGCCCTGTGCGCCGCTGTCCTGACGAGACGGGCGAGAGGGGCGAGAGGGAGGTCTCCGAGCGGGGGGGATAAAAGCGATGGGGATGGATGGTAGTGCGGGGTGCGCGTACGTGGCCACCGCCGGCCGCGTAGCTCGCTGCGCAGTCTCAGCCGAGACAACCCCCCTGCGGACGAGCTCCGCTGGGCGCTCACTGCTCCGCAAGTTGATGCGGTGGCCCAGTTCTTGGGGCCGTCCAGCTCGATGACGTTGCGAACCAGCGGCCCCCTCGGGGCCGGGCCTGACGTCCGCTCGGCCTCCTGCGAGGCCATGATCTTCATGGGGACCTCGTAGAGGTTCATGCCCGCCGTCGAGCGCGTGTCCACCGCCCACTCGAAGTGGCCCGTGCGCTGGACACCCTCCTTCGGCTTGCGCCAGCGCGCGCGGAAGACCCGCGCTCGAAGGCCCAGCGTCTTCAACGGCATCCCCTGGATCTCGCGGAGCGCCTTCATGACGTGCGCGCGATGCTCCTTCTCCTCTTCCTTGTCCGTCGTGGGCGCCGCCGCCGCGACCATGGGCGTCATGGAGATTGGCAGGTGCGGGCTGCCTCTGCCCTTCCAGTCCTGCTCCTCGCCCTTGGACTGCGCCGCCTTCATTTCCTTGCTGTTGACGTTGTACTCCTTGCCCGCGCGCGTCGACGCCCCCGCGAGCTCGTTGTCCGCGAGCAGCGCCGCGCGCTCGTAGACGGCCGACTTGAGCTCCTCCAGGTCGCGATCCATCGTGACGATCAGCCGACCCATGGCGTTCGCGAGCTTGGAGGTGTCGCCGCTGGGGCCCTCGCCACCGCCTGAGGTCTTCTGGTCGCCCCTGTCCTTGTCCACGTCCTCTGCCGCGCCTTCGCCCTCCGCCGCGCGGCGCTCCCTGCCGCCCTTGAACCGCGCTGGAAGGGGTAGTTCCTCGCTGCCCTGGGCCATCCGTACTCTGCCGCTCTGCAGCCCGTGTAGATATGGAAACTGGCAGATGGTGCTGAACAAGATGGCAACAGAGACTGCCCAGATCGCCCCGTTCCAAATCATACAATCGGCAAGCGAAGGAAGCAGGCTGACGGACTGGAAGAAGCGCGCGGCCCCCTCCGCCTAGACATACCCCCTTAACCAGCGCTGTCTGCAAGCGACGGCCTGCACACAAACGATCACGGAATACGGCCCTGCAACATCTACAAACGTTCGTCGGAGTGAGAACAGCCGCAAAGTTCCGTTGGTGATGTGCAAACCTGAAGTGATTCAACAATTGTTTGCAAGTGTGGAACCTGCTCGGACATCCGACAATATGACAGGCAAGCTGAGGATCATCGGGAGACTCAAGGGGATGTGATGGCACAAGCCGACCACTGGCGACAGGGCCCCCCAAGCAGGGAGGCGGAGGAATCGCCAAAGAGAACTCCCTGGACCTCAACTGCGTCATATCGATCATGCGGAATTCCTCCCTCCGACCACTGCTCGCGAGGGTCCGCAGGTCCCTCGCAACATCCCCCGCGCATTGCGCATCGAGAATACGGGCTGCCAGCTCGAGGTCCTCAACGACTTGTCGCGCCCACGGCGAAGCATGCTGAGTCAGGGCGCCCCCCAAGCACGGCGGACGACCAGAATCAATGCCGAGAGCCCCAAAGAGCGCCACCAAGACCCGAGAGGCCCCCACGGGGTCGGCGGACCAACTTTGGCACAGACGCAGCCCGCGCACGTGCAATTCTACTCGCGAGCCTGCCAGTTCCCAGACATCTAAGACCTGTTTAATGCTCATGCTCTTTACGCGGCCCCCCTCCCAGTCCGCAGCCGCCCCCTGCATTGCAACGCGCGCAACTCTTGCTAGATAGGCATCCAACGCTTGATAATCCCGAGAGGACAAATAGAAAGACTCCAGAGCTGAGAGAAGAGCGTTCTGCACCAGTCCTTGCAGATGCGAGCGCTTGTGCCGTCGAACAATGGGAAGGGACCAAATCCCCCCAAGTGAGTAGAAGGCCTTGCGGGCCGCGGCACACCTCCGAGCGACCCCTAAATGGGCGCTACCGTTCAAAGCCACATGCGGGCCAAGGCATCGATTATCGTCTTGGGGCACTCCGCGAAGACCAAAACGCCGAGGATCCCTCAAAAGCCAACAACAAAAGTACTGCGCCCTTTCCCGATAAATAAAACAAGAACTCCTGTTTCGAGAGGTTCTGGGCCAAACCGCAGTGGGAGAGGCAATGAGAAGCTGGTCGGCCCCCGAAAGCTTGTCAATGAAATCGAAAAAGATGTCATGCCCTCTTCAACGATCACAAACTTGCCCAGGTCGTCTGCGTACTTTAACAAGGGCAAATCCGTCAAGAGGTCCCCCCAACGCCCCTTCAAAACCCTCGCCGCGGGGTCAAAGCCCAACAAGTCCCCACTCCATCTCAAATTAGGTCGTGAAAATGGTTGCTGGAAGGTACGAACCACAAAAGGATCGCCCGTGACTCCTCCCTCTTGCGACTTAAGTGTGATCGAGCCGCCGTTGCCTGTAAGTTCTGCGGCGGACAACCTGCAACGCTGCTTGCGTAACTCCGGGCCCCTGGGCCGCACGTGCAACTCCATGCTGACATCCATGGAGTCCCGCGAAGTACTGGCGAAAGCATTTGCCATGTCCTTCAGGGCCATGCAGTGGGCCCTGCGGATCTGGAACGAACCTGTGGCTCACAACCTGGGCAATCAGGATCGGATTCTCACGACGTCGGCCTTTCACGAAGCCACGGTCGCGCAGGGTGGCCTGGCCGCGGACCCGAGAGGCGAACAACGCTTTGCCCGCGACCGGCAACACTTGGACCACCCCTCTTACCTCCGGGCCGCGCAACATGTTTTTGCGCAGCGCGGCCCCCTGGGACAGATGCAAATATAACGGCGAGGCACAATATGGACGGGCCTTTTCCAACCCGATCCGTAAGACGTCCCAAAAGATATGCACCGAAAGGCTCTTCTTTTCCGCCCCGAAGCCCGCTCGACTTCGAATGCGCCAGTTTGGGTAGCAACGCATGCGCCACAGTTCCAAGGGCATAATACCATTTGGCACGTCACGCCTTGCGGGGGCCCGTCTAACATAGCGTCGCATAGCCTGGATGTCTAAATCGACAAACTCGCCAATCTCTGGATCCCTTACCTCCTCGTACGTCTCCTCCTCCCGCGTGCTCCTCCACTGCTCCCAATCCAGTAATACTGCTGACATACCTCCTTCCTTACCAGGCCCCTCCAACACCTCCTTCCACTCGTCGCAAGTAAGAAAAGCCGAAAGGACCAGTCTGCCATCTCTCTGCTTAGGACCATATCGGCATCTCGCTGCTGCCCGAAGAGCTCGCATACACTTAGACTCCCGACCGCTGCGACGGGTGCCCTTCGCCTCCTGCACGAGTCGGGCGCGCCGTATCCGAGTTTGAGATCGACGGGCTCGTGTGAGCTCCTTTGTCAGGTCCTTGAGCTCCTGGTCGGCCGTCCTGGCGTACCCTGGAGCATTGCCTAGCTTACTATGACAAAGGTGCGCACGCTGTCTAAGGAGTTCACGACGACGGCGACAGTCCTCCGAATACGTCGAAGTTTGGGCTGTTGTGTTTGAGAAATGCTGCTGCCCTGCCGTGACGATCGCCTGCTCAAGCCCTTCGAAGATCGCATTTGGCGAGGAGTAGTGGAGGTAGGACAACACAGGCAGCCTCTGCAGCTCACGTTTGACCGTCTCCAGAAATTCGGCTCTACCCGCCCCCCATCGAACGGCACCCATCATAGCATTTCTATCCCAAGCCAGCGGCGGAGCGGCCGCAGGGCCCTCTTCTCCACCTTTCCAACACAGAATTTCGAAGTACAACGGCAAATGGTCTTTAGGCGGGGGGGCCGTGAAGGCCTGCAATGTCGCACCCAGGTTCAACAGGGGGTGGCATGTCTTGAGCTTGTGGTTCAGGCCCGCGGGGTGACAGAAATGATCGATCCTTGTCCCCGCCCCCCGCCCATAGACGACAAAAAAGTTAGCACAGGGTTCGTGGTGAACGTGTTCCCCGCCACCATGCGATGCGTTTCCAGTTGCTCCCGAAACAAATGCCCAGCCCCACAACGAAGTTTTCCCGTGTAGGGCACCTTATAGCCGACGATTCCAGATCTCTCCAGCACTCCGCCCCCATCGTCTCCCCCATCCCGTCGTTCACGTCAGAGAACACGAGAGGCGTACAGCGGCACGGCAAACTGGAGAGGATCGCACCCAGCCGCTCTGACAAGATACGAGCCGTACGCAAGCAGCCCTGTCGAACTGCTCTGGGAGGTTGGGGGGGATAGTATAAAACGATAAGGCATAAATCCATTGGCCCCTTTTTGTATCTGACCGCCATTCCCCTCCCTCCCGCTCCTGCCGGGCTCGGAAAAATTCGTTCGAGGTTCGACTCAGTAGCCCCATAGGGGTAGGACAATCGAGCACCCGCAACTTCTGTTCGAAAAAGGTTCTCGGGTCACCGCCGTTTCCAACACCATCCTGCCCATGGAGCGAGCCCTCAAAACCTTCTGCTCAGCATCACGACGCACGTTTTGAGTTCCGCCAGGAGAATAAAATCACATATTCTCGCTTCCCCCACAATCTCGTCAAGACGCAGGCCTGTCGCCGCAAGTGGGTTGAACCCCAACGCGCGCAGTGACATCACCGCAGCAAGCGCCGTGCACGCGAGAATACAGCCCCCGCAGGACGTCTGCGCGAGTTCGCGTCCCGCCCCCATACCTTCAATCTCCCGGGCCAGGGGGGCTGGAGGAGGAGGAGGAGGAGGAGGAGGAGGAGGAGGAGGAGGAGGAGGAGGATGAGGAGGAGGAGGAAGAGGCATACTGGGAGCCTCTGGGGGCACTTTTGGGGGCCTCCTGGGAGGAGGGAAGGGGGGGAACGCCGACATGCCGTCCGAGAGCGAACGCTGGGGCCGAGAGCGGGCTACGCGGTCCCCCCCCCCCCTCCCCCGGGAGGGAGCCACCGCCGCTCGCCGTGGGCCCGGACAGCGGGCTGCTCGCAGAGTCGGGAGCGGCCAAGAGGGGGGGGTCCAAGAGAGGGGGGTGCAAATCATGACCGGCGGCACGTGCGCGGCCCAGCGGGGGGGGCAGGGACGTAATGAAATAACATGAAATATGGGGAAATATCATGGCCCCCGCCATGATACCAACCCCCCCTAGTCATCACCCCCCTCTTTGCCGCCCCCGACAGAGGCGGGAGGACGAGGGCGGAGGTTGTTCTTGTGGAGCGACCTGAAGTCGGGGGAACACGATTAAAATACCTCCCCCAGGATTAGGTCGGGCCTGCCCCCCTACAGGAGGGTTTTCGACGAAGAATAAAACATACCCCACAAAATTGTCGAAAAATGCTCAAAACATAGTCCCCATACTATGTTTGGAAGATGTTTGGATTATGTTTGGACTATTTTTAAGGTATTGTTTATTTGTCGTCGAAAATCCCCCTGTAGGCTGACACGCCCGACCCAACCCTAGGAATCGGAGGACCCTTCATTCTTACCCTGCTGGGGGGGGGCCTATAGCCGCTGCCTGGCCCAGCGCCCTGACCTCGGGGACGCCCCCCCCGCGCGGAGGCGGAGAGGAGGACGAGGACGAACCACAACGAGGAGAAAGGCGGAAGGCGCAGGAGCAGGAGGAGGAGGAGGAGGAGGAGGAGGAGATGGAGGAGGAGGAGGAGGAGAAGGACGAGGAGGACGACGAGGAGGGCGAGGAGGAGGACGACGACGAGGAGGAGGAGGACGAGGAGGGCGAGGAGGACGAGGACGAGGCGGGAGGAGCAGCCTCGCGGCGGAGGAGCCGGCGGCGGAGCAGCCGGCGGCGGGCAGGCGTGCCCCGCGGGAGGGCCGCCCCGCGCGGGGCACCGCGCGGCGCCGAGGGGGCGCGCGCCCGAGCGCGCCCCCCCGCGCAGGGGCGCCGCGCGGCGCCGCGCCGCGCCAGAGCGAGGCCGCTGAGCGCCCGCGATGGGGCCGCGGGGGGCCGCCACGTGCCGTCGTCGCGCGCGTCGTTTTGTTGCACATGTGTTCGTCCTTCGATGTTCGATTTTCGTCCTCCGATGTGTTCGTCCTTGGTTTGTGTTTAAACAGTGTTCCGTCTTTCGATGTTCGTCCATTTTTGCCATTTCGATCCTCAGTGTTTTCCGTCGCTGATGTGATCTCGAGTTCTCTTCCCACGGAGCTCGCCATTCGTGTCGGCGCTGGTCTTCCCCTCCGATTTCCAGATCGTCCCATTTGTTCACGGGAACCACGCTTGTTTCTGTCCGTGTGTCGCTCTCTCCTCCTGAGTCAGTTAACTGGCCCGAGGTGCTCCCAGCCTTGCGCTCCCCGTTGAGGCCCCAGCGGCCCTCTGGGATCGTGAGGGGGCTCTGGAGGCCGAGGGGGCCTCCATGGAAATCCTGAGGGCACTGGGCCAGGGGCACTCCTGGCAACCTAGGCCAAACACCTTCGCGCTCTGTGCTCCACGAAGCGCAGATCCTCTTCGCGCTCTCGCGCCGCCTCCCTCCCCCCCTCCGGAAAAGGACGAGGGACTCGCGCCTCGCTCCGAGCTCGCCCAGAACGCGCAGCGCCACGCGCGACCAACCTCGCACCCTCGTGGTTCCCCTGGGCCCAGTGGGCTCTGAAGCGACAGGGCCGTGTTTGTTGGCGGCTTCGACGCCATTTGCTTGCCTGCTCCGTCACGCGTGCTTCCTTCTGGTTCCGGCCCCGGCTCCAATGCCGGAGCCGCTTCTGTTGCCGCTTCCGGTCGCCGCTTTTTGTTGCCGCTTCCATGTGCAAGAGACACTTGTTCGGAAGCGGTGCAACCACGGCCCTGCCGCTTCCGGGGCGCAACACCCGATCCCAAAAATGCGGCGTCCTGATTTTGTTCAGTACGGGGCCCCTGGAAGTCCCGACCCTCTCCCTGGGACCGGTTTTTGGTCCTGAGTCGTTTTTGTCCCGAGGCCCAGCGAGGGCCAACCAGGGCCGACAAAGGCACAAAACCATCCATCCTGATTTCTTGTTGTACGACGTGATCATGTCTGGGATCCTTTCCTTGAGCAGGGACCGGCCGTCCCGGCATTCCTATAGGCCTACCACGGAATGCTCTCAGAACCCAAACAAGTTCCAATAACAAGCACCATGTACTTAGAACATAAAAGCCGATGCGCCAACACAAGGCAGCCCCAGCCAGAAATGTTCTGAGAACCCTTCGTGCAAAGCACAACCAGCTCTCAGAACACTCCTTGGTGGCCTTACCTTGCCATCGCTCGGACGTCCATTTCCCGCGCCTTTGTCGGTTTCGTGCGTGTTTTTTTTTGCTCGACGGTCCAGGATGGTCCTCGATGGTCCTCGCTGAGAAAAAAATACACACGTCCGAGCGATGCCAGGTTACAGGCAGGCCGAGACGCCTCGCCACTGCTTGAGCTCCCGCTCCTCGACGGCGGGCCCGCGCCTCGGCCTATCGCCGCTGCCCTCGGCCGAGCGCCGGGGCGGCGCCCGCGCGCGTCAGGCCTCCGGGGGGGGGCCGCCCGCCGCCGCGTGCTCCGCGGGGCGCGCGTGGTGGGGCGCCAGCGCCCGCTGCAGCTGCAGCAGGAAGTCCTCCTGGGGGGGGGGTCGGGGCAGCCAGAGGGGGGCCTCGATCCTCCCCCCATCCCCCCCTGCCCCCCTCCCTGCCTCCTCCCTCCTCCTCGTCCTCCTGCCTCCCCCGCCTCCCTCCCCTCCTCTCCTCCTCCTCCTCCTCCTCCTCCTCCTCCTCCTCCTCCTCCTCCTCCTCCTCCTCCTCCTGTTCCTCGTCATCCCTCCTCGTCATGTTTCCTCCCTCCTCTTCCCTTCTCTTCCTCCTTCCCTGTTTCTTCTAGCTACATCCCCCCTGTCGCACGGCTCTACAAAATGTGGCTCTCGCCTCAGCGCCGAGCACACTCGACCAGGTGGAGGGCGGATCTTGCTCCACATGTGGCGATTGCCCTAGCGCCGCGCACACTCGCAGGTCAACGTCCCGGGCATGGTGTGATGGCACGATGTCTGACCGTCAGGGCGCGACGGTCACGTGGATTTGCGGCGCGAGCCCCAGATAACCCAAACGCATAGCGGTGTGGTACGAATTCTGGATGGTCACGACGCAGCAGTAGCATTGATGCGCGGCGTTGAGATGCTGGGATTGGTGATTCGGCATTGTTGTTCATTTTCAATCGGTGACTTCCAACGGGGAACTTCCCAGAGTGACACGAATCATTGTAAGGACCTATGGAGCGGGAATATGGAGGGAGGGTATATTGCAACATTGCTTACGAGCATTGGGTTTACACTGGTCCTCCTTCTCCTCCTCGACCTCCCCCTCCTAGATCTCCCAGCTCTCCCCCCTCCTTCTTTCGGAGCTTGGCTGCAACAGGGACACTCCTTAGAGCAAGGAGATGGTGTGGAATATGATGCGGCCTTGTTGTATGACACCTTTTTTTGCTTGTGAGCTGTGAGGCGATGGCTCATAGCAGCTCTCAGCGTGGAAACCTTCGAAGCCCTGCAGGCCATCCTCGAAGGCCTCGGGGGGCCGAAGCTGTTTCCTCGAGCGGTCTTGTGCGAGTCAGTACCCTGGCAATCGGAACGGGAACCCCAGTGGCTGCACTGTGGCCTGTCTCAGGGCCCCCACCGTCGAAGCTAGCCCTGAGCGGGGTACGGAAAAAAGGTTGTCCGATGCCCAACAGCAAGTGTTGTCCACAACCGACAGCGGCCGGTGTTCGGCAGGCGGCTTGTGGTCTCCAGTGGACACCGTCCGCGGCGGCGCCGACAGCGAGTCCTGCTCAAAATGAGCAGGAACTGCTGTCGGTCTTTGTACCCTGTCTTTCCGCACCCCTTTCGATCGTCCCGGGGCCTCCCAGAACCTCCCAAGCCCTCCCGCGCGCCGCGTGCGGCGGTGGGCACGGAGAGCGGCAATCGTCCTCCTGTGCGGCCCCCGGCGGAGGGCCCAGCACGAAGGCCCTCTGGGGCAGGCAAGCGAGGGAGGAGAGGCCCGCAGGGCGCGAGGCCTCGGACGACCCCGACCCCGTCCCTGCTGACGCTGCCCTCCCCATCGCAAGATGCGTTCGGTCCAGCCTCCTTGTGTCGTCGGCGCCCTCCATCTCCTCCCTCCTCCGAGGGGCGACGATGGGTGGGGGGGAGGGGTCCAAAAGGCGGGGGGGGGGCAAGATGGACCTGGCTGATGCTCCCCCCATTCGATCCTCCTTCCCCATCCCCCCTTCGATCTTCCTCTTCCCTCCCCCGTCCTCATACCCTCCCATCCCCTCCCCTCCCACCCCCCCCCTCGATCCTCCCACCCTTCGATCCTCCCACCCTTCGATCCTCCCTCCTCCCCCATCCCCCCCTTCGAGCCTCCCTCCCCCCTCCCCCCCCTCTCCTCCCCTCCCCTCCCCCCCTTCGATCCTCCCAGCCTTCGGTCCACCACTCCCCCCCCCCTCCCCTTCGATCCTCCCCCCTTCCATCCTCTCCCCTTCGATCCTTCCCCCTCCCGTCCCCCCGTCCCCCTTCCCCGCCCCGCGGTGGCCGGGCGACCAGGGACCCGCGGGGCTGGGCAGAGGCCCGCCACTGGCGCTCTGCCGGATGCAAAGCTGGTGCCCTGCCGGTTGCACAGGGGCCCAGAGGGACACGCAAAAAAAGTTGACTACCTACCAGACCACCCCAACCCAACCCGAAGACCCGAATTTCGGGTTGGCGGGGGTAAGGGTTCCACATGTGTTTGTTCGATGTTTCCCGACCCCCCCACACTAGAAATCGAGGGTAAATCTGAGCCTTCGGGTTGGGTTGGGGTGGTTTGGTGGGTGGTGAGAAGTACAGTCAAAACGTGCATTAACCGGAAGCTGGGCGAGCACCTCCATATGTCCCTCCTCCTGTTCGCCCCTGCGGCCCCGAGCATCGGCACAAGAAGGCCCCAGGATAGCAACGGATGGTCCCCGACTAGATCAAGGGGTCAGCGGATGTGGCGCAAGCCTATAAGACACAATCAAAACGTGCATGAATGGGAAGCTGGGCGAGGCTGGCAAATCCGTGGCTGCTAAAACGGTCTTCCCGGAAGACACCAAAAACACGTTCCAGGGATAAGACTCAACGCCCTCGGCGCACGAAATAGTAAACGGGCTGCTTCCCGGAAAAACAAACCAATTCCCCGGAACTCCGTGTTAGAAGCAACGGGTTTGCCAGCCTTCGCCTGGCTTGTGAATTAAGACGGATGGTCATCCCCCTCATGTTTCCCGACCTTCCGCCCTAACCTTCCGCCCCTCTTCGGATATGGTCGATGTTGGTTTCCTTGAGTTGCAGAATGTGTCGATGAACTTCGATTAACTATTCCGCACCTTCCGTTGAGGTCAGATGGTATGGAAGGTGGAGGTGGAGGTGGATAGGGACGCAAGACGCTTAAAGGCCGAAACTGGATTTTGTGTGCTGCGGGCGACCCGTGAAAACGGCTAAGGACGGGGCGCAGAGGCAAGGACACGGGATGACCCTCGATGAAGGCGCGCGTCCTTGCTAGGCGCGTTGACTGCAGACATCAATACCTGGATTCCAAATATCTTCAAGATCTTGCTGACTTTCATCTTCTCCTCCACTTCTCCCATATTCTACAACATGCTCCTGGAAGTCGACGTTTAATTGTGACTGTGTTTTTCACTGCCTGAAGACTGGCCCAGCTCCCTCCGGCAGCGCCCGCTCCAGGAAGCCGACAAGCACGGAAAAAACGCCGAGATCGAGGAAGAGGCGCCCGGATCGAGGCGGCGAGGAGTAAGGACAGCAAGGACCGCCGGGACCCTCCGAGCAACAACAGCGGCTACTCCGAGTTTTCGTCGGACGGCTCGTGGCAGCCCATTGGCAACATCGATTGGTCAACGACAACGCCATCGTCTTCGCCCTCACTGCACGAAGCCGAACGAACTACGACGACTACGACAGGAGATGGCCGCCAACAACTTTTGACCGCGCGTTTTCCCCTTTTGGGGGGCCTCCTGGTAGGCTCTCGTCGCCACCGCCGGAGTCGCCTCAACATTCTGGTCAGAGCGCACCCCCCGGGAGAGGCCCGGTGAGTGGCGGTAGGGGTATACCTGTTGGCTCCTCCAGCTGCCAGGCCCAGACCTCCGCCAATCGAAGAAAAAACTCAGCATAAACATAAATGAAGGGGCCCACAAACACACAAATAAATACACACAAATAAGAATATTTCCAAAATTTTCACATATTTTCTGGGTGTCTGTCTTCCCCCCCACTTCCCATATTTTCCCATATTTTCCTGGGGATCGACGATTTATATTGTCTGTGTGTTTCTCCCCCTCCTGAATAAACTGTTGGCGCTCCGCCCGGACCTCTTGCATCTGCGCTGGACCCCCCTGGCGGCAACCCTCGGCGCCGGCGCTGGCGCGTTCCGCGCGCCCCGGAGGGGGGCCCAGCGAAGATCCAAGCAATCTGCGCTGACCGTCAAGCTTGTGTTTGTGTGGTTGTTTCGACAGAGGCGCCCAAATCGAGGAACAACTTGCCTAGAAGGCCAGCTCGAGTAAGCGGCGACACCTGAACCCTGCCCCCCCCCCCTGATCATGGATTCTTTTGAATCGATGGGAGGCGGGGGTAGCATTCGGATTTCGTCACGTGCTCGGCGAACTCCCGAACCCGAGGGGGCGCCCAAGAGGGGGGCGTCCAAGAGGGAGGGGGCGCAAATCATGGCCAGCGGTATGTGCGCGGCCCACGGAGGGGACCAGGGACGTAATGACATAAGAAAAGGCGCCATGAAATCTGAGGAAGCATCATGGCCCACGCCATGATATGCACCCCCCCTAATCATCACTCCCCTCTTGGCCGCCCCCGCCCTTCTTTCGGCGGCGGACAAACCTCCCTTTCGCAAACCACCCACTTAGTGAAAACGGCCTAGGACCGAAACCGACGGACCTGGACCCGCAGAAATGACGGCCGCGACGCCCTCTCGCGAACCGAAAACGGCCAATCCGCTCATCGACGCGTCAGGCTAGGTCTATCAACCTCCGATTCTCCTCCTACGAGCAGCGCCCGATCCTGTGGTGGCAGCACCTCGCGGCGCCCGCCAGGAAACCAGCCTGCCCCCGACCGGTCGGACACGAGGTCGCTGACGCTCGGCGGCGCAGACGCGAGGGGGCGGCGCCGAGAGGGGCCCATGCCGCCGGCACGTGCCGTCGGGGCCAGCCGCCGCCGCTCCCGCATCGAGCGGCGCATTCCGTTCCACCCAGGACCCCCTCGGGCGGTGACACGAAGCACGACGGGAGGCGCTTCGCCGTGTTCTGACGCTCGCCGCGGGACCCTTCCGCGTCCGAGCGCCTCCCCCCTCCTCCCCTCGCGCGGCCGCTCTCTGCTTCGCCCCCTCCTCGCGCACGCCGGACAATGCGCCGATGGGTCGCCCCAGGCCGCCCCGCGCGGGTGCGGACTGCCTCTGCCTCGCCGCCCGCGAGAAGTGCTCCGCAGGTCTCGGCCTCTGAGGCCCCTTGCCGGGCCTCGGGGCCGTGGAAAAGCGGCCCAGGACGGAGCAGTTTTAACGCATAAGATTTTAAACATAGGATCTTAATACATGATTATGTATGAATAATTCATGCATGACCTCATCGTTGTGTTCAATACTAAAACCCATGCATGTTTAATACATGATCCGCACGCAGAGCATGTATTAAAAACGGCAACTGGATGCAAAATTGGTCCAAGGGAATGGGCGGAGGCCTCTGGGGGTCGACGTCATGGAAAAATCATGACTTCGGGGGTGGAGCTCGGATCTCGCACTCAGGTGAACGCATTCTGATCCCTGCCCCCGCCGCACATCGGAAGGCCTGCATCGTGGGTCGGCGACGTTGGCTCATGAGACCGCAGGGGGGGGGCTTCTACAAAGCCTGTTATCGGAGGTGGACAAACCTCCCTTTAGCAAACCACCCTTTAGTGAAAACGGCCTGGGACCAACACCGACGGACCTGGACCGCAAAAATGACGGCCGCGACGCCCTCTCGCGAACCGAAAACGGCCAATTCGCTAATCGACGTGTCAGGGTAGGAGGTCTATCAACCTCCGATTTTAGGATTAGGTCGGCCATGTCCCTCCTACAGGCCAATTTCGAACGAAAATGTTAAAGCATACTCCAAAAATATTCAACAATACTGGAGAAAAACGTCCCCAGACAATTTTTTGACTCTTTTTGCATATTCCCCCTGTAGAGGGACAGGCCCGATGTTATTTCAGGAGGCACCAGATGCTGCTCAGAGGGCCCCCTCGGCCTCCCAAGGCGAAGGCCGCCCCCCTCGGGCCGCCCCCTCTGTGCGCGCCGCCGGGGAAGTGGTAGATGCTGCCCCTCTCGCCGGACGCCTTCTGCCTCGCGTGCTCCTCCGCCACCTCCCGGCACCTGGTGGCGGCGCGCAGCCGGGGGGTAGGAGGAGGGGGGGAAGGCTGCTTCGAAGGGCGCTGCCCCGTGGAGGCGCAAATCTGCAAGACAGGGCCCGCACCCTCGGAGAAGCAGGGGTGCTTCTGAGATAGGGGACCCACCAAGGACGTAAGCGCCCAACCACGTGCATGGACATGGCCCTCTATATCCGCGAGACTGGCAGCGTGGTACGGACGCTCTGGCAATGCCTTCTCTCGAAGCAAACGTGGATTCATGTACGTGTAAGTCCTTCTTTCGCTCCCGATGAAAAGGCTTTCTCCTCTTCTTTGTCTTTGCCTCCTCCTCCTCCTCCTCTCATTTCTCCTCATCCTCCCCCTCATTATCATCCTCCTCACTATCCTCCCCCTACTCCTCCCCCTCCTCCTCCGCCGCCCCCTCCTCCTCCTCCTCCTCCTCCTCCTCCTCCTCCTCCTCCTCAGCAGGCGAAGTGTAGAGGCATGGGTACATCTTCTTCCTCTGGATTTGTTTGACTACGTGTCAGTGTTCCTCCTGCAGCAGGCCCGACGCAACGCCGAGGGGGCGGAGGGCGTACCTCCTCGGTCGAGCCACGGAGCGAGCGGGCCGGACGTCTGGCCACGCGCGAGGGCGACGGGCCACAACCACCCTCTGGCCACAGGCGAGGGCGACGGGCCACACGCGAGGGCGTCTGGCCCTCAGAGCCCTCCGGGAGGCGACGTGAGCCAGGAGGGCCACGCACGTGGGGGATACTAGGGGGCCACATCCCTGACCTTCCAGAGTGCAAAACAAAAAAAACACTCCAGACCTACAGATCGATCTGGGGCACGTCTATCCATGTCCAGTGCGCGCTCCTGGGGAAGGGAGCCCGAAACTCCATATTGCAGTGGATATGGACAGAAGCTCTTCGAGCGAAGCACGGCCGGTGAAAGTGGCAAAAGATGGGCATCAAAAGGGGCAGGGATGCAAGGGTCCCCTTGAGAGGGTTGCCCATCCGCGGGTTGACTGTACCATTTCCCCTCCAAGTTACGGGTAAGAGTGGAGGGGCGGGGAGGTGGAGTCGTCGGCAGCCTCTGCAAGGCGCAGGCGCAGAGCTTTTCACAACGTGCGCAACGATCCCGCCGCAGGCGCCGATATCCCGCAAGAGCAATGTGGGTAGGTCGGGGGTGGGTCGCGGGCGGGTCGCGGGTGGGTCGCGGGTGGGTCGCGGGTGGGTCGCGGGTGGGTCGCGGGCGGGTCGCGGGTAGGCCCAGGCGGGTCGCGGGCGAGGACGACGACAACACAACAGCAAGAATCCTCACCGCGGGAGCCCACTTCAAGCACGCACCCAGGGATGGTACAAGACCATTGGGCCACCCCTGGGCCCAGGGGATGACCCCCCTGGCCAAGCACGGTGACGGTGGCGCCGTGATCTTGTCCACGTCGTGGCCGCCCCAGAGGTCTGGACGACATCCACGGTCCGGGGGACGGTCAGAGCCCCCAGCCGCAGAAACAATCGAAGACCTCCCATAACAAGATTGGTCACGTTTGCGAGGCTGTGAACAGGGACCGACCGTCCCGACATTCCTACAGGCATACCACGACATGATCTTGAAACCAAAAACGAATATGCTACGAACCAAGACAATGTAACGCCCATGGAACAGGAGGCCGATGAGGTAAAACGAGAAACACTCTCAACCAGGAATATTCTACCGACAACCCGTGCAGACCACATGCGGCTTCTTAGAACATCCTTTGGTGGGCCTATAGGCGAGCCAAGACGCTCCGCTAACGCTTGCAGGCTGCAAGGCCGTCTCTCGGCGCCAGATGCCCCGTGCGGCTGGCGGTGAGCCCCTTTCTCTCCTCCTCCTCCTCCTCCTTCTCCGCCACCTCCTCCTCCTCCTAACTCCTCCTCCTCTTCCTCCTCTTCCTCCTCCTCCTCCGCCTCCTCCTCCTCTCCCTCCTCCTCCTCCTCCCCCTCCTCTTCCTCCCCCTCCTCGTCCCCCTCCTCCTCCTCCTCCTCCTCCTCCTGCTCCTCCTCCTCTCCCGCCTCCTCCTCATCCTTCACCTCCTCCTCCTGCTCCTCCTCCTCCTCCCGACTCCTCCTCCTTCTCCTCCATCATCATCATCATCATCATCATCATCATCATCATCATCATCATCATCATCATCATCATCATCATCATCAACATCATCATCATGTTCATCGTCATCGTCATCGTCATCATCATCATCATCATCATCATCATCATCATCATCAGCAGCAGCAGCAGCAGCATCAGCATCAGCATCAGCATCATCATCATCAGCATCATCATCAGCATCATCAGCACCAGCATAAGCATCAGCATCAGCATCATCATCATCAGCAGCATCATCATCATCACCACCACCACCACTCCCCCCCTCCGCCTGGCGGACATCCACTCCGCGGCCGCCGCGGAGTCGAAGGCGGGCCTCTCCGCCTGCCTGTGCGGGGGGGGGATCGAACGGCGCAAGAACCGGCTCGCGGGGCGGGAGGAGGAGGAGGAGGAGGAGGAGGAGGAGGAGGAGGAGGAGGAGGAGGAGGAGGAGGAGGAGGAGGAGGGAGGAGGAGGAAGGAGGAGGAGGAGGAGGAGGAGGGAGGAGGAGGAGGAGGAAGAGGAAGGAGGAGGACGAGGAAAAAAAGTTGGAAGGGGGGGACAACGGCCTGGTCTCGGCAAGACACCGCCGATTCGACTGATCTCGCCGATAGGCCCCCGACAGCGTAACCACATGCGTACCTGGGAAGGGCGGAGGGGCCCACTGACGCCGGGTGGCGATGACTGGCCGGTCGGGGGGCTCGGTGCGTCGCCGTCCCCCCCCCCCGGGCCAGCCCCTGCTCTTGCCAAGGATGGGTCATTCAGAAAGGACGGGGCCCTCAATGAGGCCACGTGTCAATGTGTTATTATCAAGGTTGGGGGAGGCTGCGGGCAAGACTTCTATCCTTACGTATTGGATTCTCTTGGAAGGGGCTCCAGGGGGGGGGGGGGGGGGGCAACGGCCTGGACTCGGCAAGACACCGCCGATTGATCTCACCGATCAGCCCCCGACAGCGAAGCCGCATGCGTTCCCAGGCGAGGCGGAGGGGCCGAGGCGCCGAGCGGCGATGACTGGGCGGTCGGGGCCCGATCCGTCGCCCCCCCACAACCCCTGGCCAGCCCCTGCCGCTGCCCAGGATGAGTCCTTCGGAAAGGGGACCTCCTCCTCCTCCTCATCCTCCTCCTCCTCCTCGTCCCTCCTCCTCCTCCTCCTTCTCCTCCTCCCCCTTCTCCTCCTCCTCCTCCTCCTCCTCCTCCTCGTCGGGCGGTCGGGGCTCGATGCGTCGCCGCTTCCCCGGGGCCAGCACCTGCCGTTGCCCAGGATGAGCCCTTTCCAATGACAGCCGGGAGATCTTCGCACGAAAGACTCGGAGCTATGAATGCCCGACGAAGGCGGCCATCAAATTAAACCTGCTTCTGCCCGGGATGAGCCCTTCAGAAAGAAAACATCCCGCGATATCGTCGTGGGACGCACAGAGACTTGCCGATACTAAATGTCCTCCTTGGAGGCGCGCGTCCGACCCGAACATCTAATACACCCATCTTGTAGTATATCGTTTCCCGAGCGGTGTGGCCAGAGAGCGCCCGCACGACGCGTATACTGTAAGACATATCGGTGCGCGCGTCGCCCCTGGGGGGTCGACGCACACATAGTATCAGTATGTTGGGGTGACGCCGACGTCGCACGAAAGACGCAGGGCTATGAGGGCCGATGAAAGCGGCCATGTGAGCGTCTCTGTATTCGGCGTTTCGACATTGGGCGGCAAAGGGGGGGGGGGCGGATGGGGGGGGTCTGGCTCCAGACCTCTGCTTAGTGCGACTGTTTGCAAGAGTGCGGCCAATGGTGGAGGGCCTCCACCTGTTCGAAACAAGCGCCAAGAACAGCGAAGATCTACTCTAAAGGGGGGGAGGGGGAGGGCGAGGGTCCGCGCCGATCGGCAAAAAAGCAAGGAATAAAACAACGATCACCATCAAATCAGACCTGTTTTGTTCTGCCACCGTGCCTCCTGGCAGGTTACGGTGTGGAAGAATGCCGAGGGCTGCCTGGTCGATTCTCATCAGAGATCGCATGGCTTTCTGTTTATCGTTGCTACTCTGAGATTCATATCGATGTGTTTGGTTCTAATGAGGGACGACCTTCAATCTAACCAAACGATTCTAGTCGATTCGAATCAGAAGTTATGTTCGATCTATCTTTATGGTGCTGCCAAGGTTTGCGCGTATCGGTTATAATGACAGAGATCACCTCTCCCTGTGCCTGCGGACTGCTGCGCTCATGCCCTCTGCTCACGAGCAACAGCATCAGCATCAGCATCAGCATCAGCATCAGCATCATCAGCAGCATAATCAGCATCATCATCATCATCGTCATGATCATCGGCAGCAGCAACAGCATCGACATCATCAACATCAATATCAACATCGACAGCATCAGCATCCTAATCAGCATCATCGTCATCATCATCACCAGCATCAGCATCATCAATAGCATCATCACCACCATCATCATCAACCTCATCATCGTCATCACCATGAGCGCCATCATCAGCATCGTAAGCCGCAGCAGCATCGTGATCAGCATCCTCATCAATATCATCACCATCGTCATTATCATAATAATCACAAATACCATCAACATCATAATCAGCTTCAACAACAACAACAGCATCATCACCGTTAGCATCGCCCAGAAGCAACATCAGCGCAACAGCAGCAGCATAATCAGACTCGGCATCATTGTCATCGTCATCATCATCATCAGCATCATCATCATCAGCATCATCATCATCAGCACCAGCATCATCATTAACACGATCATCATCACCATTGTCGGCATCAACATCAGCAGCATCGTCATCCGCATCATCATCATCATCATCATCAACATCATCATCATCATCATCAGCACCATCATCATCATCACCATCATCATCATCATCATCGGTCATCATCATCACCACCATCACCATCAGCATCCTGGCACGCATCAGCATCATCGTCATCATCATCAACAGCATCCTCAGCATCACCCTCACCATGATGATCATCGACACCATCGTATAAAATCATCGACGTCATCAGCATCGTCATCATCCTCAGCAGCAGCATCATCATCTTCATCCTCGTCCTCGTCGCCATCATCAGCATTATCCTCATCCGCATCGTCATCACCATCATAATCGTCATCGTCATCAGCATCATCATCATCATTATCATCATGATCCGTATCCTCATCGTCGTCATCGTCATCGCCATCGTCGACGGCGTCACTGTCACCATTATGATCAGATCCTCACCACCAGCATCAGCATCACCATGATCATCATTACCATCACAATCACCGTCACCTTCACCACCATAATCATCACCATTGTCGTCATCATCAGCAGCATCATCATCAGCATCATGGACATCGTCTTCAGCACCATCACCATCATCATCATCAGCAGCATCATAACTATCATCAGCATCATCAGCATCGTCAGCATCATCATAATAATCATGAGTGCCATCACCATGTTCATTATCAGCAGCAGCATCAACATGATCATCATCAGCATCAGCATCAGCATCATTCTCGTTGTTATCGCCCAGCAACAGCATCAGCTCAACAGCACCATCATCATAATCATAATCAGCATTATCAGCATCCGCATCATCACCAGCTCATCAGCAGCAGCAGAATCATATTCGGCATCATTATCAGCATCCTCATCATCAACATCGTCGGCTTTATCTTCGGCATAATGATCATCCGCCTCATCATCGGTTACCAATATCGCCGTCATCATCACCATCAGTATTAGAGTCATCATCATACGCATCAGCATCATTCGCATCATCATCACATTAATAATCATCATCATAATCAGCATCATCATCAGCATCATCTTCATCATACTAATCAGAAACAACATCAACATCATCGTCATCCCCCCTTGCATCCTTTGAAGCCTCATCATCATCATTACAACTCTCCCAAGCTGGGAGACACGAGGTGGCACACGTGACGGCCTCCTGTGCCTCTCGAACAGTCGCCACCCAGAACGCTGGCCCGGCACGGTGGCGGGACTTGCCGCAGGCGGCTGGATAGGCCTGAGTGCGCGGGGACTCATTCGAAGCGCCCAAGAGTCAATTGGATACACCAGGAGTATGTCAGCTCTGGCTGGTGCTCGACCACGGATGTAAAACGCCGATGTTGAATTGCATTAGAAAGTTAGCATCGAGTCGGGAAATCGGATCCGATTCGGGATGCGGGGCGGATCGGGCCGGTACGGAAGCGTGCTCTCGAATCGGATGAGCCACACCAGGACGCACCGCAGCGCTCCGCCAAAATAGCGGGCCGCACCCAGAAATCTGATGTTGTGTTTTTGTCCATATGGGGCTTTTGATGGTCCCAGGGCCCCGCGAGAGCCGATCACGGCGCAGAACCTCTGCCTTGACTTTTTCAATACGTTTGATCTCCTTGCCCCCGACAACCAGACCGCAGCCGGCCAACCTGGCCGAGATCGACACGTCGAACCGGGCCGTTCGAGGTGGGCCCCCTGCTGGAAGAAAAAACGGCACGAACATACACGCTTGGAGGTCCGCGCGGATTGCTTGGCTCCGCGCTGGGCCCCCCTCCCTGGCGCGCCTCCGGCGCGCCAGGAGCGGCGCCGGAGGCGCCGCCAAGGGGGCCCAGGCGCCGACCCCCAGAAAACTCGCGCGGACTGTCGAGACGGTATGTTTCTGCCGTCATGCCTTCGACTGCTGCCCCCGCGGCGATCAAGCAAGGGGCCTGGCGCGGGATGGCATGGCGACCTCCACGGCCCGTGGCCCAAGCGGGGGGCCGCCAGCGCGGCACGCCGAGCTGCAGACAGAGGGCGCCCACGCGCGAGCCTGCGCGGGCAGCCTGCGCTGCCAGCGTCGGCGAAGACGACCCCGCGCTGGTTGCTGCCTGCGCGGGGCCCGGAGATCTCAGGCCCCGCGGGGGGCAAAAAACTTGGCTTCTCCACAGTCCGCGCGGCCTTCTGGAATCGGCGCCTGGGCCTCCGACCTGAAGGGGCCCAGGGACACACCATACATGGACACAAATAAAGGATTCCCCATCTTTCCACTATCTGGGTAGTCGAAGCCAATCTGGCGCATCTGGCAGGCCCAATCTGGCAAACGGGGGCAATCTGACAAGGGAGCCAACGCGAATCCAGTCTGGCGAATAACCCCAATCCTCCAACTTGGCCAGGCCAGATGGGCCCCTGGGGCCCAATCCAATCTGACAGCCTGGCCTTCGACTACCCAGACTATTTTGGGGACCTCCGTATTCCCCCCCTCTTCCCGTAAGTTCGCATACCTTCCCGGCAATCGACGATCCACTGGGTCTGTGTCCTGTCCCCTCCCGACGACCACGAGACCGGACCCGCCCGGCCGCGGCCCACGCCCCGAGCCCGGCCCCCCGGCTGCCCCCCCGCGGCGCCTGCCCTTGGCCCGCGCCGGCTCGCCCGCGGCGGCGCGCGGGACGCCGCCCTCGCTCGGCGGCCCCTCGGGGGGGGGGGGGGGGGGCGGCCCCCGCGCGGGTGCTCCACGGAGGCTCGCTCTGCGCGGGCAGGATCTGCGGGAGCGTTTCTGCGCCGGAGGGCCAGCCAGAGGAGCTGCGCTGGCCAGAGAGCCATGGAAACGGGGATGCCGTCGAAGCGAGTGGGGCCACAGTGCAGGAGCATGGAGGGAGACAGGGCGGCGGCCGAAGGAGGGGGAAAAGAAGATTGGTGGGAACGAGGCAAGGCGGCACCAGCACCACCATAGCAAGGAGATGCGAGGAGCAGGCGGGGGGTCTTCCTGGTGGTGTGGCCCCCCCCTCTCGCTCGAGGCAGGCATCCCCACCCTCCAGCTCGGGGAGGCCTCGTGGACCCTCTCGCTGGAGGCGGCCCCCTCTGGTGGTCTTGGTGTCGCTTCTCCCCCCTCCGATATACCCAGACCCCCGACGTCATGATTTTTTCATGACGCGACCCCCAGAGGTCCAGACCCATTCCCCGGGACCGGTTTTTCATCCCGAGTCGTTTTTTGACGCTCCCGAGGCCCGGTGAGGGCCCCCAGAGGCCGAAAACAGCGAAAAACCTCCCGTCGTGATTTTTTCATGACACGAGGAGGTCTGGGTATACGCCTCCTCACATCCAGAGCGTCTTGGGCTCTCTGGGAGAGAGGGGGGGCCAAAGGCAGAGAGGCCCTGTGGCCGTGGGCGAGCATCGAGCCGTGCAGAGGCCGGGTTCGGGCTCTCTCCCCACCAATCCAATCCACTGCGCCTCGGGCGTCCGGGGGCAGGGCGCCCGAGAGTCCAGGAGCCGGCGGATATGTGGCTGCACCTCCTAGGAAGGCACCAACTATACACCAACACCGATCCTGGCCCAGGATCACCCTGGGCCCAGGATCGGTGTATGTGGCTGCACACCCTGCCCGCGTGAGAGGCTCGTTCGGGGGACCCTCCCGGAACTGCTCGCTCCTCCCACGCGGCGGTGCCGCGCAAGACGTCCGTCGCTTTCAGTTGAGCTCGAGTCTCGGAGCTCGAGTCTGGCCTGGGTCGAGCTGGGGTCGAACACATCCGTCGGGTGGGCCGCAGGAGGGTCCCCGAGACGAGTGTGTGGCTGAAGGGCACGTCGGCCAGCAACCTGGCGATGCCAAATCGTCCCGATTCGGGCAAGTTTCGTGGCAACTCATGGGAGCCTGCCATACCATGTAGTAAGCTCTTGCGAATCGACGCGAATCGACGCTAAATCAACGCTAGCTCGACGCTAAATCGACGCTAGTGGACGCTAAAACGACGCTCATCGACGCTAACTTGGCGCAAAATTGGCGCTTACCAGACGCTGGTCGAAGCTAGTGCATGCTAAACGGAAGTATGAGGGTAATTACACAAGGCTCCAATGATTTGAAACCGAAGGGCCATGCTGCAGTGCCTGGAAGAAGCTCTAAGCCCAGAGCCCCGACGTCACGTTTTGTTTCGCAACGCGGGCCCCTGGAGGGTTCGACCCATTCCGCGGGACACGCATTCATCCTGAGTCGAGTTTTGCCCTGGCCCAGCGAAGGCTCCCAGAGGCCGAAAATAGCAACGAACGAAGTAACCGTCGTGACTTTTTCACGATACGAGGGGGTATGGAAAAGTGGGAACTGGGCGACGAAAAGGGACGGGCATTATGCAACATCTTGGTTCGCCTTACGAGCGCCCTGGGCGTTGTGTTAGCGTTTTCGAATGTAGGCTCGTGACGGGCTGAAAACGCTACAGAGAATTGTTGTTGTTAATGTTTGTTGGGGCTGTTTTGTTGGCGTTGTTTGCTTTGCGTGCCTGGGGCGCTTTTAGGCTGAAAACGCTAACAACAACGCCCTGGGTAGATTCAAGGCGAACCCAAGCGCAACATGCCGTAGCAACCTTACGCGGTGGCGTACGCGGGCCGCTGGCGCGGCACGCCATAATGGAAACGAGAGCGCGCGCACGAGCGGCCTCACGACGGCAACTTAGGCGACAATGTCCGCGCAAACGACCAAGTTTTTTCTCGGCGGCGAGCTAGGGGGGGACGTGAGAAGGAGAAGTCCTCCTCAGAAGGCAACGGGACTTCTCAGAAGCCATCGCGCCTTCAGAGAAGTTGTTTTGTGTTCGGAGAAAGCTTAGAAAACTTCTCAGAAGGCCACGGGGCTTCCGAACCTTCTGAGAAGGCCTTCCCCTTCTGACTTCCCCTCTTCGCTGGCCGCCGTTTGTCTGCGCCACTCAACTTTCGCCAGATTTTCAGTACCCGTCAGTACGGAGGCGACTCCCAGGAAGTCTTCGTCAGACCGAGAAAGGGCTATCAGGCCCGACTGATGGGCCACTGGGCCAGACTAGGCCGAACTGAGCTCGAGATTCAGCAAGATTGAGCGGGAGTAAGCCAGGTAAAGCGGGATTGGGCCAGATTTAATATGAGACGGTCAGATTATGCCAAGTTTCGGTCAGGGATGTACGAGCGTCGACTCTGAACTGAATCTTCATCTCTCAGGAGTTGCAGCCCAAGCGGCGAACGTATATGTGTCCGTGCCCTCGCGGTCGGGATTCCAGAGCGCGATCCCGCGGACACGCGGTCTCACGGCTACGTTCCGCGAGAATAGCATGCGAGAAAAAAAAACGCCCCGCATCCGCGGGGTCGCGGCCCAGGGGCCTGGCCTGCGAGGCCGCGGGTACGGATATGCTTGTCGCCCACGAAAACAATGGCCTCCCAGAAGGGATCCGAGTAGATGGGGTCAGAGGATCGCGCCGCATATCGCCAATGCATCGGCGACGTAGGCGCGGAAAAACCTGAGCCCCGCACACAGCCGCATCGCCGATGCATCGGCGATGCGGCTGGCTCATCCGACCACATCTGCTTCCATCCGATTTGGATGGCATTGAAAAAACGGCCACAATGCAGAGTGACCCTAGGCAGGGGTGACCTCTGGTGCGCGGCTTGAGGGGGGACCCACGCGTGCAAGACTCTACACTCTACCGCATCGCGTCCGGCGATCGGGCGACCCAAGTGGGCCCGCACCACAGGATGCTCCGGCGAAGGGGTCACCTTACGTGCAGTCGGCAGACCTCGTCTTCGGCGGGGGGGGAGCGTCGGGCGGGGTAGGAGGGAACGAGGGGAGGCGGGGAAGGGTGGGGGCGAGGGGAAGGATAAGGAGGAGGAGGAGGAGAATGAGGAGGAGGAGGAGAGGAGGAGAGGAGAAAAAGGAGGAGGAGGAAGATAAGGAGAAGGAGGAGGAGGAGGAGGAGGAGGGAGGAGGAGAAGGAGGAGGAGGAGGAGGAGGGGGGGACAAGCTAGGTGCGCTCGCGTCATATCTGAC
>CAUYUJ010019476.1:0-22500 GCA_963575745.1 Prorocentrum cordatum
GGCCCCATAGGGAGCTCCACCGAAGGTCCCGGTGGCGGAACTCGCATGCGGTTCCTGCGCCCAGCACAGAGTTTCGTGGCCCCATGGGGAGCTCCATCGAAGGTCTCAGTGGCGGAGCTTGCATGCAGTTCCTGCGCCCAGTATAGCGTTTCGTGGCCCCATAGGGAGCTCCACCGAAGGTCCCAGTGGCGGAACTCGCATGCGGTTCCTGCGCCCAGTACAGCGTTTCGTGGCCCCACATTGAGCTCCACCGCTCCCCACGCCCGTGGTCTCGGTCCCCAGGTTCGTCGAGGGGCGACCCCGCCTCTCTGCGAAGGAGAGGTGCCTTGAGGGAGACGGGCCCTAGACACAGACGAAAACGGGTCTTGGAAGTCTTCCTGTTCTCGGCCCAGTTTTTTATCCCCGAGTCGTTTCTTCATAGTCCTGGGGGCCGGTCGAGGGCTCCCAGGGGCCGAGAACGGGGCAAGTCTCCCCCTGTCCTCCAGGACGCTTTGCTTCATGGTGATCCGGGTGTGCCAGCGAGAAATCGACCCCCTCATCCGTCCTGGGATCAGAATTTCTGCGGGAATCCAGCCGTTGCGACGAGAGAAGCCTCCATGATGTTAAAACTATCCTGGCGAAGGTCCCAACCATATGCAGTTGTACTTTAAACGGAGAAGGTTAAAGGCGAGGTATAAATCGAGCATGTACCGCTGCCGTGCCTGGCTCAAGCCGGGCCCGGCCAAATATATGACTGTGCCTCACCGAGGCGCACGACTGGTATCTGAGATCGGAAAATACCTTTTCCATTGAAGATGCCTCTTCTATCCTTTACTCCCGATCCCATGCTTCGTCTCGCTCTCTTGCTCATGCGATATGAGCCAAAGCCTGGGATATGGCAACGCTTGAAGCGTAACACATACCTAAGCTTACCAGCATGTTTTCGACTTGGTAGCGGAGCTGGCTACACTCTCGTGTGGCTGGCTCTCGCTCTGATTCCTGTAATCACGGCACAACTTGGTGGACTACTACTACGGTGGAATACCATGTTGCGCCGGCTCTGCGAGGAGCGGAGCCAGTCCGCGATCGAGCTAGCGGGGCAACCCGCGAACTCGAGACGCTCTCTCCTACTTCACAGCGCCACTTCACTCTCGACTTCCACCAGATGCCAATCGGCAACTCGATCGAGAACGTGGTCACCCTGCGGGGCTACCCGCAGCGGGGCCACCTGCATCCCGTGCCAGTCAGGCGCCTCACGGATACTACGCCAGAGCCTGACAAACCACAGCCTAAACCAATCACCGAAGCCGAAATGCACATGCACTGGATTAAGATAACTATCTTCGGCATTATGTGGGTAATAATGGGATGTGCTGTGGGATACATGCGGCAGGGGATGGACGACACGCGTACTACCGGCCCTTCATGGGACCCTGCCGGTACTACGCCTTTTCGCGAATACGTTCGCGAAGTACATGCATGGTTAAACGTAACGAGTGGCAATATGACACCACCACAACAAGCTGCAGCACTACAACGAGGCCTTCAAGGCCTGGCTCGTCGTATCGCCATGCAGGTCCCCTCCAGATCATCAATTATGGTGTAACTGTCAATGGACAGCCAACGGATGCAGTAACATATATACTGTACTTACTGAGCACCAAATTTGAAAATCTGGAAGATGAGCGCCAGCTCAACTCTGGCACTGCCCTTATCGACTTTCGCGTCGAAAGGGGCGAGCGAATCGACTCAGTGTTAGCACGGTTCGAGATGGCCCGTGACGAGGCTAACTCCGTTGGCTTTGTCATCCCCAACTTTCAGATCCTAACGCTGATTCTCTTCAGAGCGTTAGGCGTTGGCGCGTCACGAGCCCAACACCTGCTTGAGCCCTTCAATCATCAGATGCCCCGAACCCAAGCAGACTATGACAGGCTGCTGACCAGGATGAGGAACTACGGACATGTTGCCGAGCGCTCTCCTGGCAACATAGCGGGTATCTTCACAGGGCACCACTCGCATGCAGGTGTCTACGCCGCGACTGCGGGGTCACCCGCTGGTCCTGGCGAGCCAAATCCCTGGGCTGACCCAGCCGATATGCCCAACGAGGCCACTGCCCTTTTAGGGCAGACTGGCCAGGCATCGGCAGAGGCAGCTGAGGCGAACGCCTGGTCGAACTACTCGCCAGGCGCCGCCTACACTGCAAGCCCGCCCTCGGGCACAACCCTCTGGGGCCAAGCGGAGTCATCCGCTCAAGGGTCTCAGCCACCCTCACCGTTTGAATCTGGCACTGACACAGATACCTCATCTGACGATGAGCACATTGGCATAGTCTCTGCTGGTAATGACTACCCAGCGGATGACACTCACCTTTCTGAACAACAAAGAGCGGAAGCCGCTTTTATGGCTTATCGCAAATCAAAACGCCGTTGGAGGCGATTTATGAAGAAACCAGTCAGAAAAGTGAGACGTGCAGTACGCCGACATTTCAAACGATATGGAAAGGGTCGTGGCAAAGGGGGTCGCAGACGCCGTATGCATGGTAGGGGTATTACTGCTTTCCTCACGTCCTTAACTGATATAGTCTTTGAGGACGTTCTTATCGGAGGCAAAGGTCGGGGTCACAGGCGGACCTCCGGTAAGGGAAAAGGGCGGAGGGGCAACCCTAGGGGCGCTTCTGGCAATACTATGAAGTGTCATACATGCGGTAGCACAGATCATTTGCGCGATCAATGCCCGAAGGGGAAAGGAAAGGGATCCGTGCATTTGGCTCAAAATTCTTTTATGGATGACATAGACTACATTGACTACGAGTTTTACGTCAATCCAGAAGCGGCTCCCGCTGCGGGCTCCTCCACGTATTACGTGATGGCCCGCTACGCTGAAGCAACCGTAGCCCTGGAAGACTACGCAGTGACCCTCTTCGACGAGTTCCACGGCTGGGACGAGGTCGACGAGGTCGCGTTCAATGCTTGGTTCGGTCTTCCAGCGGGGCCACCCGCCGGCGACGAGGTCTCCGAAGCCGAGACCGTCCCGGCGACCGAGGAAGAGCTCACCGCCGCGCTGGCACCGCAGGTGATTGGCACGCCGTTGCTGCCAGACCTTTCGCGAGCTGGTTCGGAGGCGGGAGACGCTGATGACGAAATGCGGGGCCATCCCGCGTACTCTGACTCCGAAGGTGCGGAAGATGACTATAAGGACATGCTCCAAGAACAGGTCGCTGAAGCAATCCGACTCCTGAGTGCGCCAGCACATCAGCAGATAACCATGAACGACCTGCTGTCGCGCCCAGGGGCTGCACGGCTGCGTCCATACCTGGATTCGGACATGTCGGCACCTCAGATGCTGACAGCACTCCAGGCTCTAGCGGGGTCACCCGCCGAAGTGACGCCAGCCGCAACAGCGGGGCCACCCGCTTGGTCTATGGATGTATTTATGCAAGGTTGTGATCAAATAGACATTAACGACCTCACGATGGAGCAGTTAAACGACATCGGGTACTTCCGAAGCCCGTATCAACACGTGTTCATGGTCCAGGACAGCTCAGAGGACTCGGAGGACATGCGCTACGCCAAGAGGGACAGACGACCGTCGCCTCCCCGAGACTCAGAGCATGACGACCAAAGGCCAATGGCACGTGGTAGTGCGTCAGCGGGGCCAGCCCGCAGGAGGAGCCGTTCAGCTCCCAGACGCCCCACACATGATGAATCGGGCTATCCATACAGTACTGAGCACTCCGTTGGAGTATCCGCTCAGCATGTGCCGGATTGGTACATCAACTGGTACCCCGGCTATTCGATGGACGTGATCCGCCTCTGGTATTCTAAGGAGTACTGCACCAAAAGGGACGAAACTGGCGTGATAATACGTACCAAGGGTGGCAAGACCAAAACGCCAGAGGCTTGGGACAAAAGGGCTAAGAAACAGGAGATCATCAACGATCGCAAGACATACAGAAAACAAGTATGTCAGTGCGAGCCCTTCAAAGGTCACATGCGCAGTTGTCCGATGGACCGCCCCTCCAGGAGTCCTCATCACGGTGAGACCCCGTGGAATTGGTCTCATGGAGATGACGCTGGCAACGTCCATGATCCAAACAAGGAGGTCCCTGGAGGAGGAAAGCGCATCACCGAAGCCGATCGCGTCCCTATGACCGAAGAGGTGGCCAACATCGTCAGGGAAAATTGGGTACAGCTTCCCAATGACCATCGCCTCAAGGAATGGAACCGCCGATTCCATAAAGAGGCGGGGTCGCCCGCAGGATCCAGTAAAGAGGCGGGGTCACCCGCAGGATCCAGCAAAGAAGCGGGGTCACCCGCAGACGCGGCGCCAGCCGCTGGGTCCGCGGACGACGATTGGATAGCTGTTGCATCTGCTGCTGGGTCCGCCGCCGGCACTGACCACGCCGAACTGAATGAAGAATGGGCGGCGGAAGACGGCTCAGAGAATCCATTCCCTGATGGATGCGCCTGCTGGTACTGCAGCTCTTCGGCGCAGAAGTGGTTTTGCACGAGGGTAATTCACCGCCATGAAAATGGCAAGTACAAGCTGGCCATAAAAGCTACTGCCGACATCGACCAGATGAGGCAGATCATCCATGATCATGGCCAGCCAGAAGGCCCTCCTAGAGACCCTCCTGGTGCACAACCGGGCAAGGGCAGCAGACCACCTCCAAGACCTGAAGCCGACTCCTCGTCTTCACCGACTCCTGCGAAAAGGCACCCGTCCAAGAGCCCCGAAGGCACACAGGGGCGGGCGAAGACCAGAGGGATCGCCAAGACGGACGACCCTGAGCCGGTAGATCCTCCCGGTCTGTCCGTGACGGAGAGGAGGAAGGCTTTTGCTGGACCATCGACCCCGATGCCACCGGCGACCCAAGGCGATGTCAAGGACGAAGTTCGCGACAAGCCTAAGGCAGCTTTCCCAGGTGTTTGGACTCCAACTCTGCATCAGCCGCGCCTTGCACCACGACCAGGTTCGGCACGAATGAAAGCGCAGCCGAAGCCCGAAGCTGGGATGAGGTCGGTGCGGGCAGAAGCAGCCGCCAAGCTAAGGAGGACAAGGGCTCTGCGGGGCCACCCGCTAAAGCGGCGCCAGCTGCGGCAGCGGGGACACCCGCAGAAGGCACTCTCTCAAGAGAAGAACGCTTCAAAGTCCTCAAAGAATTTGGCGACCGACAGAAACTAGCCGATGATGCAGTTGCTGACCAAGGTCTCCCGCACCCTGGCGCGGAGTCATCCGCTGGAGCTGCCTCGTCAGCCGCAGGCTCTGCTGGGCCACCCGTTAAAGCGCCGCCAGCTGCATTAGCGGGGCCACCCGCGCGCGGGCAGCCAGTAATGTCTGTTCTTAGGAACATCCCTCTGGGAGCCATCGAATACTGGCAAGGCATTGAAGGCAAAGGCCCGAAGCGCACCATAAACCCACGAGTCACTCGAGACGATACGGACCGATACGAGGTCATTGATTGCCCTGATCGTCGTAACTTCGAGTGCCGCAACGACTGGGAACGTGAACAACAAACCGTGGGAAATATGTTGCGAGACAGGCCGCCACTACGCGTTGCGCAGCATAAAGCAGAGCTCCTGAAGGTCATGGAGAGGTTCGGCATGGATCCGACTTTGCCGCGCGAAGGGCAAATGACCAAGGTGTCAATATGGTTCTCTACAGCCCTACGCCATAGTCCATATTGGAAGGACGGATTCAGCCGACACTTCGAAAAGATCAGCACATTCGATCCATACGATGGCTGGGTTGTTGTTGACGATCTGCTGACAAACTGGACTGAAAATGATCAGTGGAAAGGCTATCGTGAAATGCACGAGGTGCTGATCAAGGGCAGGCCCCACACGTCATACGTGTATTGGGTGCTGCTAAACTGCTGTGAGATGATTGACCATCACGGCATGCAGAAGGGCAGGCTCCAGATGAAGTGAGTTGAGGACAGCATGCTGCTGCCTCCCAGGTTTCGACCAAAGGCACGCAGGCCACAGTACTTCATCAGAGCCACGAACGGCCACAGCAGTCCAGGCATCCACTGTCCCGAGTCGCTTTATAAGCCGATCACAACATGGATGAAAGAACCAGACAACCCAGTATATTTCATCCACGGGACACAGTGGGAGTATGTCAAGGACATCCTTGCTAATGGCCTTTCATGCCTCGCACAGGACAACCCTAAAAGGAAGGGGGGGCGCCAATTTGTGCACGGCTGCCCCTACCTCCCGGGCGACCCGAGGATTCAATCGGGCATCCGTCCTGACTCGGAGGTGCTCATATTCTGCAGCATCAACAAGATGCTGTCCAGTGGCTTCCCCCTATGGAGATCAGCAAATGACATAGTCATGACACGGGGCCACGACGGACGCATACCGCCCGATCATATCCTCCAGATTGTGAGCATTGCGAAATATCGGGTCGGCGAAGCCTGGAGCAATCCGCTGGCTTATGACAAGTCGCGGAGGCGGGGCCAACCCGCGGACAGGATTCGCACCGATGACTACCTGCCACTTAAAATGTGTGACAGAACTCTGGGTGTAATGGAAGATCACGCCATGTACCTTAAGGGCTGGACTAAGACGGACGGTCGTCCATTCAATTTGGTCATGACCGAGCAAGATGTTGCTCCACGACCGTACGACACACAGACAGTCCTCATGATGAATGCCCAGGAGGACGAGGTCATGCCTGAAGCGGGGCCACCCGCAGGTGCGGGGACACCCGCGGTAGACACCTCGGACGGTTCATGGCAACAAGTGGTCACACCAGTAGCAACGGTAGCATCTCCTTGTAGGCCGGACCAGCAGACATGGGTCCAGGCCCTCAACAGCTATTTGACACCAGCCGACGTCTCTGGACTGACCGATCAGCTATATCGTGCTGACCCGTGGGCAGTGCATACAGGTATCCAAGACGCACAGCAGAGGAACCTGCGCACTCTTGCGGGTCCACCAGGCGTCCTAGGACCACAACCACAACGCCCTCCGCAGCAAGCTGGAGGTGCGAGGTTTGTCCCTATGGGCGGTTCAGATGGTGGCTCGCCGTTTCGGACTCCGCCGTCTGAAACGAGCGAGAACAGCTTGTGGCAAAGACTCCAGGCGATTTGCGGGAATCCGGCGCTCGCAGCAGCACTCCAGGCGACCACTCCCTTTGGCACTCCGAGGGGTAGTGAAGGAGGAGTGGCTGCGGGGACACCCGCCGAGCGAACGCCTGCGGAGCCACCCGCGCACGCGGGGCCACCCGCTGACGGACAGCAAGGGTCAGACTATGAACGTCGGGCAGCCAACTTAAGAGCACAGGCTACCTTTCTGCAGCAACAAGCTGATAGAGTGCCCAGCCTGTTGCGGAACCGCAACATAGATGTTACGAATCATGGCGACTTTCGGCCTCTCTGGAGCTGGACTTCTGAAGATGCTCCAAATGCTGACCCCACGAATCCATGTCGACAGGTGTTTATTCCAGGAATAGCATCACACCCAATATATGGATGGGACAATCATGGACCAGCAGAGGCACAGGCCATGGACGCGCCGATGTACCCGGAGTACTACGCGCAGATGAATAATACTCCTATGATTGCGGGGCCACCTGCGAACGAATACACTCGGAATCTTGCCAATGAGATGTTTCGTTTGCAGTTTACACGAGCGGTCGATGCGCAGTCTATGCCGCACTACGCCTACATGCCCACGCCGACGGACCCCGAGACCGTAGTTCAGCCAGCTGGTCTCGCGGTGCCAGCCGCTATGAGCAGCATGCCAGACTATATCCGCGACGTGCACAACACGCAGCAAGCGATACTGGCATCTAGGCAGCAGGCTCGGGACAACGCCAGGCTGCGCCAACAACGCGCGATCCAGAGAAGGATCGAGCGTGAGACCCAAGCGGGGACACCCGCAGACGCGGGGCCACCCGCTGAACGGACAGATAGACGACCGCCACCGACGCCATATCGGGAGGGCGAAACCACTTTCGAGCGCCAAGCTCGGACTCGCCCAGACGTGCCTGCTCCAGTCATTTCAGACTACAACTTCACACAGTGCCCAATCTGTATGGACACCTACGAGATGGGCATTATAGTGTGGAGACTGGCGCGTGGGCACTTCTTCCACGATATATGCTGGGATCGTGTTGCACAGCAGCACGTCCGCAATCAGCGGCCAGGTGCGCCGAACGAGGCCCCCTGCGCTGTATGTCGTGGGCCGGGCATAGTTATAGCACATTTCCCATGTGCTGGACAGCGCGACGCTGAGTCAGAACAAGCGTGCCAGCAGGAGAGGTACGTGGCAGATGCCCGGGAAATGCGTCGGCCACGGGAAGCAGTGGAGGCACTAGAGGCTCGAGCCGCACAATCGGCGGAGCCATCCGCACGTGCCCCAGCTGCACAGGCATACCCCTGGCCAGCGCCAGAGCAAGGCATCCAGATGCCAATCCTGCCTACGCTTCGAGCACAGGAGCCCCCAGCTGCGGGGCCACCCGCTGAAGCTGCTCCCGCCGCCAAAGCGGGGCCACCCGCAAATGGACCTCCGAATCCAGGATTCCTGAGGGCAATGGAGGCCAACATCAGGCGGAGTGGCAGGAGCGGAGGCGGGACTCGAAGGCCAACTGGATCAACCAGGACCTCGCGCGCGGCAAAGCCGGTCAGCGCTAGGAGCCGGGCAAGCGCTGAGAGCGCGGAGGCAGCCCAGTTCCATACCACATTCATGATCGATACAGAGGGGCTGACCTATGCACGTGACGACACGGACACGCTGCCGCCAGGAGGTGAATGGATGTCCACACTCTCTGCGAATTATTGGGTTCTCGAACAGGAACCAATTACCGTGGAGGAGCGCCGCCAATCTGAGCAGATGTGGTGCACCGAGTTAACCATGAGTCAATGGGTGCTTGAACAACGCCTGTTGAAAGGCACACTCGGTTCACAGATTACGTACCACACCGATGACCATGGTACAATGGCTCTGGCAGCGCGAAATGGGACATTCTTTCCTGACGAAGACGGTATGCCCTGCATCTCGTTCATGCTAGACATTGGCTCCAACGTGAACATCATTGGAGCCAATACGGCGCGAACCTTCCAGGAGGCTATGGCCAGGTACAATCATAGACCTGCCATATGCACCCTGAGCAAGACCCTCTACATTAACGGTGTCGGAGAGGGTGCTGCGATATGTCGGAAAATGGGCAACTTCAAGATCGGGGTGCAATACGCCAATGAGGCAAGCCCCCGTATCGAGGAGTATGCCTCCAACATCGCAGAAGGCTCGGGTGCCAATCTCCCGGCCATCTGGGGCCTAGGAGCCATGGAAGCACGTGACACGATCATCGTGCTGAAGCCAGGCTACCAGAAGGTTATCTACCCCAGCGGTGACTACACCCTGAAGCTGGGAAGGGGTGCCAAGGTCCTGAGGGCGAAGAAAACTCCCTCGGGACATCTCGCGATTCCCTGCGGTTTGTATGACGGGGCTAAAAGCCAGACGGTCACGAACACCTTCACAATCCGCAGCAGTCGAGATGGCTACACCGAGACGGAGAACGAAGAGGACCCCGTCAGTGCGGGGCCACCCGCCGGAGTAAGTGCGGGGCCACCCGCCGAGACCACAGCGGGGACCCGCGACGGGACAGTCCATGACCGTCACGACTGATACGTACATTGTCGAGCCGTATCTCGACAAGCAGCTCCTGGAAGACACGACCCGTTTGATCGTGGACAGGACGCTGAACAGCTGGTGGGAGGGCCAACAGTGTCCCGAAGGGACCTGGCCACATATGAAGGATGCCCTGAAGTCTAAGATATTCTGGGCAGTCCAGGAGGCGGTAAATAAATGGACGCCTGAGAACCAAGCGGGGCCACCCGCGACACCGCCACCACCACCAAGCTACACGGGCGGAGGTTCGTCGGACTCTGCGGGGCCAACCCGCGTGGAGATCGTGAGCGTAGCCGCGCCAGCGCCTCCTGCGGAGCCATCCGCTAACAGCATGCCCCCGAGTCAGACGGCAACGTGGTCACACGACCGCCGCTGACGGGGGCAGGCGGGCGCGCCGGCGGCGCTCGCTTGCGAAGAGAAGCCGAATACCGGCCTCCTCGCGACATACGTTGGCCGCGCTGAGGGCCGAGAGGAAAAATATCATTCAAAATGTCTTGTCATCGAAGATATTCGCACAGCTTGCGCTGAACTCCGAACCCGTGGATATATATGCGACCGGATTACCCATAATGAGGTAATGACTTCAACTGGAACACAGTATTTGGGAAATTTGTTGGCAGGAGACTACAATATGTTGTGGGTGGCCACGCCCTCTGATTGGTACGTGCGTACACCAGGAAAGAGGGCGGGACCACATTATCAACGTATACAAAATCTCCTGATCAAAGCGCGTGCTCTGAGAATGCAGATTGTTATCCTGGGGCCACCCGGGTATTTCTGGAAACAGGGTCCGATCAAAGATGTTATCGAATATTTGAAGCTAAGCATTATACGAATGAGACTCTGTCATTTCGGTATCAAGTTTGACCGATCCAGTAAATATCCCAGTGGTTCTTATATACAAGTTGCTACATCTTGTCCTCATATACCGATAAATTTATGGAAATGTACTTGTGGCTCACACAAGGAGCATGATTTGGATTGGTATGGCCAAGATCAGCAACGTGCCGAGTTTCGGTATAAAACTTTGGCTATCATTATTGCACGCTTCCTTGATCAACTCGATAAAGCCAACATGATCAGGAATGAGCGGAGTGCGGTACACCTCAGTGTGTGTACTCGCGTTGACAAAAAGGTCAGACACTACGTCCAATGTCCACAAAAGGGCCCCCAATGGGACCATGTTGTTCGTAGAGTCACGACCGACCTGGACACGAATAAGATCGTTCAAGATATCAGAATCCAGGATCAGCCAACTGGGTACAATTATGTAGCTCCATTACCTGATGGGGTTACAAACATCAGTACTCGGCTATACTGGGAGCCTCCGGCCCCAGTTCTTCATGGCGACGGTGAGTCGCGAAGGCCACGCCCAAAGCGTGTGACGATCGTCGACGACGATCGATCTCCTCCCCCTTCGATTGAGCGTTGCCAAACGCGACCCACCAACAACCTTCCTGAAATTCCGCCATTTCCTGACTTAACAGTGGATTCCTCCGCAGCGGATCTCTCCGCGGAAACTGCGTTGCCCACTGATGCAAGGATAAAACAGAAAGAAAAGCAGAAAGCTGACAAAGAGGCCGGCATCAAACCGAAGAAAGTCCCGAAGAAAGTGGAAGACGGTAACGACGACTGTGGAGAGGACCTCAAAGGGATTGACTGCTCCACATATTTCAACGACGTTCCTCTTGACGACTCGGACTCGGACAGCGAATCAGAGGACATCTTCATGATGTTACCGGCGGGGCAACCCGCTGACTCACATGCTGATGTCTTCTCGATAGTCCAGTCGTTATGCTACGGCAGAAATAATAAAGTGGACATGCTTGAATTATGTGGGGGCAAGGGTGGTATATCCATATTAGCCTTCAAGAGGGGACTCTCGTCAGGCGGGAACCTTGATAAGATATCTATGGTTGACCTTGGAAAACTCGGAAGTACAAAGAGCAGTCCTCCACTACCTCAAGACTTGCTTTGTCAAGATCACGATTCTGCAGCCAAGTTGCAGAACTACTGGACTCCCTTCCTACTTCAACGCGCAGGTCAATCATGATACGTGGCTTAAACACCACAAAGAGGACCTGCCTCACATCACGTTCTGCGGAACAGTTGCTCTATTACAAGACGACCTAAGACGTTTCTTTCTCAGGGAACAACCAATGGGCACGTGGGTGGATGATCCAGCCATGGAAGGAACTGGCACAACGCAAGGTCACTTGCCAAACGATTATTGATCAATGCACGACTGGTCTCAAAGATTCGTTTGGACAATACATCCGCAAGCCAACACAGATGATGGCAAACAAAGAAGAGGTGTTGGCACCTTTCAGAGGCAAGCGTTGTCCAGGTAATCATGTGCACGCCAATGCTTGTAACAAAGAACTAGCAAGGGCGGCGCAGTATACCTACAGAATGCAGTCACTGATCGTTGATGCGGTGCAAATCGCCAAAGACCTGTTTGCTTACGGTCGCGATCCATTCGCGAATCGTGAACGCAGCTATGCGTTCGTAACAAACAGTGCTGGCTACGACTTGGACGACCCAACAATCCGGAGACACCCAAACGGAGAAATATGGCGACCACCACCTGGCGGTCTTGGGTGCCCTGGCTGTGTGGACAACAACTACAAGCAATCACCAAAGCACAGCAGGGATCCGAAGATGTGTCGGTGGTATGATGTTGAACCGTATTACTGGGACTGTCCAAGCTGTAAGAAGGAATATCAGAAGAGCAATCCTCACCACACCAAGATATCTGGCCAATGCCGATTCGCCGAAAAATGGAAGCTGCCAGATAACTTTGGCCAGCCGCGCCCGGCGGGGCAAGCCGCTCCTGCGGCGCCAGCCGCGGAAGCGGCTCCAGCCGCAGAAGCGGCGCCAGCCGCAAAAGCGGCGCCGGCCGCGAGAGCGCGCATACGCGCGCCTAGGCCGCCACGGCCTGGTGAGGGCGATCCAACCGCAGGCGCCAGCAGCCATGACATCACCAGAGCCGAAGGGGCTAAAGGTGGCAACACTGGCGCTGGCAGCTCTGACGATCACCGTAGACTGCCACAAGTTGCAGCAAGGCGCGGACGCATGGAGGGAGGAGATCCTCCACCACCGCCGCAGCCTCAAGCAGAGCCGAGGCCAAGGCCAAGGCTCCCTGATTGGACTCGCTTCGACGTTCAGCTCAGCCTTCAAAACCTGCGCAGCTTTGACCCGGCTGTAGTGCAGCGAGAACTCCGCAAACTCCACTTGAGATGGTTTCATGCCAAGGAGCCAAAAATGCGGATGATTCTAACTAAGGTTGGTCTGGGTGAAACCCGTTTGAGTCTGATCAAAGGCATTTGCGACTCGTGTAGAGAATGTCGTGCCTGGGAGAAACCAGGCAACACGGTGATGCCTTCTGTGTCACTGCCAGGACGCTTCAACGAGGAAGTCGAATGTGATCTTTTCTTTTTACAAACAGGAACACATTGTCTTTCACATCATCGACCGTTGTATTCGCTGGGCAGCCGGCACAGAGATTCCTGATAAGACTATGCACGCTGTTCTCGATGTCTATCACACAACTTGGATGCAACATGGCCCTGCTAAGATCCTATACTCCGATGGGGAAGGAGCGCTGAATAACGATACAGCAAAGGCCATCCTTAAATCCAAGGGAACAGAGCTCCGTATCCGAGCGCGTGGCCAGCACGCCACGACTATCGAAGCTAGGAGCGGCATCCTGCGACACCTCATACACGTGATGGGAGAAGAACTGAATAGATTGAATATTCCTCTGAATTTCACTCGTCTCTTACATGAAGCCTTGTTTGCCAGCAACGCATTTACCTTCTACAATGAAGTGTCTCCGTACAATGCGCTGTATGGCAGACAACCAGCTATGCTTCCCGATTTCCCTGTCTTGGATCATGATCAGTCCGCTGAATCATCAGATCACTCAAGGGAGGAAACAATCAGGAGGGTAAGTCTGGAGGCAATCACGCAGGCCACTGCGGTTGCCAAGACGAACAGGGCTCTCCGTACGAAGACTACTGCTACGGGTGAATTTCACTACAAAGAGGGAGATCTCGTGGACTATCATCGCCCGACCACCACGAAAGACGACTGGGGTGGATGGAGTGGTCCATACCCGGTCGTCCGCAACGAACCTGACCGAGGCCAGGTCTTCGTGAAGGTCGGTAGTCGCGAGGTGCGAGTACAGTATCCTGACACACGACACACGCTGTACATCGAAGCACTTATGGTCCGCGAGATAGGATCGGACAATACGGCCCTTCGGACAGTATTGGCCTTTATTGCCGGTCTGCCAGCGGGGAAACCCGCCATGACTTTCGGATATCTACCAGCGAAACAGGTTCGGCTGCAGATGACTGCTGCGAGCCGACTTTCGCCTAAGGTGCACTTGGCTCTTCAGTACCTCATACGCAACTACTTTCGTATTGAAAACGTTGTTGCTGTACGACTTGCCAAGGGCCTGACGAAGTTGCCTGCTGCACCCTATGCAGACAGCTGTACACTAGTGCACTATGATAATGATGTGACCCCTGGTTTTCATTACTATGAAGCTGATGGCACTGCCTTGAACATCTATGACATCACAGGATCTACACACTCACGCATCATCCAGTGTCTTAAATCCAGGAAGCCGTCTGCTGGATTTGACCAAGACCTCACTAAGTTTGAGGAACTCGCTGATGGTCACCACCAAGCGAATCACCTCCACGTGCTATCTGTGCTGTGTGTGTTGTGCTTTTTAGTTCTTGCTTTTTTGTCTTGTTTCTTGCTGCATTTTGTGCTTTTCTCTTTTTTTTTTCTTTTTTCTTTGTTGTGCTGTTTTACTTGTTCTGTGTTTCCTTTGTGTGTTTGCTATTGGTATTGTATTGTTTTTGTTTTTTCCTGTTGCACTTTCTTATTTATTGTGTGGCTTTTTGACTTGGCTTTGTTTTTGTCCCCATTTTCTGCTCCTGAGGAGCCTCATACGGATAAACGATTGTCGGCCTCCCGTACATCATAGAGGAACAGAAGAAGATCCTGGATGACTTTGTCTTGAAGTCGTGTATGCTGAACTGATGGATGACAGAACACTCCTTGAAGCTGACACAGAGGAAGTCATGCATACAGTTCCTACATACATGACAGACACACAGTGTGTATTAGTCTCTACGACCTGTGAAGATGTGCAAGGCCACTTGCCGGAGCGGGGTCACCCGCCAGGATACGACATGGACACTTCTTACTACGTTCCCTTATGCTCCACGGATCCGGACAGTAAATATGATCTGGACTCCGATGAGCACGGGAAGTACATCGAGCTCTGCTTCACAGCAGACATGTCCAAAGTCGTTCTGTCCGAGCAGCAACACCGATTGTTGGATGACAGCAGCGTCACAACTATGCGAGTATACGTTAGTGCTGCTTCCAAACGTGCCGTGGTCGTCAAGGAAGACGATCTACTCACGAAGGCCGACATCCAAGCAAATCCGGTCAGAGTTTCCAAAGCCCTTTACACAGAATTGAAGACTTGGCTTGACAACAAATGCTTCCAGATGACTGACTTGAGCAAAGCGTCTAACATCATGACTTCACGCTACGTATACAAATGGAAGTTTGTCAAGAACGAAAAGGGCGAAATGGAAAGGACGATCAGGTTACGCTTGGTACTCCGTGGCTTTATGGACCTTGAAGCCTTTGATGTCGAAACCTTCTCTGGCACGGCAAGGAGGTCAAGCCAGAGACTGCTCGCAAGTTATGCTGCATGCAACAAAGCTTGGATCATCGCTTCCCTGGACATCAACATGGCTTTCTTGAAGGGACTGACCTATGGCGAGCTCGCCGCGGCAACGGGCGAGAAAGAGCGTGTGGCGTGCTTCACACTACCACCTGGGTCAGCAGCTGTCCTTCGCACGCTGCCAGGCTTTGAGTCATATGACGAATCAAAGCATTGTCTTCGGTGTCTGAAGCCGGGGACGGGCACGAAGGATGCTCCCAGGGCATTCTCGCTGAAGCTCAGGTCCATCACTAGGAGCTTGGGGCTACAGCCTACTTCATACGACGAAGAGTTCGAGATGAGCTCAAACCTCTTGACAGCCAAGCACGTTGATGACATCAATATGACTGGGAAGGAAGAGGCTATTGACAAGTATGTCAAGTGTGTTGAAGATACGTTCGGAAAGTGCAAACTGAACAAGCACACATACACAAACTGTGCCGTTCGGTATAACAAGACCGATGATGGGAGCGTCACTCTTGATCAGGACGAATACATCAAACAGCTTCGTCCTATCACACATCCAGAACTCACAGGAGCTGATCCTGAGAGCAAAGCGACAAAGACGATTTCTGATATGTTCGTCCGTCTTCGTGGCGCTCTAGCCTATGCGTTGATCACGCAGGTATGGCTGATGGTCTATGTTGTCTCACTACAACGTATCCAGGAACCGACAAACATCCAGGTACGACGACTAAACGCGGTTGCCAGAAAACTACAGGCAGGTCCGAAGAAGATCGTGTATCAAGCTATGACCCCAACAGGAGAAGTCGACCTGCATAGCGATTCTGGCTATCGTCGTCTCAACGGAGATGAAGACGACGAAGTCAAAGGCTATGGTATCCGCGGGGCTAACCTGCTGAGGCGTGGCCACACGCAAGCGGGGAAACCCGTCGTGCACTTGGTGGACGCATACTGCAAGTCTCATCGACTGCAGGTGCGTTCGAGCTACTCTGCGGAAACACTGGCAGCAGCCCACAACTTGGAAGACTGCTACCCGACCATTGTAACGCTCCACGAGATACACTCGGGACCATTGACCCCCACACAGTTAAAGAACATATTGGAAATGGGTGGTCTATGTATCAAAGTCACTCTGACTATTGATGCCGAGTCTGTCTTCAAGTCTTTGTCTAGCAAAGATCTGAAGAAGCCCACAGAATGTACCCTGCTTGGGCACATTAGCTGGATCCGCCAGATGATGGAGCGCGGAATCGTTGAAAGCGTTCAATGGTGTGACACGCGGGATATGACTGCCGATGGTCATACCAAAGGTAGTATTGACCGCGCGTTGCTCCTACAAGTAATGGCCGGCCAGCAATCCTTCACGCACGAGCTGAAGAAACATACACCGTATAGGGCGGGCAGGTCGTCTCAGGACGGCCCTGCCTCCCGAGCCAGCGGGGAAACCCGCGGGCAGGTGCGCTCTAGTAGCGAGGAAACTCGCCGGTAGCGAGGCTACTCGCGCGCCCTTGCCTTGTAGGCAGCCGCTGCTGCTTAGCACTGTTTTTCCGCGTAATGTAGACGTGCGGTGCCTGCTCGTCTCCTCCCCCTCCGACTTTAAACGGAGAAGGTTAAAGGCGAGGTATAAATCGAGCATGTACCGCTGCCGTGCCTGGCTCAAGCCGGGCCCGGCCTAATATGTGACTGTGCCTCACCGAGGCGCATTACTTGCATCAGAGATCGGAAAATCCCTTTTCCATTGACGATGCCCATCCTACTCTTTACTCCAGATCCCATGCTTCGTCTCGCTCTCTTGCTCATGCTATATGAGCCAAAGCCTGGGATATGGGAGCGCCTAAGGCGGACTACATACCTAAGCTTACCAGCTTGTTTTCGACTATCTTTGGGTCCTCTTGGGCCGTTTTGATGCCCTCTTGGGGGTCTCTCGAGCTGCCTTGCGCACATCGTGAGGTCCTTGTGGGGGCTTCTTGGGCCGTCTTGGGCGGTGGGACGCCCGAACAGGTGAGAACCTCAACTTTTTCCAAGCACCTGAGGAACGTCAATGGCTTTGGCCTCCTCGGGCTCTCCGGGAGGGCCTTTTGGAGACCTCTTAGGTCGTATTGGGGGCTTTTTGATCTGTCTTGAGGCTGGCTTGGGAGCCTGTTGGGCCGTCTTGGGCCATATGGGCGTCATCTTGGCGTCATCTTGGCTGCCTTGGGCGACGTCCTGGAGGCCATAAGGCTCCCGAGAAGGCCTCAAGACAGATCAAGAGGCCACCACGACGGTCCAAGAGGTCTCCAAGTGGCCCTCCAGGAGAGCCCGATGAGGCCACGACCATTGCTTCGCCGTATGTGTTTGACGGATGTTGAGATTCTGGGATGTTTGGATTCCCGACCGCCCAGGACAGCCCACGGGGCCTCTGGACCATTTTGTTGCTCTCTTGGAGCGCTTTAAGGTCGTCGTGCGGCCCTCTTTGGGATCCCCCCAAACAGTCTTTGGGCCCTCTTTGGTCATCTTGGGGTTCTCTTGAGGGCCTCTGGGGCTGCATTGGAGCTATCTTGGAGGCCTCTTGGAAGCCGTTTGGGCCTTCTTGGATGGTCGAAGCCCGAACACGCGAGAACCTCAACATCTTTACACCATCCACGGGACATCAAGTGTTTCGGCCCCCCTCGGGCGCTCCAAGCTTGGAGCTCTCACAGACGGTCTTGGGGGCCTCTTGGGCTATCTTAAGCCGTCTTTGGGGCTCTCTGTAGAGACTCTTGAGCCGTTTTGGGCCATCTTGAGCCGTTTTGTTGTCGTTTTGGCTGACTCGGAAGCCGTCTTGGAGGCCAACTTGGCCGTCTGGAGGCCGAACCTACCGCCAGACTGCAATTTCGGCAGGGGCGTTTTGTAGGTGCGCGTGCGTTGAGGGGGTGGGTGTCCCGTACTCTCTACAGCACCTCCCAGGCAACAGGCGAGCATTCTAACACGCCCACTCCGTGCAAGCTCGGTGGCGAATATTGCTAGGTACGCACTATTTGGGATCCACGATGTCTAACATACATAATATAATGCAGGATACGACGAGTCTTAGTGAAAAGAGAGGAGAATGAGGAGGAGGAGGAGAAGGAGGAGGAGGAGGAGGAGGAGGAGGAGGAGGAGGAAGCGGAGGAGGAGGAGAGGAGGAGGAGGAGGAAGGCAGGAGGAGGAGGAGCGAGGAGGAGGAGGAGGAGAGGGGGAGGAGAGAGGAGGGAGGAGGAGGAGGAGGAGGGAGGAGGAGGAGGGAGCGATGGGCGGAGGGGGAGGGTAGGAGGGAGGATGGATGGATGGATGGATGGATGGATGGTGGATGGATGGGGGAGGAGGGGAGGAGGGAGGGAGGAGGAGGAGGAGGAGGAGTATGAGGAGGAGGCTGAGGAGGCGGAGGAGGAGGAGGAGGAGGAGGAGGAGGTGGAGGATGAAGATGAGGGATGAGGGATGAGGAGGAGGAGGAGGAGGAGGAGGGGAGGAGGAGGAGGAGGAGGCGGGGAGGGCGTCGTAGGGCGTTAGGAAGATGCGAAGGAAGATGAGGAGGAGGAGGAGAAGGAGAGGAGGAGGAGGAGGAGGAGGATGAGGAAGGAGGAGGAGAGGGGAGGGAGGAGATGGAGGAGGAGGAGGAGGAGGTGGAGGAGGTGGACGAGGAGGATCAGGAGGAGGAGGAGGAGGAGTGGGATGCGGAGGCGGAGGCGGAGGAGGAGGAGTTGGAGGAGGAGGAGGCGGAGGCGTAGGCGGAGGACGATGCGAAGGAAGAGGAGGAGGATGAGGCAGACAAGCTAGGTGCGCTCGCGTCATATCTGACGTCCTACCCCTCCCTCCCATCCCTTACCATGGCGCTGATTTTCTCTATCCGCGGACGCGTGTCGTAGCCGACCTGTGGCTCCGCGCGCGCGTGCGTAGTGGGTGGTGGTGCACGTGCGTGAGTGCGCAATGCGTGTGTGCGCGGTTGTGGTGGTTTTGGTGGTGGTGGTGGTGGTGGTGGTGGTGCTGGTGCTGGGCTGGTGCTGGTGGTGGTGGGTGGTGGTGGTGGTGGTGGTTGTGGGTGTGTGGCGGTGGTGGTGGTGGTGGTTGCGGCTGGTGATGGGGGCGGATGGGCGGCGCGAGAAAGAGGCCGCGCTGGGCGGAACGCCATACTGAACGACGGAGGCCAAAACACCCATCCGCCCAAAAAAATGAGGCCCACGCTCAGCGGGAGCACGATCGGAACGATCCAGAGGCAGAAAGAGGCGGCGCCTCAGCGAGAGCAGCATTTTGAAAAAAAAAACGCAGTCCCCCCACCCCCCGAAAACCCAACTCCCGGGAATCCTGTGTGTAAAAAAACAGTACGCGGGGGGGGTCGGCCACTCCCAGCACGCCATCAGGGGAAGAGGGAGAGTAGTATTCATATTGAGTAATTGTGGAGGGGGAGGAGGATGAGGAGGAGGAGGAGGAGAAGGATGAGGAGGCGGAGGAGGAGGAGGAGGTGGAGGATGCGGAGGAGCCTTGGAGGAGGAGGCGGAGGAGGAGGAGTAGAAGGGGGAGGAGGAGCAAAGGGGAGGAGGATGACAAAGGAGGGCGGCTACGGGGAGGTCCTCTTCTCAGAAGACGACCGCCTGCTGCTCTCCTGCGGCGCGGCCCCACACGGCGCCATCTACGGCTGGGACCTGGAGTCGGAGACGAAGGACGCCGGCGCCGCCGCTGCCGACTTCGTTCACGTGGACGGCGTTGTACAGAGAGCCCCTCCTGGGCACCTGGTGCAAGGTCGTCCACGCGGTGTTAGAAGCCAACGTCAAGGTCGTCACGGCACGAATTTGCCGGACGCTCATGACACGCACGCTCATCAGCGTCTCACGTGAGACTGGAGCAGTGGTCCTGCCAGGTTTGCTGGTGTTCTGCAGCGCGGCAGGTAGCAGAGCTTAGCACGCCGTGCAGCAGAGTGTTTAGTGGAAATCGGTCCGATTAGCTTGGCAGGATTTCTCGATGGCTGTGGCCTGTGGGCTACAGCGATACCGAGCAGGCCAGCCGTAAGAGGCAACCATTTTGAGTTGCCACACTTGGTCAACACGGTCGCAATACCCGTAACTCCGAAACTCCGCCCCCGTCAGGCAGTCCATTTTGGGGTTGTGCTGAGGCGCGCTGTTTCGGCGTTTGCCTCTGGCCCTACTGCGCTGGAGTACATAGGCCAGCCCCCTCGTTTTCCCATTAGGTGCCATCGTTTTGGCCATAGGTATTCTCCAGCAGTGACCCAAGATACGCTCGTGCTCCATTGAGCGGCTCACGAGCACAAGGGCAGTTTGTTGTTGTGTCTGATTTTCTCTAGTTTTGGGTACCCCTAGGCGTTTTCCAATCAGTCGGACATGATCGGACTACTGATGCTACCCTGCTTTGTCTCCTCCTTCTCCTCCTCGTCCTCCTTGTGCTCCGTCTTTCCGCCGCCGCAGCCGCCGCCGCCGCCGCCCCCGTCGTCGTCGTCGTCGTCGTCGTCGTCGTCGTCGTCGTCGTCGTCGTCGTAGTCGCGGCCGTAGTCGCGGCCGTGGCCGTGGTCCTGGTCGTGGTCGTAGTCGTGGTATTCTGCCTTATGCCTCCGTCTTTCCGCCGCCGCAGCCGCCGCCGCCTTCGCCGCCGCCGTCGCCGTCGCCGTCGCCGTCGCCGTCGCCGTCGTCGTCGTCGTCGTCGTCGTCGTCGTCGTCGTCGTCGTCGTCGTGGTCGTGGTCGTACCGGGGTCTTCAAACTAGGCGTTGTCCCCATCTTTGGCCTCTGCAAGTAGGTTTCGGGCTCCAGGACTGTCATATATATATATATATGATGCGGTGTAAGAACCAACCGCGATCGACTCCAGGAGGGCCCCGGGTTGATTTTGAACACTCCTCGGTTTCCGCTGCCGCCGCCGCCACCGCCGTCTTCAGCGTCGTTGTCGTCGTCGTTGTCGTCGCCGTCGCCGTCGTCGTCGCCGTCGCCGTCGCCGTCGCCGTCGCCGTCGCCGTCGCCGTCGCCGTCGCCGTCGTCGTCGTCGTCGTCGTCGTCGTCGTCCTTGTCGTCCTCCTCGTCGCTGTCCTCCTTTGGACGTTTCTGGACGTGCTGTGGGGCCCTTCTGCTTGGCCTCCGGGGGGGCCCGCTGGAACCCCCTCGGGGTCCGACAACTCGCACCCATACCTGTAGCGTCTTCATCTCTTCGCCCTTCTCCATTCCTCCTGTAGGTTTGAGGCTGTGTTCTTCTGGAGTCAAACCTCAGGGGCAACGCGAGGGGGGGGGATAGGCTGAGGCGGGACGTATCGATCCCCGATCGCCCATTCATTGCCGATGGGGGGCCCGCGAGCGCCCCCACCCCAGGACGGTGCGCATTTGCTATCGGGGGCCTATCGCCGATTCACGCTCCATGTTTCCCCTGGTCCCTCCCTAACGTTGCCCTTCAGAACCGTCTGATGCAGAGCCCGCTTTGACCCAGTCTGGTTCGACTTCGATACCGATATCGATCTCTTCCGGTTCGGTCCGATCCGATGCCTGTTTGCCGACGGCCTTCGGTGTCCTGCTGCCAGCGAGGTGCTGCTGTGCGTCCTGGCGCGGCCGATCCGATTCAGTTTCGACTCCGAGCCGATGCAGGCCGATCCGACGCGTGTTCTGATCAGATCTCGTTGGGGCGTCTTTGGGACGCGTTGAAACGGTTGGGAGCTCTATCGGCCTTCTCTGGACGCTCTTGGGGCGACGTGCAGCCGTTACGGGATACAGTGGGGGCGCACAACAAGAAACCATATGCTTTTCGTCAGGGTATCCTGGGTTTCATCGCTCCTCGCGCTGCGCGGAACTTCCCGCAGCCGTTGAAGGAGCTGCTGCGTTCAGGGTGCTCCAGGTTTCTCCTTAGGTGCACCTCGCGCACGGGTTCTCAGGGTTGGGCTTCTTGCGAGGGTTTCTTGCGGCCGCGCCCGCACTGTAGCCCTTTGACTGCTTTGAAGCCGTCTGGAGGCCGAACAAAGCGCCAGAAAGCAGACACCATGTCACTGGCACGGTGGTGGATCTCAGTGCCGATCTCAAGGGCTTCCCTCAGTGTCTGAGGGCACATCCATACTACTGTAGTCGCATTTGGCTTGTCAGTCTTAGGGATAAGGATCAACTCGAGGCTGGCCCCCTCTAGGATGCCCCTCCCTCACGTCAAGAAATCGTCCCCCTCGCTTGTGACCCCCTCTGGCGCGC
>CAUYUJ010019476.1:27500-48058 GCA_963575745.1 Prorocentrum cordatum
GGGTTGGGTACGTCGCCAGGGTAATTTTTACTTTAAAGGTTTCTGGTCTCGGGAACCCGAACACGTTCTACTTCGGAAGGGCTCATGGCCTCGGGGACGCGAATCCGGTATAATTTGCGAGAGACTCTGGTCTCGGGGGCACGAGCATGGCGTAAATCACGAGGGAGTATGACTTCGGGGGCGCGAGAATCATGTACTTTTACGTGCCCCAGACCGCCCCCCAGAACTTTTGAGCCCCCCCCATGTGAAGGTCATCGGGGCCTTAGCCGGCCCCCCTCCTCGCGCGGACTTCGACCATGCACGGCAGGAGGCAGACCACGGCATTGTAACCTCGGCGGCTGGGAGCCGGAACAGGAGCAAGGACCAGCAAGCCTGGGCCGCGGAGTCCCTGCACATGCCTGTCCGTGCACATGCCTCGGGCCATGGTTTGTGAATCCCCCTCTCGGACGCCCCCTCCTCCTCCTCCCGCTCCTCCATCCTCCTCTCCTCCTCCTCCTCCCCTCTTCTCCCCTCCTACTCCTCCTCCTCTCCTCCTCTCCTCCTCCTCCTCCCCTCTGCCCCTCTTCGTTACACTGCATGCCCATGCCCCTGCAGTTCCGCGTGCCCTGCCCCTGTGCCCCTGCCCCTGCCCCTGCCCCTGCCCCTGCTCCTCCTCCTCCTCCTCCTCCTCCTCCTCCTCCTCCTCCTCCCGGAGGCTTGGATGCCCCTGAAGCCGACTGGGGGGAAGGGAGCGCCTTGCGACGGAACTTCTGAGGCCTGGTCCAGCGCTGCCGTCTGAGGGGCAGCCGGCGGTGCAGAGGCCAGCTCTTGCGGCGCACGTGTTTTGTTGGAGGCCCGGTCTGCTGGCTGCCGCAGGTCTGAGTCTGTGCGTTCTGTATCGGGGGCGGCAAAGAGGGGGGTGATGACTAGGGGGGGGGTGGATATCATTGGGGGCCCCGGGGGGTGGGGGGGGGCCCCCCAATTTTTTTTTTTGGGGTGGGGGGGATTTAAAAAAATCTCCCCAGATTCTCATGGCGCCTCTTCCGGTTGTAATACGTCCCCGGGCCCCCCCCCTGGGCCGCGCACATGCCGCCGGCCATGATTTGCACCCCCCCCTCTTGGACACCCCCCTCTTGGCCGCTCCCGACTGTAGCGTCTAGCTGTTCTCCATCCCAGTAAGGCCATGGTATCTCAGCCCCACCATCCCACCTCCCCAGGTGGGGATCGGCCCCGCGGAGGCCGAAGGGGACAGCATGCATCCCCTATCTAAGGGGGGCAGATCGGTCAGTGGAGCAGGCCCAACGCGGTCTAAGCGATGCCCATGTTCAGGAGCGAAAGAAGGACGTACACGTACATGAATCCACACTGTTTTCGAGATTTCGCATTGCGCGAATGTTCGTATCATGCGGCCGGTCTCGCGGGTCAAGGGGCCGTGTTCATGTACAGAGTTGGGCGCGTATGTCCTTTGTGGCTCCATACATGTGTGTCTCCTGAGGCATGCGGGTCGAGGTTCGTCGGTCGTCTCGAGTCGGGGTCTCGGGCCTGGCGCCGCGCCGCCTCGATTCGCAGATCCGGGCCTGGAGTCGCAGTGCAAGCTGGGGCCGACCGCCCGTTGGGGCGCACTTCCGCAGCACAACGGGAGCGCTGGCCTTTCGCCATTCTTCCCGGAGGGTGCCATCTGTACTCAGGAGGGGAAAACTCACAGACACAATTAATCGCCGACTCCCAGGAAGATATGGCAAAGCATGGGCAGTGTGGGGGAAGACGAAAACCCAGAGCATACGGCGGGAACACGTGGGGAATCCTGGGATTTGTGTCTACACATTTGTGTTTCCTTGGGCCCCGTTATATACACCGACGCCCATCCTGACCAGGCCCATCCCATGCCCAGGCTCAGTGGGTATGCCTCTGCTGGCCAAGGCATGGGCGCGCATGCCCCGATCCTGGGACCAGCATGGGCCCCGCCAGGGTCGGTGCAGGCGCATGGCCAGCGCCATCCCACGTCCAGGTTCGGTGTGTCTGTCTTTCTGGCCAAGGCATGAGGGCGTAGGCCGCGATCCTGGGCCCAGGATGGGCCTGGCCAGGACTCCTCCTCCTCCTCTTCCTCCTCCTCCTCCTCCTCCTCCTCCTCTCTTTTTTCGTTAGTCCGACCTACGTAAGCAAAAGCTGTGGCGTTCTTGAAGAGGTGTGCATAACGAGTGTACCAACCCGACTTGGCGCGCGGAGTACTTGGCGTGTGCCGCGGACAATGCTGGAAACTAAGGCGGTCGGTGTAAGCGTATAGCCAGCGCCCTCATCTGTTCGCTCCCCTCAATCGCCCGTTTGGCTCGAGCTCGCACTTCTCTTCCTGGACCGAGCGCCCGTGCCCGCCTCTGCCCCACATCCTGAGCGATGGCGGCCTCCTCCCTCGGCGCCGCCTTCGAGGCCATCGACACCGACGGGGACGGGAAGGTCTCGCGCGAGGAGTTCCGCGCGGCCGTGCAGCGGGGCGCCGTGGCCACGGGCCTGCTCTACGCGGCGCCCGGCGCGGCCCCGCAGATGGTCATGGAGCCGGTGGCCGCGCTCCAGCAGGCCGCGGCCGAACCCGTGCAGGCCCACCACGCGCCAGCCGAGGTGATCCGCACAATCACCACCGTGGCGCCGCCAGTGTACGTGGCGCCGCGCGCCGCGCAGGCGGCCGAGCCGGCCCCAGCTCCCGTGGAGCCGGTCGGGGCTCCCGTGGCCGCCGCGGCACAGGAGGGGCGAGGGAAGGTGGGGGACGTTGAGGAGGATGGAGGAGGATGGATGGAGGAGGAGGAGGAGGAGGAGGAGGAGGAGGAAGAAGAAGAGGACAAATAATAACAATAATAATAATAATAAAAATAATAATCATAATCATAATCATACTCATACTCATACTCATAATCATAATCATAATCATAATCATAATCATAATCATAATCATAATCATAATCATAATCATAATCATAATCATAATCATAATAATAATAGTAATAATAGTAATAGTAGTAATAATAATACATTTAGTATTATTAATAATAATACTAATATTATTAATAATAGTAGTAGTAGTAGTAGTAGTAGTAGTAGTAATAATAATAATAGTAATAATACTAATAATAAGAAGAAGACGAAGACGGAGAGGAATCATATTAGTATGATTTAATCGCTTCGCTCATTCCGCCGGCCCTGGAGTGCTATTTGGGGCCTCTTGGGGCCGTCTTGGGGGCTTCTTGGGGGCTTCTTGGGAGCGTCTTGGGGCTTCTTGGCGGCGTATTGGGCTCCCCTGGGGCCTCTTGGGGGGCTCTTGGGGGCCCCTTGGGGCGGGAGGGGGGTAGTCGTTGGCAGCCCCCCCCTCGGAGGCCTTGATCCTCGTGAGGGGTGGCGAAAAATAGCCTCCCCCTGGGGATCGCCCGGGGGTCAGCCGGGGATCGGCCGGGGTACTTTTCGTTCGGGGCCCCCCAGGGGCCGCCCGTTGGGCCGGCGAATTAATATTCAGATCAATAATAATACTGATCTTAAGAATAACTAGAACAAGAAGAAGACGAATACTAATATTACGAATGCTAAGAATCTTAGTAAGAAGACTACTGCGACTACGAAAACTCATGATAATCACAACAATAATGATGATGGCACGAAGAATACTATGAATGATATCATGAATCATACGAGTAATACGAATACAAATAAGACGAATAAGTATAATACCACGAATAGTAATACGAATGATAATACGAACCATAAGAATAGCAATGCTGCCAATAACACTAATACTAAGGTGAATACTAATAACATCAATGACAATACTAAGGCTACGACTAAGCCGAATATTACGCAGTAGCACACTAAGCACGATACTAAGAAGACGAGGAGGAGGAGGAGGAGGAGGAGGAGGAGGAGGAGGAGGATGGAGGATGGAGGATGGAGGATGGAGGAAGGAGGAAGGAGGACGGAGGACGGAGCATGGAGCATGGAGCATGGAGCATGGAGCATGGAGCATGGAGCATGGAGCATGGAGCATGGAGCATGGAGCATGGAGCATGGAGCCACCGGGCCAGACTGGACCAGGGGAGGAGGGGAGGAGGAGGAGGGAGGAGGGAGGAGGGATGGAGGGAGGAGAGAGGAGGGAGGAGGGAGGAGGGAGTAGGGAGGAGCGGGGAGTGGGGGGGGGGAGGGAGGAGGAGGGAGGAGGAGGAGAGGGAGGAGGAGAGGGAGGAGGAGGACAGGGAGGAGGAGGAGGACAGGGAGGAGGAGGAGGAGGAGGAGGAGGAGGAGGAGGAGGAGGAGGAGGAGGAGGAGGAGGAGGAGGGGGAGGAGGAGGGGGAGTCGGGCGCCCAGGGTCGGTCTCCCGAAGGCCGCGCGTGCATTGCACACGCCCAGCCATCGAACTATCGCCCGGAAAGCAGCAACAGCTGCGCAGGAAAGGCACAGGGGGTGACCACGTCGCCTGTGAAGACTCGCGGCCCAGCGGTTCGGACATGTGCGTTGGGAGCCAAATGCATCCCAGTCGGAACAGCTGGCACGGCATACTGAGGAGCGCAAGCTCCCCAGCCCTGGGTGGGCACAATGCCCCTTGGGACTTACGTGGCACAAGCCACCGCCTCCCGAGGAAGTGCCGATCCCTGAGGGTCAGATCACACTGAAATGACCGCACAGGCGCCGCTACCCGCCTTCACCAGCAGGGCCAGGCTGAGACTGGGGCCGTGCTACACCCAACGACGGGAGTCCCGCCGATACAGGTTTCGCAACGTCCACCCCAAGCCCGGTTGCGCCCCGCGGTTCCAGAAAAATCGGCCGGTTGCACCCCGCCCAACCTGCGAAATAAGTGCCGTGCACAGTGTGCCTTCCTCCCAACACGATTCCTCTCGCTTCTACCTCCGGGTGTGTCTCGGCACTGACACCATGAAAACAGGTGCAGGCCTCCCCCCGGGGGGGAAGGAGGAGGAGGAGGAGGAGGAAGGAGGAGGAGGAGGAGGAAGGAGGAGGAGGAGGAGGAGGAGGAGGAGGAGGAGGTAGGAGAGAGGAGGAGAGGAGGAGGAGGAGAGAGGGGAGGAGGAGGAAGAGGAGGAGGAGGAGGAGGAGAGTGGAGAGGCGGAGGAAGAGGAGGAGGAGGAGAGAGGAGGAAGGAGGAGGGGGAGGAGGAGGAGGAGGAGGAGGAGGAGGAGGATGCGGAGGAGGAGGAAGGAAGGAGGGGGAGGAGGAGGAGGAGGAGGAGAGTAGAGGAGGAGGAGAGGAGACGGAGAAGGATGAGGAGGAGGAGGAGGGGGGGCGGAGGGAGGAGGGGTGTTTTTTTTCTAGGAGGAGGAGGAGGAGGAGGAGGAGAAGGAGGAGGAGGAGGAAGAGGCGGAGGAGGAGGGGATGGGGGCGAGGAGGAGGAGGAGGAGGAGGAGAGGAGGAGAGGAGGAAGAAGGGCTGAGGAGGAGGAGGAGGAGGAGGAGGAGGAGGAGGAGGAATAATAATATTCAGAAGAATATTAATACTAAGTAGAAGACTCAGAATATGAGTAATCATACTGCTAATACGAATATTAATAAGGAAACTAAGCATCCACAGAAAGCCAAGAGGAATGTTAATACTCTTTTTAATACTCAGAGCAGAAATTGTAAGACTCATACTAATACTACCAATCATTATACGAAGAATAATATTACTAAGACTGTTACTCATGCGAATAAGCATACTCGTACTAATAAGAATGATCATACGACGAAGACTAATAGTACTAATACTCATGATACTAGGAGGAGGCGGAGGAGGCGGAGGAGGCGGAGGAGGAGGAAGAGGATGAGGAGGTTGATGAGGAGGCGGAGACGGATGAGGAAGAAGAGGAGGAACAGGAGGAGGAACAGGAGGAGGAGGAGGAGGAGGAGGAGGAGGAGGAGGAGGAGGAGGTGGTGGAGGAGGAGGAGGAGGAGGAGGAGGAGGGGGAGGGGGAGGGGGGCAAACTAGGTGCGCTCGCGTCACATTCTGGACATCCTACCCCTCCTCCCATCCCTTACCATGGCGTAAAGATCCCCTCTCTACTCGCACAGTCGGATGTTGAGCAGGGCAATGATCCCGAAAGGGTACGCGATGCATTGTAGAGCACGGCATGGCATGGCGTAGAAGAGCACCGCAAAGCGTAGTATGTCACAGCATGGCGTGGCGTGGCGTAGTGACGAATTGCATCACACAGCTTTGCAACGCAAATCATGGCATCGCACAGCGGCCCCGAACATAACATTGCATAGCATGCCGTTGGGGATTAAAGCGTAGTATGGCACAGTATGACGTGGCACTTCCGCACTGGATATGACAGCTGCAGCTGAAGGCATGGCATCGCGCAGCGGAACGCAACCTAACATTGCATTGCATGCCGTGGCATGGCGCGGGAAATGACGCCAGCGCTGCAGCGGGAGCACGGTTCGGAACGAGCGGAAGCGCGGTAATGAGGCCAGCTCTGCAGCGGGAGCACGAGTCGGAACGAGCGGAAGCACGGACATGAGGCCAGCGCTGCAGCAGGAGCACGATTTGGAACGAGCGGAAGCCCGAACATGAAGCCCGCGCCTCAGCGAGAGCATCATTTTGGAACAACCCAAGCGAAAACCCAACTCCGGGAACTCCTGTGTGTAAAAAAAGTGCGCGGAGGGGTGCCCGCTATCTGATACGCTATATTCCGCACGCCAGCAGGGGATGGAGGAGAGTAGTATTCATATTGTGTAAGTGTGGAGGAGGAGAAGGAGAAGGAGGAGACGGAGGAGGAGGAGGAGGAGGAGGAGGAGGAGGAGAGGAGGAGAGGAGGAGGAGGGGGAGGCGGAGGAGGAGGAGAGGAGGAGGAGGAGGAGGAGGAGGAGGAGGAGGAGGAAAGGCGGAAAGGAGGACAGGAGGAGGAGGAGGAGAGGAGGAGGAGGAGGAGGAGGAGGAGGAGGTGGAGGAGGAGTAGGAGGAGGAGGATGGAGGAGGATGGAGGAGGATGGAGGAGGATGGAGGAGGATGGAGGAGGATGGAGGAGGAAGAGGAGGATGGAGGAGGATGGAGGAGGATGGAGGATGATGGAGGCGGATGGAGAGAGGAGGGAGAGGATGGAGGCTGGAGATGGAGGAGGATGGACGAGGAGGGATGAGGATGGAGGAGGGGGAGGAAGGAGCGTTGAAGGAGGATGGAGGAGGATCGAGGAGGAGGAGGAGGTATGGAGGAGGATGGCGGAGGATGGAGGAGGATGGAGGAGGAGGTGGAGGGTGAAGGGTGGAGGGGAAGGGTGGAGGGGTGGAGGGTGAGGATGGAGGATGGAGGATGGAGGGAGGGATGGAGGATGGAGGATGGAGGATGGAGGATGGAGGATGGAGGATGGAGGATGGAGGGTGGAGGGTGGAGGGTGGGAGGTTGGAGGGTGGAGGATGGAGGATGGAGGGGGTATGGAGGATGGCGGATGGAGATGGAGCATGGGAGGATGGAGGATGGGAGGATTGAGGGTGAGGATAGAGGATGGAGGACAATGGAGGATGGATGATGGCGGATGGGGATTGGGAGATGGGAATGAGGGATGGCGGATGGGAGGATGGAGGCGGTAGGAAATGAGGAGGAGGCGGAGGAGATCGAGGAGGAGGAGGAGGAGGAGGAGGAGGAGGAGGAAGGAGGAGGAGGAGGAGGAGGAGGATGAGGAGGAGTGGAGGAGGAGGGGAGGAGGAGGCGGGGGATGGAGGAGGAGGAGGAGGAGGAGGAGGAGGAGGAGGAGAAAGGAGGAAGGAACGTGGAGCGTGGAGCGTGGAGCGTGGAGCGTGGAGCGTGGAGCATGGAGCATGGAGCATGGAGCATGGAGCATGAGCATGGAGCATTGGGCATGGAGGCTGCATGATGCATGATGCAGGATGCAGGATGCAGGATGCAGGATTCAGGATGGAGGATGGAGGATGGAGGATGGAGGACGGAGGAGGATGAGGAAGAACATGGAGGATGGAGGATGGAAGATTGAGGATGTAGAGAGAGGATGGTGATGATGATGGTGATGATTCTGATGGTGATGATTCTGATGGTGATGATGATAAATGTGTTGATGAATGTGATGATGGTGATGATGATGATGGTGATGATGATGGTGGTGGTGATGATGATGATGACGAGGAGGAGGACGAGGAGTAGGAGGAGGAAGAGGAGGAGGAGGAGGAGCAGGAGCAGGAGCAGGAGCAGGAGCAGGAGCAGGAGCAGGGCAGGAGTGAGCGAGCAAGCCCAGGCGCCCGCGGAGCCGGCGGGGGCGCCCGTGGAGCCCGTGCAGGCGGCGCCCGCGGCCGTGGTCACCATGGGCCCGACCACGGTGGCGGCGCCCGTGTACGTGACCCCGCGGGCCGTGCGGCCGGCGGAGGCCGCCCAGGCGCCCGCGGAGCCGCTGGGGGCCCCCGTGGAGCCAGTGCTGGCCGCGCCCCAGGCGGAAGTGCGGGAGGTGGTCCGGGAGGTGCCGGTGGTCTCGATCCAGACCGTAGAGAGGGTGCAGGAGTCGGAGGAGGAAAGGGTACCGCTGCCGCTGCCCTTCCGCGTTCTCGCCTTTGTGGGGCACCCTGCTGGGATCCCCCCGTCGCCCGCCACCGCTGGAATCTCGCTTCGAGTTCGTGGTCAGAACGTACTCGGGGAGAGGTCCGGGGAGGAGCCGGTTTCCCCACAGGAGGTGCCCCAGATCCAGGTGCGGGAGGTGATCAGGGAGGTGCCGACGGTGCAGGAGGTGGAGGTGATCAAGCAGGTGGTGGTCCCGCAGATTCAGGAGGTCATCAAGGAGGTCCGTGTGCCGCATGTTCAGACCGTCGAGAAGATCGTCGAGGTTCCGCAGATCCGGCGCACCACGCGGGACGTGGAGGTGCCGCAGATCGAGGTTCGCGAGGTCATCAAGCAGGTGTTCAAGCCGGAGGTGCGCGAGGTCACCAGGGAGGTCCCAAAGGTTGAGGTGCAGATCGTCGAGAAGGTGGTGGAGGTCCCGCAGGTGCAGTACCAGGAGAAGCTCGTCGAGGTCGTGGAGGAGAGGGTGGAGGAGGTGATCCGGCAGGTGCCGGCGACGGTCGTGCAAGAGGTGGTGCGCGAGGTCCCGCGGGTCCAGGTGCAGAGGGTCGAGAAGCTCGTGCGCGGCGCGCCCCAGGTGCAGACCGTCGAGCGGCTCGTCGAGGTCCCCGAGATCAGGACCTCGAATCGAAGGAGAAACAACGCCATAAACGTAAACTTTCGGCGCGGAGCGCCAAACATTTATGTTTATGGCGTTTTTGTTCCTCCTCCTAGGGTTCAGTCGGGCCTGTCCCTCTATAGGAGGAAAAGTTCAAAAATAGTCAAAAGACAGTCCGGGGACACTTTTTGGAGCATTTTGTTGGACCCTTCTGGAGTATCTTTTTTGGGGGTATTTTTTACCTAACAGCTCTTGCTGATAGGTTTCTAGTGGTCTCAAAAGAGAGCATCATGACTCCTCAGGGGGGTCTGGGCGGGACCCGGATCGGCTGCCGCCGAAGCCGAAATCGCTTGGGACATCCTCGCAAAATCGCTCTTGGTGCTCCCAGAACTCCATTCCCGGGCCACATTTTGGATGCCCGGAGCCAACTGTAGGCCACTTCCTGGTCTTCGAGTTCCCAGAACTCCATTCCGGGCCACATTTTGGAATGCCCGGAGCCAACTGTAGGCCACTTCGTGCTCTACGATTTCCCAGAACTCCATTCCCGGGCCACATTTTGGATGCCCGGAGCCAACTGTAGGCCACTTCGTGCTCTTCAAGTTCCCAGAACTCCATTCCTGTGCATGATTTTGAATGCCCGGAGCCAACTGTAGGCCACTTCGTGTTCTTCTAGTTCCCAGAACTCCATTCCTGGGCCACATTTTGAATGCTGAGGCAGGCTGATGCTGCGGCCGAGGCAGGCTGAGGCTGAGGCAGGCTGAGGCTGAGGCCGAGGCTGAAGGCAGACTGAGGCTGAGGCTGAAGCAGGCTGAGGCTGAGGCTGAGGTAGGCTGAGGCTGAGGCTGAGGCAGGCTGATGCTGAGGCAGGCTGAGGCTGAGGCTGAGGCTGATGCAGGCTGAGGCTGAGGCAGGCTGAGGCTGAGGCCGAGGCTGAAGGCAGACTGAGGCTGAGGCTGAAGCAGGCTGAGGCTGAGGCTGAGGCAGGCTGAGGCTGAGGCAGGCTGAGGCTGAGGCTGAGGCAGGCTGAGGCTGAGGCTGTGACTGCGACTGCCGTTGCCGCTGCGACTGTCATCGCGAATGCGACTACGACTGCGAGAACAGCAGAATTCTACAACTGGATTTTCATCTGAATCTTAAGGGGAATGCTTTCAGATATGCTTCTACACATCGCTGTTAGGTTGCTTTGCCGGGATAATTGTATTTTCCGTCGAAGGCCCCCCTGCAGGGGGACCCGCCCGACTCCATTCCTCACCACCCACCGAACCACCCCAACCCAACCCGAAGGCTCAGATTTACTCTCGATTTCCAGTGGGGGGGGGGGTCGGGAAACATCGAGAAAACACTTGTGGAACCCTTACCCCCCCAAACCAGACATTCGGGTCTTCGGGTTGGGTTGGGGTGGTCTGGTAGGCTTTTCCTCCTGTCCCTCTACAGGAGGAAAAGTTCAAAAATAGTCAAAAGACAGTCTGGGGACACTTTTTGGAGCATTTTGTTGGACCCTTCTGGCGTATCTTTTTTGGGGTATTTTTTTTTGTATTCCGCCGAAGGTCCCCCTGCAGGGGGACCCGCCCGACTCCGTTCCAGGACCGTGGTCCTGCCGCCCGCGCCGCCCGCGCCCGGGGCCGTGGCGGCGGGCGCCGCCGCGGCCGTCGGCGCCTGAGGGGCCGGCACCTCGTGGGCTGGCGCGCGGCCACCTGGCGGGGCCGGGGCGGGGACGAGCTCCGAGAGTTGGGCGCCGCGTAATGGGGGAACGAAGAAGGGAGGGGCGACAGGCCAGACACAGCCCCGAGGCTCAGGAGGGTCTTCGCAACGTGCCAGGGGTGCCCCAAGGAGGCCCCCAGCGACCCATCACCGTGCCTCAGCAGGCCAGCAGGAGAGCTGTGTTTTTCCCCATATCCTAAGATGGGGTTCTTGTTATTACTTGGACGCCTCCTACTCCCTCTCCCTCCTCCTCTTTCCTCCTCCCCTCCTCCTCTTTCCTCATACTCAGACCTACTCATACTCAGACTTACTCATACTCAGACTTACTCATACTCAGACCTACTCATACTCAGACTTACTCACACTCAGACATACTCATACACAGACTTACTCATACACAGACTTACTCACACCCAGACGTACTCATACACAGACTCACTCATACCCAGACTTACTCATACACAGTATTAGTCATACTCAGACTTACTCATACCCAGACGTACACATACACAGACTTTCTCATACACAGACCTACTCATACCCAGACTTACTCATACACAGACTTACTCATACACAGACTTACTCATACTCAGGCATACTCATACTCAGACCTACTCATATTCAGACTTACTCAACACACATCAGATTTGGAGGATGTCTCAGGCGGGGCGCTGGTTTCAGCACCCCTAAGGGGAGCCGCCAGGGGTGGTTGCACGGGCTCGTTCGCGGGCATTTTGTGGGGATGTCTCCGACGGTTTGCTTGTTTCTGGGTCCAACATCCTTCGCTTGGAGAGCAGATTGTGAGGATGTCTCAGGCGGGGCGCTGGTTCCAGCACCCCTAAGGGGAGCCGCCAGGGGTGGTTGCACGGGCTCGTTCGCGGCCATTTTTGTGGGATGTCTCAGGCGGTTTGCTTGTTTCCGGGCCCAACATCATTCGCTTGGAGAGCAGATTGTGAGGATGTCTCAGGCGGGGCGCTGGTTTCAGCACCCCTAAGGGGAGCCGCCAGGGGTGGTTGCACGGGCTCGTTCGCGGCCATTTTGTGGGGATGTCTCCGGCGGTTTGCTTGTTTCCGGGCTCAACATCTTTCGCTTGGAGAGCAGATTGTGAGGATGTCTCAGGCGGGGCGCTGGTTTCAGCACCCCTAAGGGGAGCCGCCAGGGGTGGTTGCACGGGCTCGTTCGCGGCCATTTTGTGGGGATGTCTCAGGCGGTTTGCTTGTTTCTGGGCTCAACATCCTTCGCTTTCGGAGCAGATTTGGAGGATGTCTCGAGCGAGGCGCTCATTTCAGCACCCCTAAGGGGAGCCGCCAGGGGTGGTTGCACGGGCTCGTTCGCGGTCATTTTGTGGGGATGTCTCAGGCGGTTTGCCTGTTTCTGTGCCCAACATCCTTCGCTTTCGGAGCAGATTTGGAGGATGTCTCGAGCGAGGCGCTCATTTCAGCACCCCTAAGGGGAGCCGCCAGGGGTGGTTGCACGGGCTCGTTCGCGGCCATTTTGTGGGGAAGTTTCAGGCGGTTTGCTTGTTTCTGTGCCTAACATCCTTCGCTTGGAGAGCAGATTGTGACGATGTCTCAAGCGGGGCGCTGGTTGCAGCACCCCTATGGGGAGCCGCCAGGGGTGGTTGCACGGGCACGTTCGCGGCCATATTGTGGGGATGTCTCAGGCGGTTCGCTTGTTTCTGGGCTCAACAGGAAGGGAAATGACAGGAACGAGGATGAGGAGGAGGAACAGGAGGAGGAGGAGGAGGAGGAGGCGGGGGATCGTGAGGAAGGGCATGGGGGTGCGGAGGGGGAGGGGGAGCAGGAGGATGAGGAGGAGGAGCAGGAGCAGGAGAAGGGAGGGGGCGGAGGAACAGGAGGAGGAGGAGGAGGAGGAGGAGGAGGAGGGCGCTTTGCTCGAAGGTCCTTGACGCGAGCAGAACGTTTGTTCCGAAGTCCAGGACATATATATATATGTATTCATAGGGGGTGACTGCGAAGGGGGGGCGGTGGTTGTGTGCGGGGATCGTTGGAAATGCTCACCGTGGCACTATCCTCCAACATGACATGCACTTATGGCCTTGTGTGGCTAAACGCTCGTCTTACATATCCCACTGCCAACTATCCTACACCATATGCACATGTGGGAAGCTCCAAAGCTACCACGGGCTGAAAAAGGAGAAGGCCTGGCAGCTGAGGAGGGGGGATGAAGAGGAAGAGGCTCGCATTCAACCGTACTCAAAGCTCACTCTGATTCATACGCAATCACTCGCATTAGGGGTCACTCGTCTTCGTCGGCCCTGTCGCCCACGTGGACGCGCTATTGTAGTTGACCGCTCATGAACAGACGCTCGCCACGGCATGACATAAAACATGAGATGCACATATGGGGAGCTCCACGCAGTGAGTAGTTTGTCCCTTCGAGCCCCCGATCGTTCCCATGGCGGAGGCCGACGCAGCTCCACCCCATCACGACACCCTATTCTGAACGCCTCGGGCATCCACACCAGCTTATCTAAGGGTCATAAATGGGGGGGTGGCGAGGGGAGTCGAAAAAGGTACCCAAACGGTACCTAAACGAGCCCCTCGGGGGCTCTAGAGGGGCCCGAAGGGGGCACGAAAGGGGACCTTTTCTGACCCCCCCGTTAATCCACGCCCAAGAGAGTGGCAGGCCTATAGAGTGAAGTCGCGCGTGCCCCCCTGCAGGGAGATTGTCGACGAAAAGAACAAACAAATACCCTCAAAAATACCCCAGAATGGTCAAAACATATTCAAAATCTCGGATAATCGGCGGGTTTGGAGGATGTATTGGGCGCCGCGGCCGCTCCAGAGCGTTCCGGAGCGCTCTGAGAGCGCTCCGGAACGCCCTGGAGCGATTTATCCCGCTCTTAGCCCCGTTTTAGGGACGAGCTCCGAGAGTGGCAGGCCTATAGAGTGAAGTCGGGCGTGCCCCCCTGCAGGGGGATGTTCGACGAAAAGAGCAAACAAATACTCCCACAAATGCCCCAGAATGGTCAAAACATGCTCATAAAATAGTCCCCAGACGATTGCTTGGACTGTTGTTGAATTTTCCTCCTGTAGAGGGACAGGCCCGACTTAAGCCTAGAGGTTGACACCAACAGCAAGATCGGCGTGGTGCCTCCGCCGAGGGAAGGACGATCCCGATCTCGCTGGTGGTGGTGGTGATCTGCTGGCCTCCAAGGTGACCGGAGTACTACCACCAACACCGAGATTTGGGAGCATCTTCCCCGTGGAGGCAACCCCCTGTGCTGGTGTTGGTGCCCATTTCCAGGCCTCCAACAAACCCCCTCTCCGAGGCGGGAATTTATCCATGGCCACCGCCTGGAGGATGGTAGGCGGTGGATCTTGACATATTCCAGTCCCCTGGGGCATATATCTATATGTATGTATGTATGTATGTATGTATGTATGTATGTATGTATGTATGTATGTATGTATGTATATATATATATATATATATATATATATATACACATCCATATCCATATCCGCCGCCCGCTGGGGCACCAGGACGTCGGTTCCCAGGCGGTGGATATGGATAAATCCCCGCCTCGCACCCTCGCGCTGTGAGCAAAATCGTCACGGGAGGCTTTTCTGCGTTTTCGGCCTGCGGGGGCCCTTGCCGGGCCCCGGGGCCGTCAGAGAGCGACTCGGGATGTCCCGCAGAATGGGTCCAGACCTTTGGGGGACGACGTCATGAGAACTCATGACGTCGGGTGTCTGGGCTCGTGAGAGTGGCCCCTCGCCGGAGTGGCTTTCGGTGCCGGCCCCTGGAGGGGCCCCCCCCAGCACTGGCCGGCGTGCCCGGATTCGGCGGCTCTTGCCCACGTAGGGTCCTTCTTGCGTGTGGCCAGTGAGTCTCGGTGCGATCGGAATGGGTACTCCAGATTTCGTAATAAAAAGGAGGGGGTCTGGACCCTCCAAGACGAGCCATTTCAGACCCCCCCCGTGGGAGAACCCTCCAAAACATCGTCCCCAGACCCCCCCAGGCCCTCCAAGATAGCCTGGAAGAGACCCCCCCCCGAAATGAGACCCCCCTCCCTTTATTACGAAATCTGGAGTAGCTAGTGGCCTGTTCATTCTGGACAGGGCTGCTCGCTGTCGGTGTCGCGGCGGACGGTGCTGCAATCTGAGGCAGGCGGCCGCCTGCCCTGCAGCGGCCGCTGACGCTTGGGGACCATTTCTGTTGCTGGGCATCGTGCCCACTTTTTCCATGCCCACGTCGGGCCGTCCTCGGATTGTCCCAGAGCCTTGCAGAACGCTCTGAGAGCGTTCTGGGACACCCTGCGCCTGAGCAGGCCGCGGCGCCGGGCCCCAGAACCCCGAGACCTCGGAGGTCCCCGATCTGTGCTGGTCCGAGTTTTTTTGCCCCTGTCCCGGCTCCGCCTCAAGCCATCGAGCCGCGGCTCCGCGCCGCGCCGCGGGTATCCCCGGGGCGCCCCCCGTGACGGCGGGCGCGATCCTGGGCACCCTGAGCGCACTCGCGCCGGCGGGCGTGCGCTCAAGATTTCGGGTGCGATCGGAACGGGTGCGGAGAGCAGTGGGGGCTGAGGCTCTGGGCCGCTCAGGTGGGCCCGCCATGGACGGGGCCGGTGGGTCTCGCGCCGCATCGCCGATGCCTCCGCGATGCGGCTCGATGCGGAGTCCGACTTGCTGCACGCCGACGTCCCGGGTAGATCGGCGACGTTGCGGCGCGCTCCACCGGTCCGGTCTATTTCGACCTCATTTGGGCGGCCTCTGAAGACGGACAGCAGTTCCGGCCGATTTTGGACGGGGCTCGCTGTCTGCGTCGCCACGGAAGGTGTCCGCTTCAGGTGAGAAGTCGCCTGCCGAGCAAAGGCCGCTGTCCGTTTTGGACAACATCTGCTGTTTGTCATCGTGCCTACTTTTTTTCGTGCCCACTTCGGACGTGCCAATCAAAGGTAGTGCAGCGAACCTTTTTGTCGGCCCAATAGCGGTCCCATTTGCCAGAGCTCGCGCCCTGCAATGGCTCGTGCCCGAGCGGTTCGGCAGACGATCTACCAGTCGACATCGTAATGACGTGGAGATGGTAGAGCATTCTGCTCCTTCGTATCCCTCCTCATCTTTCTCCTCCTCCTCCTCCTCATCCCTCCTCCCTCTCTCCCTCGTCACTCTTCCTCTCCCTCCCTCCTCTTCCTCCTCACCCTTCTCTCTCTGTCTTTGCCTCTGCCTCTGCCTCTGCCTCTGCCTCTCTGTCTCTCTTTCTATTTGTTGTTGTATGATTTTTGGTCGGGGCAACGTCAGGGGGGAAAGGCTCAGGGAGAGATGCATCGACCCCCTATCGCCCATTGATCGCCGACAGGGGCCTGATAGCCCACCCCACGACTGTGCGGACTCGCTTTCGAGGGCAGATCCCCGATCCATCGGCAACGTATCGCCGATTTCAGGTCGGTGTTTACCCTCGTGAGCCCGTCCCACTAACGTTCCCTTTCATACCCATCGCCAGCCAAGCCAGGAGGACCGATGCCAGGCACAGGACGGGCCTGGCTGGCATCGGCTTGCCCAGGGTCGATGGGCGTCCCCTGAGGAGGCCTTTCCAGACATGCGATTTATGGGTTTTCTTCAACGCTAGGTCCCTGGAAGTCCCGACCCTCTCCCTGGGGCTGGTTTTCCAACCCGAGTTGTCTTGTGACGGTCCTTTTCGGGCCGGGCTTGGACGAGGATATCCGTTCCAGAGCGTTCCGGAACTCTCTAAGAGCGTTCTGGAGCGCCCTAACTAAAGAGGCCGCGGCGCCCGATACATCCTCCACAGCCGCCGGATCTCAGAGATTCTCGATTTATCCTCACCCGATGTTATCCTCGTTCTGGCTTCGGCCTAGACCCCCCCCAGCGCGTTTCTTTTTGATCCTGAGATGCGAGCGTCTCGGGGCTCTTCCCCCCCAGACCCCCTTCATAACGTCGACTCCCAGAGGTCTCGACTCCTGCCCCGGGATGGGTTCCTCATTCCGACTACTTTTTTGACGCTCCCTAGGCCCAGCAAGGACCACCAGAGGCCGAAACATAGCGACAAACTTCCCGCCGCGTTTTTTTTTGTTTCCCCCAATCGGTGCTTGCACTGAAGGGGTCCTAGCGGAAGTTGAAAGATTTGGCGAATGGTTCCCGCTGATTTTGTAGCAGGCCGGGTTCCCTGGTTCCCAGTTCCGGGTTCCTGGGCTCTCAGGTTCCCGGTCGATCCCCTCAGCGAAAGCCATCCTTTGTTTGGGGTTCTTCTTGGGTGCAATTGTTCTACCACGCGAGCGCCTCTGGGCTCCCCCCCCGCCCCGGCGCGCCCTTCCCGCCCGCCTGCCGCCGCCGTGGCCCGAGGCACGCCCCTGCCCCCGCCCACGAGCGGGGAGCGTCGCCTCAACAGTCGGGCCCGTCCCTCTACACGAGGACACGTCAAAAGCAGGAAACAAAAGAAGTAGCCCGGGGGCGATTTTTGGGGGGGCATGTTTGGATTTTTCCTGGGGGTATTCCTACGATTGTGGAGTATTCTTGAGGATTCGTGAATCGTTTTTCTGAGTATTCCTGATTTTTCTTAAAAGCAAAAAACAAAAAAACAAACAGCTTTTCCATTTCTCGCCCAAGATCTCCTCGTATAGGGGCACAGGCCGGACCTCACGGTAGCCGCGCCGGCGCCCTCGCGGTCTGGCTCCCGGGGCGCGGTCCCGCGGACCCAGACCCCCTTTGGGGTCTCGGGGCCCCCCTGGGCGGGGTGGGGACCGCACCGTGAGCGGTGAGTCGGTGGGGAGGTCTTCGGGCCGGACGAATGTCGACTAGACTCAAGAGTGACCTTTCGCCGGAGTGACCTTTGGTGCGGGCACAGATGGGTCCCCAGGTGGCTGAACACGAAGCAGGAGCAGCGGCTTGCGTGCCCAGGTTTGGTCCCCCCGCGGCCCCCAAAAAGCCGCGCACCAAAGGTCACTCTTACCCAGGGTCACTCTTGCGTGTAGCCGAGAAAGGGGGGGATTGGGAAAGGGGGGTTACGAAATCTGCTGCATGCAGCTGACTTCGGCCCCACCGAGGGGCCCATTCCTCGATGCATGGCCGCCTCCGGGCGCCAGGAGGCGCCGGGAAAATCAGCCACGTGAGCTGATTCTCAAGCCTCCCCCTTTGCTATCCCCCCCTTTCGCCCGACCCGATCCGAGGACCAGCTCTCGGGCGACTGGGGGCCTCCGAGGTCCCCAAACCGCGCGGTGACGGGCCCTGCGGTGCGGTCTTCGCTTCAGTCGGGCCTGTCCCTCTACAGGAGGAAAATTCACAGATAGTGCAACAAGTGGCCTGGGGACGATTGTGGGACCGTTTTTGAGCGTTTCGTAGCATCTGTTTTGTCTTTCTTTGTCCAGAGTGCGCCTGCAGGGGGATATGCCCGACCCACTGAGACTGGGGGCCTCCGAGGCCCCAACAAGCGTCTGGCGGCGGACCCTGCGGTGAGGCCGTCGCAGATCTCGAGGCCCCTCCTCCTCCTCCTCCTCCTCCTCCTCCTCCTCCTCCTCCGCACGGCTTTTGGAGCCCCCCCAGCGGGGGGCGGGCCGCGCCCACGACCCCTTGGGGGAATCGTTGGTGCCAAGGGCCGCGCCGCCGGTCTTGCACGCCCCCCCCCCCCCTCTTGTGGACGCCCCCGAAGACCCCCCTCCGGGTCGTGACAGCAATCACGGCGGGGGGCTTGCTCGGGGGCGGCAAAGGTCGGGGGCGGCGCGCCCGGGGGGTGAGCGAGAGGGGGCGGACCTTCCGAGAAGGCTCGGACGGCCTCCGGCTTTCTGAGATGTCTCCCGAGTCTCATACTTCTTGAACCCCTCCTCTTGTGGACGCCCCCGAAGATCAAGCAGTGGCGAAGCGTCCTGGCTCGCCTCCAGCCCTACCAAACAGTGTTCTAGGAACCCTTTGTGGTTTCCACGAATTGTTCTCAGGGAACATTTCTGGAGGAGTCTGTCTTGGTTTCACACATCGGGTTTATGTTCTGAGAGCATTGCTTTGGTTCTTAGAACATTCTTTGGTTCTAAGAGCACTTCGTGGTAGGACTACAGGAATGCCGGGACGGTCGGTCCCCGCTCAACCCCGAAGACCCCCGTCGGGTCGTGACAGCAATCACGGCGGGGGGCTCCCTCGGGGGCGGCAGAGGTCGGGGGCGGGCAGGCCTCCAACCCTGACACACGTCGATAAGGAGTCGGCCGTTTTAGGTTCGCGAGAGGGCGTAGCGAATTGACGCTGACCGAGGTCGACGGTGACCAAGGTCGACACGACGTCTCCACGTTTAGTTCGGAGGTGGATAGACCTACCCGGACACGTCGATTAAGGAATTGGCCGTTGTCGGTTCGCGAGAAGAGGGCGTCGCTCGCCGTCATTTTTGCGGGTCCAGGCCCGTCGGTTCCGGCCCCAGGCCGCTTCCACTGAGGGGAGGCTTACGAAAGGGAGGTTTGCCCACCGCCGAGCAGACCCCCTCGGGTCGTGACAACAATCACGGCGGGAGGTCTTCTCGGGGGCGACCACTGGGGGGGAGGGGATGCCATGGCGGGGGCCATGATGTTTCCCCAGATCTCCTGGCGCCTCTTCTCACTTCAATACGCCCCCGGCCCTCCCCCCAGGCCGCGCGCGTGCCGCTCGCCATGAGTTGCGCCCCCCCCCCTCCTCTTGGACAGCCCCCCCTCTCTTGGCCCCCCCTGGCGTTTTGCCACTTCCTGCCCCTCGGGGGGCCCTTCCCGGTCCAAGGCCGCTTCCACTGAGGGGAGGTTTGCTCAAGGGAGGTTTGCCCACCGCCGATTGGCCCCGGCCCCCGCTTTCTTCCCCTCCGCCCTTCTCGCTTCCGCCCCTGGGCTCGCCGCGCTTGGGGGGCCCCCTCTCTTGGCCCCCCCTGGCGTTTTGCCACGTCCTGCCCCTGGGGGGGGGGGCCCTTGCCCGGCCCCCTGGGGAGCGTCAGGCGCCGGCTCGGGCGGGGAAGCCCGGTTCCTTCAGGAGGGGAAAACACACACAGACACAATGAATCGGCGATTCCAGGAAAACATGGGGAAATATGGGAAGTGGGGGGAAGACAAAAGCCCAGAAGATACGAGAAAATACGGGGGGTATTTTTATCTGTGTGCATTTATTTTCTGTGTTCCGGGGCCCCTTCGTTCCTGGGAGTGGGCCGAGCTCTGGGGGCCGGCGCGCGCACAAAAAAATCATTCACCAGAGACAGAAGTACCACTACCACCAGCCAGGGGGGTGGCTGTCCCACCCCCTCGAGCTGGTGGCACCTGGTTCCGGGCATGCCTCCAGAGAGTTCCCGGAAGGAGGTGCCACCAGCTCGAGGGGAGGGAGCGGCCACCCCTCCAGCTAGTGGTAGTGGTGCTTTTGTCCCACCGGAATCATGGCGTCGGGGCCCTGGGCGGGGCGCGCGGTCGCACGGACGCGCTCCGCGCGGAGCAGCCGCGGAAGCACGCCTCACGTCGGCGCGGCCGCGCGGCCCGGGGGCCCGGCCCGCGCGGCCGCGGGTGCGGGATGTGCTTGGGCGGCGCGCCTGGGGGATACCGTGCCGTTTTTTAATACCTGCTCCGCGTGCGGATCACGTATTAAATTATCCCAGTGCGACCCTACCTAGGAGTTGGAGCCCCTAGGAAAGCAGCATTAGTAGTAACAGTAAAGCTAAGCTAAAGCTAAGCTACAGCTAAGCTACAGCTAAAGCTAAAGCTAAAGCTAAAGCTAAAGCTCCCAGGGGACTGGGGGAACCGCGGGGCGGGGACTGGGGGAACCGCCCGGGGCGCTTTCCACTGCCCGGC
>CAUYUJ010019476.1:50658-68158 GCA_963575745.1 Prorocentrum cordatum
TTGTGGACGTGCTGTCAAAGCGGGCGCCACCGGAAAAGTTGTTGCTTCCTGCACAACTGCCCTGCTCTCCACGATGCGCTCCACCAGCCCGTTTGCACCAGACGCGGTGCTTCGCTGGGACCTGAGGGCGCCCACTGCAGTGTAGCGAGAACTTGCACGAGCTCGTCCTTTCATGGTGTGCTCGAGGTGCACAGAGGTGATGCGGCGCGCACCCGCGGAGATCCAGGAGACTTCGCTGCCGGGTGCGCTGTCGCTTCGCGCGGACTTGGTGGCGCAGGCCCTCCTGGCCAGCAAAGCCAGGCTCGCCAGAGCAGATCTTCTCTTACGTAGAGGCTCTGCCCGAGCTGCTCGACGGGATCCGGCATCTGCAACCATCTGGCGATCGTGCGCGTTTATCTGACCTTCTACGGCATGGTGATGGCCACGTCTGACCCGCTTGCCCACGCACGCTCTCCTCGATGGGTGCTGGCAGGAGTTTCCTTACCCTGCCTTCATCAGGCCTTGGGAAATCAAGCAGGCTTACAAGTGGAAAAATCAGCCGCACATAAACGTGATTGAACTCATCGCTTTTCTCACATACACTCGTTCATGCAAGAGCTCACCCTTTTTACACGGCAAGCGTTTCCTTTCACATCTTCGATGGCAAAGTTGTGGCTGCAGTCTGGGTGAGGGGTCGGTCCAGCGTCAAGGTGCTGAACAGACCCCTGTGTCGTTTTGCGGCGTTCGCAATGTCGGCGAACACTTATGTGCTTACTCTGTGGACGATCAGTTCTTGGGACTACGCTGATGCAGCCAGTCGGCTGCACTTCCAGCCACGAGCCCAAAGATGAAGGTCCGACATCGTCCCAGAGTGGCACACCTCACGTTTGCCCGCCTTCAATCGACTACACTTGGATGATGCAGCGCCGCTGTTTACATATTATTTGCTTCCGTTGACCAGCTTTCTTGCGCATTGCCTGCGTCTTTCGACGAATTGGACATAGTGGCCAACGATATTGCCAACCACTTATACTACGATGACTGTCCATTGGGGTGGGCAAGCGACTTCTGTTGTAGCATTTATTGCCCAACATGCCATAGGAAACTCGATGTTACAATGCATTATTTCAACCTGGGGGTCAAGTCCGCAAGGCGGGTGAGGGCTTTGAAACTGACCTCCGACCCTGTGCAGGGAACGGTTGCCATCGCGCTCGTCAACGAGGGGCCTCAATTGAGCTGTGCCCTCCTGTCTTCTTGGCTTCGTCGGCTTGCTCCGCACCGGCGAGATGGATCGCCAGCTGCTGTTCCCGATGTTCATGCAGCAGGGCAGCCGTGCAGCTCCTGGGCGGCAGAGGGGCGCGGGGCCATGCTCCGGCCGAGACCGTCCTCCCGAAGCTCCGAGGGGTGGCGGCAGCTCTCGGCCCGCACCATCCGCAAATCTGACACCATACTGTCCTGGCATCGCTCGGACGTGCGCATTTTTTCGTCGGCGAGGACCATCGAGGAGCATCCTTGATCATTTGGCGAACAAGCCACGCACGAAACCAACAAAAAGCACAGGGAAGGGACGCCCGAGCGACTCCATACTGTGTGCGCCGAGGCGGCACCACATGGAACCTCGCCCGATAGATCTTACGACCTTACGCAGACGTTGGGGCGTTGGCAGGGCCCTCGTGCCGCCAAAGTCGGCATCGATCAGGCTGCAGGTGATCTTGCTCAATGTTCGCGCTGCCCGATTCGGGGCGCGATCGACTGGCCAAGGCTATTCGCACGTTCGCACGTTGCCGGCTTCACTCCGCCAGGCCGCTCTCGGTGGGTAGCTTGGGCTGGTGTGCCGCACCAGTCTCCGTGGGGAGTGTTGGGCATGTGTCGCATTCCAAGGGGGATGTGCCAGCCTGCCGGCGTGCGTTCCGACGGGGGCGCACGACCTGTGGGCCACTCAGCTCCTAAGCTGAGCCTCGCTGGCCTGTTTTCTGAGTCAGCTCAGCTGCGCAGGTGCCGGGGCATGTGCTCTCCCTGGTGGACTCCTGGTTCTGGCTTGTGCGCGCGGCCTCGGCGGTGCGGCGGCACAAGGCACCACGGTTGGGCACCCAAACACATGCCTATAGGTATGCGCGCTCTGTCGTAGCAGGTCCCTATAGATATTTGTTATCCGAGCTGTCTTTGGCTAGTCCTAAGTACAGTAAGTATTCGCAGGCGGCGCCAGCACGAAACGTTACGTTACTGGGGGGGGGGGGGGGGTCAGGGCTGGTGACGGCCGTTATCGTGAAAAAAACGCTCTCTTACTTTGCCTGGGGGATCGATCTTCGGGGCCTCGGCAGGCGGTGGATTTGGATGTTGGATGTGTTCGGGCCCGGGGGGGGCCAAATACATTCAAAAATCCACCGCTTGCCATCGCCCCCGAATGTCGGACCCCCAGACGGTGGTCACGGGCAAGTCCCTGACTCGCAAATTTAGGATCCCAAGATCGCACTGCATCATCGGCGAAGTTGCGCGATCTGGAGTCTGATTTCCTCCATCCCGACGTCGCCGATGCATCGGCGACCTGTCCTGCCTCCCTAAGCCTGATTCCTCGCTCCTCCTCGCTCTCCCTGGCCACTTGCTCCTCTCCTTCCCCTCCTCCTCGTCCTCCTCGTCGCGCTATCCTCATCCATCCTCACCCCGCCCCCCGCTCCGCGGAGGGGGGACCCCCGCGGTGCCGCCAGGGGCGTCCGCCGAGCTCCCCCGCGAGCGTCCGAAGGGGGCGGGGCCTTTGTCTGCTCCTGTGCTCTTCCGCCCTCCCGCGGTCCCGATGGCGGGGCTCTCTCCGACGGTGGCCCCGGCGCGCGCGAGGTCCTTGACCCTTCGGGGCTGAAGAGACGGGGGTCAATGCGACGGGGGGGTCGGCCAGATCGGGAGCGGAGAAGAGGGGGGTGATGACCAGGGGGGGGGGGATATCATGGCGCGGGCCATGAGAGTTCCTCAGATTTCATGGCGCCTCTTCTTATTTCATTACGTCCCAGGCCCCCCGCTGGGCCGCGCACATGCCGCCGGTCATGATTTGCACCCCCCCCCCTCTTGGACACCCCCCTCTTGGCCGCTCCCGGCCAGAGCGCCGGATCTTGCAGGATCCTGCAGAGTCAGGGGCGCACTGATGCGGGTTAGCGCACAGGATCCCGCAGGATCCTGCATGATCTGGCAGGATGCTGCAAAGCCTGGCTGACCCGGGCCTGGATTGACCGGGGTCAGATATCCCCGAGGCTTCCCATTGAAGAAGAACAAATGGCATACTTATAAACTTTTGACGGTTCTCGCGAATTTCTTGGATCTGCGCTGGGTTTCCAAGCGTCGCCTCCATCGCCGCCCCTGGCGCGCTCCTCACTCCAGGCAGGGGTGTCTGGCGCAGGTCCAAGAATTCTGCACGGACAGTCGACAGTTTCTTCTATCCCAGGTGGGGTCGTTTTGTAGCAAATCATTTGAGTTTCGTATACCCTCGCAATTCCGTCTTTGGATTGCATTCGCCTCGATTAGCGCCTGGTAGTCGATGAGATGGCGCCGATTTAGCGCCGATTTATCGCCGACGAGCGCGTCGACTCGCAATCGCCAGCAAGATGGTATGGGAGGCTCCCACGAGTCTCCACCAGGTGGTCGGAGCAGATGGAGTCGGAGGATCGCGCCGCACCGCCGATGCGTCGGCGGTGCGGCTCGATGTGGAGCCGGATCTTCTCCGCGCCGACGCCGCCGACGCACCGCCGACGTCGCCGATGCACCGCCGATGCCTTGCCGATGCGGCGCGACCCTCCGGCGCGACCTGCTCGGAGCTGATGCGGGAGAGCCCTGGAGGTCGACCCTGGCGCTCGCGGCGCGGAACGACACCATGCGAGGAAGGACAACGGCATGCTTGTACACGCCGGTCGCTGAAAGCATGTGTTTTTGGATTTTTCCAGATCCCAATCTACTTCCAGCGCCTTCCTGCTTCAGATCTCGGTATGCTTTTGCTCCGTTCTGTGAGGGCCTGAGCCCAATTCTGCTTCATTCGCCTTCTACTTCATGTTTGTACCTGCTTCTTCCGACCGGCGTGTAAACTCGATGAGTTCCGTGCGGATGTTTTGGATTTTGGATCGGCGCTGGAGCCCCCTCCCTGGCGCGCAGGCCGCGCCAGGGGCGGCGCTGGAGGTGCCGCTAGGGGGACACAGCGCCGATTCCAGCTGCTCACGCATCATGCAGTCTTTCCCTCCTCGAGCCATAGTGGGCTACGCGCGCGAGCTGGCCTCCTTTGCGAAGCTGAGGGACCTTCCCGGCACGGACCTGAGGCGCTTTGCGTCGGTGGACGCGCTCGGGCACCTCTTCTGCTCCGACCTCTGCTGGATCGGGGCCAGTGCGGGGGGCCTGGTAGAGATTGCCAGCGCGCACGGGATCAGGGCGGCAAGCTGGTTCCAGTCGTTGGGGCAGGACGGGTGTGCGTTCTTGAACAGAGAGGTCGGATCCCGCTATCTTGAGCCTTCATGCGGCTGGCGGTTTGTGAACTTCGCCAGCGCGGCAGCTCTGGAGGAGACGCTGAGGTGCGATACGCGGATGGCAGCGCCGCTGAGCAGAATCAAGACGGTGATGCCCATCCCGCCAGAGTGTCCGCGCGACATGGTTTTCGATTACGAGGAGAGCGTGCCCCAGTTTGTCATCTGATAGCTCACAGAGGAACTGAGGAGCTCCGATCCGGTCGAGTTGCCTGAGCAGCTCACAAACAGAATCACCCTTTCGCCGTCATGGGGTCGGGACTCTTCTTGGTCCTCCACCACTGCCCCTCTCCTCCACCCTCCCTCTCCCCCTCGTCGTGGACCTCCTTCCGCCTCCGTCTGCCCCTCGCCCCCTCCCACCCTCGCCTTGCTTCCCCTTCTCTGCATCCGCGTCATGCGGCCGCCGCCGCCGCCGCCGCCGCCGCCGCCACCCCTTCGGCGTCACGCGGGCGCAGAAGGGCTGGGGGCCCCGAAGGACAGCGGGAGGTCTGAGCTTCTCCTCGCCCCCCCCGCAGCCCCCAATCGCGACGCGAGAGGTCGGGAGGAAGTGGGGGCCAGAGCGCCTGAGCGTCCGCGCCGACCAGAAGAAACGGGCCGCGGCCAGCGTGAGCGCGCTCCCCCTCGCAAGCCTGCGCCATTCGGCGTCCGTGTCGGCAGCGCCCAGACATGCTCACGCTGTGTGTGTGTGTGTGTGTGTGTGTGTGCGTCGCCCCCCCTAGGGGCAGCGCGCGCTCTGAATTCTTCTAGTGTGCAGTCGGGGCCCTGAAGAAGGAACCCTTTTCGTTGGGGAGGGGCTCGGTGTTCCTTGATTGTCTTACAGCTTGCCTCAGGTTTTCCCTAGGTTTTCCATGGGGAGTCGAAGTTTAAGTTAAGGGAAGCAGGGGCCTCGTTCCTTATTTAGGGTTCCTTAGGTCAACGCCCCGACTGTAGGGGCAGCGCGCGCTCAGAGTTCTTCCAGTGTGGGCTCGGTGGCGGGTGCTTTTTCTGGCCACCCAGGCCGCCTGGGCGATGATGTGCTGTGAGAGGTGTCTGCTCTACGGGCTCGGCTCGGGCGTGCGCCTCCCCCCGACATGCCCGCCAAGTGATGTTCAAACCACGGGTCGCGGCCTGCGCGACACCTCATCGAGCGATTTCTGGCCGGGACAGCCCTGTTTTGGCACGCCCTCCTCCTCTGCCGAGCGCGGAGCAGTTCTGGTGCGAGCGCACTCTGTAGAAGCACTTGGCATCGCTCGGACGTGTGCCTTTTTCCTTCGGCGAGGACCATCGAGGAGCATCCTTGATCATTGGGCGAAAAAACACGCACGAAACCGAACAACGCACAGGGAATGGACGTCCGAGCGATGGCGAGAGCATGCTGCAGCAGGCCCATCGGCATGCCAGGACGGCCGGCCCCTGCTCCGCATGGGGGCGCACCGCACTGGCACGGCCAGGGCGCCGAGGCAGGGGCCAGGCTGGGGCTCGGGAGGGGCTCGGGCTCCCGGGCCGCTCCCTATGGCTTCTGTGCCGTGGAGCCCGCTTGCAAGCAGTGGCGAAGCGTCCCGGCGTGCTCATAGCCCCGAGGAGAGGAGGAGGCCCCTTCATAAGATCAGGGGGATCGACAGGGGGTGGACCGGCTCGGGGGGGTCCGACAGCCCACCCCTGCCCCGGGAGCGCTCGTGGGCCCGCCCTCGGGGGCCTCCTCCTCCTCCTCCTCCTCCTCCTCCTCCTCCTCCTCCTCCGGCTCGACGGGGGTCCGACGGCCCACCCCTGCCCCAGAGGAGCGTCCGTGGGCCCGCCCCTGGGGGGCCCGTCGCCGACCTCTCTCGGCGGTGCACCGCCGATCTCCAGCCCGACGCCCTCCCCCCCTTCCCCCCCTTTCCTCCTCCTCTCCTCCCCCTCCTTCTCCTCTCCTCCCTCCTCCTCCTCCTCCTCCTCCTCCTCTTCCTCCTCCTCCTCCCCCCCCTCCCCCCCTTTCCCCCCCCTTTCCTCCACCTCCTCCTCCTCCTCCTCCTCCTCCTCCTCCTCCTCCCTCCCCCCTCCCCCCTGAGCTGGTCCCCGCGAACGTTCACCCTCAGAGAGAGAGAGAGAGAGAGAGAGAAGGGGGGTCAAGGGGGGTCACCGCCCCCCAAACCACCCCAAGCCACGCCGATTTCCAGCTCGACGCTCCCCCCCGCGCCCCCCCCTGGGAGCTGGCCCCCGCGAGCGTTTTTTGCTCTGCGGGGCGAGAGCGAACCTCGTCCGCTAAGAGCTGGGCGGGCTACGCGCAGCTCTAATTGAGGAGGACAGGGTACGGGAGGGCGGGGCCTCAGGCGGCCGGTCCCCACGAGCGTTCCCCCCCCAGAGAGAGAGAGAGGGAGAGAGTCAGCCACGCGCAGAAGGGGGTGGGGGGAGGGGGGAGGGCTTCTTAGGAGCACCCCTGCTTCTTAGAAGGCGCGAGCCTTATCTATAGGTGTAAGGCGGGCGCCTTCTAAGAAGCAGCCTGCTTCTAAGAAGCCCTCCCCCTTCCCCCCACCCCCTTGTGCGTGCCGCCAAGAGGGAGAGAAAGGGGGGGTCACCGCCCACCAAGCCACCCCGACCCGACCCGAGGGCCCCGCTGCGCCTTCCGCTTCCAGTTTTTGGGGGGATCGGGGATCACGAAAACACATTTTTTGGTCTGCGGGGCGAGAGCGAACCTCTTCCGGTAAAAGCTAGGCGGGCTACGCACAGCTCTAATTGGGGAGACACCGAGGAACACGAAAACACACCTGAAGCCTGTATCCCCCCCAACCCCAAATTCGGGTCTTCGGGTTGGGTTGGGGTGGTCTGGTGGGTAGTCAGAGAGTGATGACGACGACGACGATGACAATGATGACGACGACGATGACGATGACGACGAAGTTGTCATCGGCATCGTCGTCGTCGTTGTCGTCGTCTTCATCATCGTCGTCGTCATCAACTGTCATCGGAGAACAAGCAATGGTCTAAACATAACTCTCGGAGGTCCGCGCGGATCGTTTCGGGATCGGCGCTGGAGAGAACTCCCCCTCGGCGGCGCCGCATGTGGCGCTCCGCACGCGCCAGGGAGGGGTGTCCCCGGCGCAGAGCCAAGACGTCCGTGGGGACCTCTAAACTGTCATGCTTCTGTCCATCTTTCCTTCGCCAAGTAATCGAAGAAAAACATACGCCAGAAACATAATTTCTGGCGCTCCGCGCGGATTTCTTGCATCCGCGCTGGGACCCCCTGGCGGTGCCTCCGGCGCCGCCCCTGGCGCAGGGAGGGGGGTCCTGCGCGGATGCGAGAAATCCGCGCGGAGCGCCGACAGTTTATGTTGATGCCGCTCTTTTTTTCCTCTTCTAGAGAGAGAGCCCCCCCGCCAGTATCGTCCACGACTTCCGTCGCCAGCTGGTCGTGGCGTGCATACGCCCAGAAGGCAGCCTCCGCGTCGTCAGCGGCAAGGACCGCTAGCCTTTCCTTCGCGGCGCGTGGCGGCGCGTCGCGGCGCGGCGCCCTTTCTTCGAGTAGGACATCGACTGCATAGCTGATGTACCCCAGTTTGTTACCGCTTCGAATTCTGCAACATATGGGTATACTGTTCGTAGTAGATCTACGAATATCATAGTTTTGGCAGCGTCGATGACCGAATCAAGTCTTGGGTAGGTCAAGTCTGCAGTCGATCCCCTCCTTGAGTTACCGGAGGGTGAGGGGGGGATTGAGGAGGCCTGTAACGTCACGGCTCACACCAGCGCCGTCTGGGAAGTGGATACCACTAGCGATCCCAAACGGCGCTGGCGCGAAACCCGACGTTACCTGTTCGGGGGGGGGGAGTGTCCCTGATGGCCCTTCTCGCGAATCACAGAACAACGCGCTCGTGCAGACGAAGGCCAACGGTGAGGCTTCGCGCGGCGCACAGCGCGCGCCCCCCCCCCCTCCCGGGTAGTCCTGGCCGGCCTCGCCCCCCTCGGCGCCGCCTCTGGAGGCGCACCTGGGACGCTCCGCGCCCCAGGGTTGGCGTGTTGACATCGCCCCTGGCTTTAAGTCGGGCGCGTCCCTCTACAGGAGGAATATTCAGAAATAGTCAGAAAAAGTCAGGGGACGATGTTTTGAGTATTTCTAACTATTCTTGAGCATTTTTAGGGGTATTTTGAATTTTCCGTCCAAGATCCGCCCGTAGGGGGACGGGCCCGCTGAAGCCAGCTGGGGCCACTCGGGTGACCTGTTGACGCCCGCCAGGACTACCTGGGTTGCCTGTGCGCAGCCGAGGCCCCGCCAACGACCGACATCAGCCCCTGCCAATTTCGAACTGGACTCGCGGACGGTTTCGCTTCGAACGTAGCCCACTTGACACAGCAAGTCTGGATCGGGCCGGACGAAAGGGGGGGATTGGGAAGGGGGGGGTACGAAATTTGCTGCATGCAGCTGGTTCCGGCCTCGCCGAGGGGCCCATCCCTCGATACATGGCCGCCTCCGGCGCCGGGAGGCGCCGGGAAAATCAGCTGCGTGCGCTGATTCTCAAACCCCCCCTTTGCTATCCCCCCCTTGCGCCCGACCCGACTGGAGCCGGCTGGGGGTCTGAGGCGGCCCAGCACCGGCTCCGGCAAGCAGCAAGGGGAGGGCGAGGTTGGAGGCTCGTGGGTTCGAGGGGGTCTTTGTGCCTCTGTCGGTCCCCGGGGGGCCCGTCTCGTGGCCCCGGGGCCGCAAGCAACGGATCGCGCCAGGATGAACGAGTGCACCGGATGGGTTTGGGGCCGATGTCGAGCGGATTTGCCTGTGTCCCCTCCCTCGAGAGAGAAAGAGAGAGAGAGGTAATGAGAGAGATCAACATAAATATGCACACACAGATATTCGACGGCCCCATGCAGTTCAGACCCCCGGCAAACTCCAATCGACAGCGGCTCCTGCCAATTTTCAACAGGACCCGCTGACGGTTTCGCATCGGACGCTGTCCACTAAGGCAAGTCGCCTGTCCGAGCGGCCGCTGTCGGTTGTGGATGACGTTTGCTGTGGGGCGTCGTGCGCCGCAGTTTTCCGTACCCATGCGCGTGTGATGTCAGCAAGTTGGTGTACGCTTCAGTCGGGCCAGTCCTTCTAGAAGAGGAACATTCAAAAAGAGTCAAGCAACAGTCGGGGGTTTGACTACTTTGAATCATTCCTGTAGGGAGACATGCCAGACCTAAGTGTACGCGATCCCCAGAAAACGCACAGACACAATGAATCGTCGATCCTGAGGAAAATATGGGGAAAATATGGGAAGTGGCGGGGAAAACGAAAATCGAGGGACATATGAGAAACTATGGGGAATTATGTGAGTTGTGTCCATTTATTTAATTGCTTCGCTCATTCCGCCGGCCCTGGAGCCCTCTTTGGGGCCTCTTGGGGGCCTCTTGGGGACCTCTTGGGAGTCTCTTGGGGCTCCTTGCCGGCGTCTTGGGGGCCCTCAGGGCCTCTTGGGGGGCTTTTGGGAGCCTCTTCGGGCGGGAGGGGGGGTAGTCGATTGCGGCTCTCCCCTCGGAGGCCACGATCCTAGTGAGGGGTGTCGAAAAATGGCCCTCCCCTGGAGTGCTCTGGTGGCTTCTCCCGGGACCTTGCCGGGGTACTTTTCGTCCAGGGGCCCCCAGGGGCCGCTCCGCGCGCGCGAACTAGAAATATTGTTAACCAGTTACCGGAGACCTTAGCACGCCTCTGGCCCGTTGGGCCCGCGAAGCTGTGTCTCCCAGGGCCCCTTCAGAAGGCTGGTGCACGCTTCTGCCTCCAGATCTCTTGGGCCGGCCTGGATTTGCTGGGTCGGCGCTGGACCGCTGGACCTAAAACAGGGCTAGGATCGGGATAAATCGCTCCAGAGCGTTCCGGAGCGCTCTCAGAGCGTTCCGGAACGCGCTGGAGCGGCCGCGGCGCCCAATACATCCTCCAAACTCGCCGATTCTCAGAGATTTCGAGTTATCCCGATCCGATTTTGTTCCGATCTTCGCGTCGTTTTAGGACCCTTCTCCCCCTTCGCCTGGCGCCGCGGGTGCCGCCCCGAGCGCGCCACGTGCGCCAGGGGCGGGGCCTAGCGGGGTGTCCCCGGAAGATCCGCGCGGCCCCCCGAAGCTTGATGATTCAGCGCAGCAGTCTGTGATCTCTGCGATCTGCTCGGGGGCGGCCGAGAGGGGGGGTGATGACTACAGTCGGGTCCCTGAAGAAGGAACCCTTTTCGTTGGGGAGGGGCTCCGTGTTCCTTAATTGTTTCACAGCTTGCCTCAGGTTTTCCTTATGTTTTCGATGGGAAATCGAAGTTCACCTTATGGTAAAAAGGGGCCTCGTTCCTTATTTAGGGTTCCTTAGGTCAACGCCCCGACTGTAGGGGGGGGAAATCATGGCGGGGGCCACGAGATCTCCCCAGATTTCATGGCGCCTCTTCTTATCTCAATGCGTCCCTGGCCCCCCCCCCTCTGGGCCGCCCACATGCCGCCGGCCATGCTTTGCGCCCCCCCTTTTGGACACCCCCCTCTTGGCCGCCCCCGAGATTCAACGCAGTAGTTCGTGGTTTTCTATCCTCCTCGGATAGAGCGTACCGATACCTTTGCCCTTCCTTCGCGTCGTTCACCTTTTTCGTGCTTCCCGAGGGGCCCCCCCCATTCACGGCCGGATTGGCCTCGAGATCTTCGCCCCAAAGACTTGTATTGAGGCTCGGCATCTTTGTGTTCCCCTGGGGACTGCGCCTGCTTCCGCGTCGGTGTCTTGGTCTGGCGTGCCGGATCGCTCTGGAACGGCCGCGGCGCCCATAACCGCTGGATCTCAGCCTCGTCTCGTTCGTCCGCGCGTGGCCCGTCTGCCGTTTACCACTGACCTGGTGCTCACCGACGCGCCGGAGAATGTTCGGGGCCAGGGGGATGCCCACTGTACTGTGTTGTGCTTGCGCGCAACTTACGGTCTATGTTTTGCCACCGCGTGTCGCCCGGAGAGCGGGCCGGAAGCTCACACCCCAAAAAGGTTGTCCGATGTCGTTCCTGCGAAGCCCCATGGGACAGGGGGCCCGCGTGCCTTCGTGTACACGTGCGCGCGGTCCCCAGAACGTGTCTGCGTGTGTGTGTGTGTGTGTTGGTCTCGCTGCTGCGCCGCCGCTTGCTGCTCGCGTGGGCCTCGCGGCGGATGCTGGGCGCACCGGGCGTCGCCTCCGCGCCGCCCGGCGATCGCGGCCCGCTTGCTCTCGGCTTCTTTCGCGTCGGTGGCGCCGCCAGCAAGGCCCAGCTCGATCCGACCGATCCGATGCGATGTCCGTACAGTCGGGGCCCTGAAGAAGGAACCCTTTTCGTTGGGGAGGGGCTCCGCGTTCCTGAAGTGTCTCACAGCTTGCCTCAGGCTTCCCTATGTGCTCGATAGGAAATCGAAGTTGAACTTATGGAAAAAATGGGCCTCGTTCCTTATGTAGGGTTCCTTCGGTCAACGCCCCGACTGTACCAGCCAGCCCGATCCACTTCGGTTTCGATCTTCCGGCGATGCGATGTGGCCCGACGCTTGCGCATGTCGCAGCTGTCCCCCCCCCCCGTCGAGGCCGATCGGATTCGATGCCGGCTCCTAGCCGATGCGGCCCGATGCGACGCGCCCTCTACTCCAGATTTCGTAATAAAAGGGAGGGGGTCTGGACCCTCCAAGACAAGCCATTTCAGACCTCCCCCGTGGGGGAACCCTCCAAAACATCGTCCCCAGACCCCCCAGGCCCTCCAAGATAGCCTGGAAGAGACCCCCCCCCGAAATGAGACCCCCCTCCTTTTATTACGAAATCTGGAGTATCCGATCCGATGTCCCGATTCGATGCTGACTGATCCTGCCACCAGCAGGCCCCCGAGGTGGGGGAGTGATGCCCAGGGGGGATAACTGGCACAGGCGCGAGTACGCGTCGATTTCCATGAAGATCTAAGACAGCATGGGAAGTGGATGGGACTTCGAACATCTAGGACATCTTGGAAACTAACGGGGATCCTGGAGCTTGTGTCGATTTTGATTGTGCCTTCCTGGGCCCCTCTCGCTGCCTCGAATCCTGGCGCACACTGCACCCGCCCGCGCCTCCTGGGGTGAGGGGGGGGGTCAGGGCGGGCGGCGGGGCCGAGGCTCTCCCGGCGGGGAGGGGCATTGGCCCGATGATCGTGGTCGGCCGTCGCGGGCGAGCGTGAGGACGATCCCCCCGACCTTTATGTCGGGAGTGTCCCCCTACAGGGGGACCTTCGACGAAAAATTAAAAATACCCTGGAAATGCCCCAAAAAGGCAAACAAATACTCATAGTCCCCAGACTATTTTTGGACTATGTTTTGATGGTTTTTGGGGTATTTTTTATTTTTCGTCGACAATCCCCCTGTAGGGGGACAGGCCCGACTTAACCCCACCTCCCGACGCGGCTCTTCACCTCCGGGCAGCGGCTCCGGCCCGGGCTTCCCTCTCCGGGTCTGCGGGCCTCGGGCCCCGGTGCCAGCAGAGGTCCCCGAGCGCGCCCCTGCTCGCAGGCGTCCGACAAGGTCGTTCGGGGGTGGACAGAACCCCCAACAGTGACACGTCGATTAGTGAATTGTCCGTTTTCGGTTCTCGAGAGGGCGCCGTGGCCGTTATTTTCCGGTTTGCGCCCGCCAGGTTTGGGCCTCAGGTCGTTTTCACTAAACCACGTTGTACTAAAAGGGGGTCTGTCCATCCCCGAGTCGTGCCTGCTCCGAGGTGGTTCAGGAGGGGGGAAGACACATAGACACAATTGATCGTCGACTCCCAGGAAAATGTAGGAAAATCTGGGAAGTGGGGGGGGGAAGACAAACACCCAGAAAACATATGGGGAATCCTGTTGTTTGTGTGTTCTTTTTTTGTGTGTCCTTGGGCCCCTCCCGTAATTTATCGTAGATCCCCCGCGGCGGATCCAGGCTATTTGCGAGCAGTTCCTTTACGAATGGGGGAACGCGCTCGTCTAAGCGTGTCGAGCAGCAGGCGTCGGAACTGGAAGTAAAAAATGCGTGTGCGGAGGGGGGGATCGTGGCGCCCTCGCGAGGAGTTCGGCGCGTGTCTTCACGTGCTTCGGGTCACGACGGGGCCGCAGGCTAGGGACCCCACTTGGCAGCGTCGGCTGCTCTGCGCGTAAGGCCACGTGGGCGGAGGGGGGGACCCAGCATGCGCCTGGCGCGTGCGCGCGGGGCGCGCGTCTTCACGTGTGCACGGCCCCCAAGGGGGACCCAACTTGCTAGCGTCGCCGATGCGTCGGCGATGCGGCTTGATGCGGCGCGCGTGCTCGTGTACTTCGGACGCCCCTGCTTCGTCGTCGCTGCCTTCCCGGGTTGTCCACCGTGCGGGCTTTTTGGCCGGGTCGGGCAGGAGTGGGCAGATGTCTACACAGTCCATCAGACACGGGAATGCCATGGGCCATTGTTCAGACTTTTTTGGCGTCGCGCCTGCTCGCGGCGACGGGGCGGAGAAGGTCGAGTGCAGGCAGAGAAGCGCGCGCATCTACGCCCGGCCAGCACTCAGAGACCGCTTAGAGTCTCGCAGCCAGCGGCAGCCATAACCATCCGGGCCTGGATGGGCCATTGTACATGCACTCGTGCATGTGATCTGCAACTGATGTGCCGGCTAGGCACGGGTCCTGACTGACTGCCTCCGTCTTCGCTTCGCCCTCTCCGCTCTCGTACTGCCTGCGCTGCGTCGCATGGATCCGGCCCCCGGCTCGACGTCGGGCATCTCTCACGTGCGTTCCGTCGCCGAGCATGTGTGGGCCGCCAGATTAGAGGAGGAAATGGTACCGATACCGCTGCGTTTTCCTCGTTTTCCCCATTTTGGGTCTCTTGGGAGGCCCTCGTCGCCACCTTCGGATTTGCCTCTAAATTGTTGTCAGAACGCGCCCAAGGAGAGGTCCTGGGAGTAGCGGTATCGGTACTTTTTGGTTTTCCCCAGCTAGAGGAGACCACCAGCTGGAGGGACATCAAGCCCGACAGCGGAGGAGACCCGCGCGGGGGGGGTAGGGGGGATCGGGAGGAGGAGGGAAGGAGGGGTGCGGGAGGCGTGTGGATTGAGGAGGCAGGAAGAGATGGGTGAGAAAGGAGCAACCCTCCCTCCAAGCTCCCTCTTCAAAGGCCCCTACGACGGTTCATTTCCACTGAGGGAACTGCCTCGTTGGAAGACAACCGTTTGAAGATCCTGAAGCATGCCGAAACATTGTTCTCGGGATTTCAACGCCACGGATTAACCTGCCTGCCGTTTTCTTCTTGACGATCTGGAATCGTGCCAAAACGCTTTTATGGGGACTTCAACACCGCGAATCAACATAACTGTTCACCCGCATAATCCTGAATCCTTCCAAAGCAGTGAATCATGGAAATCCGTGAAACTCTTTCATATGTTCAAAACGAGTGTGTGCGGCACTAAGGCGAGAGCCACATTTTGAAAACGACCTACCCTCAATCCGCGAAACTCCTGCACAGTTAAAAAACGAATGAGCGCGGCGCCAAGGCGAGAGCCACATTTTTTGAACACGACCTGCCCTCAATCCGCGAAATGTTTGTAAATGTTTAAAACGAGTGTGCGCAGCTCTAAAGCGAGAGCCACTTTTTGAAAACGACCTGCCCTCAATCCGCGAAGCTCTTGCAAAGTTGTAAAACGAATGTGCGCGGCGCTAAGGCGAGAGCCACATTTTGAAAACGACCCGCCCTCAATCCGTGAAACTCTTCAATTTTTTAAAACGAGTGTGCGTGGCGTTAAGGCGAGAAACACATTTTGAAAACGACCCGCCCTCCATCTGTGAAACTGTTGTCACTTTTTCAGCGTCATACATCGTCAGGACGTCTCAGGCGAAACGCCCGGCCCGCCCTAATTACTGGCCTCGGGTTGCGACAGCGAGAAGTTATTGCGAAGGCCTTACGGCCAGTGCCGCCGACCCTGAGAACGGCGACGACGAGGACGACGTGGATGTTGAGGAGCAGTTTGCGGAGGACGCTAAGGAGCAGGAGGGGCGAGGAGGAGGAGGAGGAGGAGGAGGAGGAAGATGAGGAGGAGGAGGAGGTGCGACGGGGGAGGAGGAGGACGATGAGGGTGGGAAGAGGGACGAGGAGGGGAAGACGAGGAGGGGGGGAGAGCAGGGGGGAGAGCGAGGCGAGCAGGGACGCATTTGCAGGAGAAGGACGGCTGACAAGGAGGAGGGTCAGCGGTGGGTAGAGCGTGGCGAGCATGAGCAGCAGGAGACGGAGGAGGAAAGCAATGACGAGGATGTTGACGATGATGACGACGACGCAGATGATGCGGGTGATGATGACGATCATGATGTCGTTGAGGGAGGTGGTGGTGTAAAACCGGCGGCAGGAGAAGTTGGATGAGGAGTAGGAACGTGAGGACGATGGTACTGGGGGAGAAGAGGAAGGGGCTGAAGAGGAGGAGCCCGAGGCCGGCGAGGAGCAGGAGTAGGAGGCGGAGGAGGAGGGGGGCGAGCATGGGGAGGCTCACGAGGTTGAGGAAAACAAGGGGGAGGGTGCAACATACTCTTGTCAGGGGTGGTTCCCCGGGAAGGCTGATGGTGGACATGGACGACGTGACGACGACGACAACGACGACGGCGATGACGACTACGACGCTCACGACGACGACGGACGACAAGCTGTTTTTTTGGCAGCCCGTCTGTGGCCGAAAGAGGAAAAGGAGGCTAGGAGAGGGAGGGAATCGGGCGTGGCGGGGAGTGGAGGAGTCGTATCTGCCCGGGGACCCCCCCGGGACCCCCCCCCAGGACCCCACTCCCGGGACCCCCCCCACCCGGCGTGGAAGTGAGCGAAGGGAATGCCTTCGACTCACCTACAACGTTGCTGAATTTCGCTGTGGCTGGCGCGCTCGAGGAGGAGGGCCCGACGACTACTCAAGCGGAACGGGTCGGCGGATTCATAAGGAAAAGGAATGGAGCAGGAGGAGGGGGAGGGGGAGGAGGAGGCGGAACGGGAGCAGGAGAAGGAGCAGATGGACGGAGGAGGGGTGGAGGGAGTGGGGAAGTGGGGTGCTGGCAGGGGTAGGAGGCAGGCGGAGGGAGGCAGGCGGGCAGGTGACGTCGTGGTCGTGGTCGTGGTCGTGGTCGTGGTCGTGGTCGTGGTCGTCGTCGTGGTCGTCGTCGTCGTCGTCGTCGTCGTCGTCGTCGTCGCCGCCCCGCGCGCGGGGCAGCCGCCGGCTACACGTGCATGTGCCTGGCGTCCCCGCTGGGCATGTTTTTCGCGGGCGCCTCAGCCTTCGGCCTCTTGCGCGGCGTCCCGCCTCGCCGTCGTCGTCGTCGTCGTCGTCGGCGTGGGCGTGGCATCTGCCGCCCTTCACGTAGGCGTCGTTGTCGGCGTTGTCGTTGTCATCGTCGTCGGCGGCGGCGGCGGCGCTGGCGTCGGCGGCGTCGTCGTCGTCGTCGTCGTCGTCGTCGCTGGAGTCGGCGGCGCCGTCGGCGCGGAGGAGATGGAGGAGGCGGATGCGGAGGAGGGAGAAGCGGAGAAGTGGGAGGAGGCGGATGCGAGGAGAGATGATGGATGGTCGTGACATGACAGAGAGGACGAGGAGAAGAGGGATGATTCATAAGGATGAAGAGGAGGGGGAGGGGGAGGGGGAGGAGGAGGACGCGGAGGGCCAGTGGTAACCCAAGACGCATCAACGATGTTGCGATGAACCCTCCAAGTTCATTCGTCATAGGTCCTTACACGGATTTTTTTTTTTTACGGTTGGAAGTGCCATATTGGCATGCAACCGTCTGAGAATCTACAACCGTTCTAGAACGCAATTCTTTGGATTTCAACGCAGTCAATCATTTTTTCTGTCGTGTCCTGACGAGCACGAATCGCGCCAGAACGCCACTCCTGGGGCTTCGGCACCGCGAAACAACGTGATTGGTGCGCCCTGACAATCCTGACTCGTGCCAGAATACGGTTCAATCCGCCAGATTGCTGTCAACATTCAAGGCGAGTGTGCGCGGCGCTCGAGCGAGAGCCACATTCTGAAAACGGAACCGTCCCCTCCATCCATGAAGCTCCTGCTGCGTTTGACAGCGAGTGCGCCCGGCGCTGAGGCAGTGGACGCATTTTGAAAACAAGCGGGATGGAGGGGGAGGGGGAG
>CAUYUJ010019476.1:83158-113158 GCA_963575745.1 Prorocentrum cordatum
GGCAGAGGGGGGACGCAGGGATGCGAGGGAGCAGGCAGCAGGAGGAGCGCCCTGGCCAGCGCGCCATCCCGCCGCCCGCCGAAGTTACGCCCCGGGCCAGCTCGCGCAGCGGTTCGTGCATTACAGGCGCTCGGGCCCGCGGGGCGGGCCCGATCCGACGGGCCGGGAGGGGAAGGTGGATGGGGGGAGGGAGTGAGGATGTCGGGAGGAACGGAAGGAGGACGTATCGAGCAGAACAAGCAAACTCATGTTTCCTCAGCGCGTGTGGTCTCTGGGGGTCATCGCCGTGCTCCAGGACGAGCCAAGGAGCGGCTGGGGATGCGAAGCCCCCCCCGGGGAAAGGGCCGGGACTGCCTGGGGACCTGCATTGAATACATATACGTACGTAATGTAGGTATATGCAGAGACATGTAGGTATGAACGCACACACACACACGCACACACACACATATATACGCATATATGTATAGACGTATGTACATTATATATACATATATGTATGTATGCATGTATGTATGCATGCATGCATGCATGCATGCATGTATGTATGTATGTATGTATGTATGTATGTGTGTGTGTATATATATATATATATATGTATGTATGTATGTATGTATGTATGTATGTATGTATGTATGTATGTATGTATGTATGTATGTATGTATGTATGTATGTATGCATGCATGCATGCATGCATGTATGCATGCATGTATGTATGTATGTATGTATGTATGTATGTATGTATGTGTATATTCATATGCGGCTTGTGGGGGCCCTCACCAGGCCTCAGGGCCGTCAAACAACGACCCAGAAAGAGGAGCTGGTCTCGGGAATGGGTCGAGACCTCTGGGGGTTCACCCTGTGAGGGGGGTCTGGGGAGGGGGGCAGGGTCGGGGGCCAGGCGCAGAGGGAAGCGCCGCCCCGTGGAGGCCTCGGCCCCTTCCCCGGGGGCGGGCTCCTTCGCCCCGCGAGCCCTTCCTGGACGGCCCCGCGGGGCCCGGCCGAGGGCCCCCCCCCCCCGAGGTAAAACAGGGCTAGGATCGGGATAAATCGCTCCAGAGCGTTCCAGAGCGCTCTCAGAGCGTTCCGGAACGCTCTGGAGCGGCCGCGGCGCCCAATACATCCTCCAACCCGCCGATTCTCAGAGATTTCGAGTTATCCCGATCCGATTTTGTCCCGATCTTCGCGTCGTCTTACGAGGCCGCACAGGTGCCGGCAGACCTCCCGCCGTGCTTCTCCCGGGGCTCGAGGGGCACCTCGAGGGGGGGTGGCGCAGGCGGCAGGCCAGGCCTGGCAGCAGCCCCGCCGAGCGCCCGCGCGGCCCCTCCGCGCGCCCCCGGCGGGCCGAGGCCGCCGACCGCCTCGAGGGGGTCGGGGGGCGGGCCGGAGGCGCCGGCGCTTGGAATCCACTGCCCCTCTGTTATGAGGCCGTTGTATAGGAGAGGGAACAGAGGACAGAGTGTTTACACAGTTTTGAGGAATTAGTGAATTCAGTATGGGTCCGGCTTGAAGTGCCTCGAAGAAAGCGCGCGCACCCGAATCGCAGACATATGGCTATATGCGGACCCAGGACACTTTGCTTCCCGTCGTCGTCCTCGCCCTTGCTCCGTTCCCCTTCCTTTCCTCCCTCCCCCGGATGGTGTCGAAAGCGTCCGCGGCTCGGGCGGGGGAGAGCCCCTTCCCACCTCCCTCATTATTCCTCGTTCCTCTTTGCCTCCCTGCTCCACCATCCGTCGTCCTACCTCGTCCACCCTCCTTGTTCGAAAAGTGAAATCCCTGGCGCCGCGTGCCCGCGTCAGCGGTTAATTCTTTTTCGATATCCGAGCACAGCGGCGCAACCAAACAGAGGGGATTGCCAATGCGAGATTTCGGGGCGCACCCAAAATGCGGGCGGCACGGCCGCCGAGCACCGTCGCATCGCTAACATGTAAATTATAGGTGCCTGCGGCAAGGTCCGCCCCCCTGGCCAGAGCAGTGATCTATATGGCGACGCGTGGAACTTTGACTGTTAAGAGGTCCTTGACATGTGACATCTCTCGTGTTTTCGGATTGCTGCGCGGCATTCTTTGGGGTCTTTCGAGGCCTTTTTGGAACGTTTTCGGGCCGTTGGGGGCCGCTTTGGCGCCGCGTTGCACCGCGCCCTCCCTGGGCCAGGGGAGCGTGCATTTGCGGTTCTCTCGGGGGCGCCCTGGGCCGGGGAAGTGTGTATTTGCATCCCCCCCCCCAGCTGGGCATGTCGACCCCGGTTCTGGGTTGGCAAAGTCGGGGCGCCCTCGAGGTGGCGAGCGTTCACCTTTTCGAAATACACAGATCAAGGTGTGATCTGTGTACACAGTTTGTGTCTTCAACTGTGTATTTTCGTGTGTGGGCCCGCTGTTTACACAGATCGTGGTGTGACCTGTGTACACACATCTCGTTCCCATCTGTGTATTTGGAGTGTGCCCCTCGCGGGTGGTGTTGAATGGACGGGAACTTTCGCGTTTCTCTTCCGGCTGGTCCAGGGGCGGCGTCGTGCGCGGTCGATATACACAGTTCGTGTCTCCAACTGTGCATTTGTTGCGCGCCTCCCGCTGGAGTGGTCACTGGGCGGGAGTTTCCGTGGGTCTCCTGGCTGGTCCAGGAGGGGGCCGTGGTCTGGGCATGCAAAGGCGCGGGGGGGTGGGGATGGTGGGCTGTGGGAAGGAAGGGGTTCGATAGGAGGGGTGGCCGAGGGGCCAAGGATGAACGCGACTGGACGAGAGCGGAGGAAGAGAGCCCAGGAGGATTTGCATCATCGGCGTCAGCATCACGAGGGCGAGGGAGGTGGGGGAGGGCAGAAATTGGGGGCATGATGTGCACTAGGGCGTAGAGGATGGGAGGAGGGCAGGCATGTGGACGATGGGGGAAGGAATCCGGCGCAGGAGGACGACGAGGAACGACGTGAATTGACACATGGGGGGGGCAGTGTAGATGAAGGGCATGATGAGGACCGGGGCAATCGGAGGGGCATGAGGAAGGTGGGGCCGCAGCGAAGGGATATTTGGAAAAGGCGGGGGATGGCATGAGTTCGAGGCGGGCGCCAGCTAACGATTACTTGAACAGTGTTTTGCGTGTCCGCGCACCCCCAGAGCACAGTGACTGGTTGCAGAACTTCATGATCTGGGTAATCGTGCGCTTCGTGCTTCCAGGCCAAAGGCTCGAGTCCGCGACGCCCGTTGGCGTCGCGATGATGCCGCCCCGATCTGCCAGACCGCATATGCACAGATACGCAGAATATGTGTTGCAACGTTTGTTTCATGACCCTCTCTATATTAACATACCCACGTTGGAACCCAAGCCGGCGCACCTCTGCCTCTCACGCCAGGGCGTCCAAGGCCCCGACGTGGGGGGCGCGGGAACTTAAGTCCTTGGACAGTGGGGCCTCCGCTGCTTGAGGCCTGCGGCCAAGTGGGGGTGGTGCCGGTGGCCGTGTCTCGGCGTGGCATCTCGAGGTGCCTCGCAACGGCTGCGCAGATGTGACGCTTGGGGCGGGTCTGTGCCGCCGTTCATGTTGCGAGGTCCGACTGCGTGTGAATTCATGCATGCACCTTGGGCACCTCCCTTCGGGTTGTGTCGCCCAGGTGTTCTGTCCGGGCACACACAAAATCCAAGGGTTCCCAGGGTTCGTCCAGCGCTTCCAGGGTGCATGCAGCATTTTCCCAGGGCCTCCGAGGTCTTCAGGGTTTCCGCTGTTCCACGGCCTCGAAGGTTGCCGAGGTGTCCCAGGCCCTTCCAGAGTTATCCAAGGGCTTCCAAGGCCTCCAAGGGCTTCCAAGGGCCTCTCACTCCAAGCTTTCCATGGTTTTTCCAAGGGCTCCAAGGCGGCAGGGCTGTCCATAATTTTCCAAGGGTCCACGCGGGCTGCAAAAGCAGGGGCCGCCAGGTGCTCCAGGAATCCTGGAACGTATCCTGAGGCGACCATTCCGTGAGCACTCAGAGGAGCAATATGTCATGATAGCGATCGAGATCTCCAAGTTTTGCAGGGCTCCCAGGGAGTTTTCCGACCCTGAGATCCTGGCGTCTCGATTTTTTTCGATCCGCGCGTCTCCGCCACGCTTCGGGCCCCGGGATGCTCGAGAAAATGCTGGAACGCATCCTGAGGCAGTCGCGCCAGGACGCCATTCGAAGGACAAGTAGCAGCATAAACACAAATTTCTCGGAGAGCCGCGCGAATTCCTTGGGTTGGCGTTGGGCACCCCTCTCCGGCGCGCAGAGCGCGCCAGGAGCGGCGCCAGAGGCGCAGCCAGGGGTGCCCGACGCTGATCCAACGAATCCGCGCAGACCTCTGACAAATGACAAAGTATGTTTTTGCTGTATGTGTGTTCTATATTTCCATGTATGTATGCGTGCATGCATCCATGCATGCATGCATATGTGTCTTTCTGTCTGTCTGTCTGCCTGCCTGTCAGTCTGTCTGTCAGCCTGTCTGTCTGTCTGTCTGCCTGCATGTATGTGTGTGTATGCATGCATGCATGCATGCATGCATGTATGTATGCATGCATGCATACGTGTAGGTATGTTTATACATGTATGTATGTGTGTATGCATGTATGTATGTATGCATGTATGTACGTATACATGTATGCATGTATGTATGTATGTACGTATGCATGCATGCACCTATGTATGTATACATGTAGATTTGCATGTATGTATGTATGCATACATGTATGTTTTGTATGTATGTATGTATGTATGTGTGTATGTATGCATGCATGTATGTATGTATGTGTGTGTATGTATGTATATATGTATGTATGTATGTATGCATGCATGCATGCATGCATGTATGTATGTATGCATGCATGCATGCATGCATGCATGCATGTATGTATGTATGTATGTATGTATGTATGTATATATGCATGCATGTATGTATGTGTGTATGCATGTTGGTGTGCATGTATGTATGTATTATGTATGTATGTATGCATGCATGTATGTATATATTCATGCATGCATGCATGCATGTGTGCATGTATGTATGTATGTATGTATGTATGTATGTATGTATGCATGCATGCATGCATGCATTTATGTATGTATGTATGTATGTATGTATGTATGTATGTATGTATGTATGTATGTATGTACCGATGTATGTATGCATCTATGTATGCATGCATGTATGCATGCATCTATGAATGTATGAATGTATGTCTGTCTGTCTGTCTGTCTGTCTGTCTGTCTGTCTGTCTGTCTGTATGCATGTACGTATGTGTGCGTGCATGTGTGTATGTACATGTGTTTGACTACGTGTATATATGCACATTATATGTGTAGCTGCTAACCGTTCTCATCTTACTTCTATGTGGCACGTGGCCGCGTTGGGACCCTGGCTCAGGCCCAGGGCAGACGAAGACGAGACGAGCGGAGGGGGGGGGGGTCCCAGCGCGGCGGGCGGGCGGAACGCCCGCCGGGCCCCAGCGAGGAGCGGCTGCGTGTCTCGGGAACTGGTCGGCGGCCAGCCCGGGGGGTAGCGACCCAGACCCCCTCGCGTTGTGAAAAAAAACACGACGGGAGGTTTTTCGCTATTTCCGGCCTCGGGGGGGCCCTACGGGTCTTCAGGACCGTCAAGGAACGATTCAGAATGAAAAACTGGTCCCGGGGAGTGGGTCGAGACCTTTGGGGGTCGACGTTGTGAAACAATCACGACGTTAGGGGTTTGGGGAGGAGGGGCGGGCCTTCTCAGAAGGCTCGGAAGGCCCTCTGGCCTTCTGAGGCGTTCCCGAGCCTTCCCCGAAGGAGGCATGGGAGGCTTTCAGGTGGCGGGACGGCTTCTGAGAGGCCCCGCTGCTTTCTGAGAAGGCCTTCTCCTTCTAACTTCCCCCTTCGCTCGCCGCCGAAGTAGGGCGCGATCTCGATCAGCTTCCCTGTGCTTCTCGAGGCCGGACTTGGCCTCAAAAGCTACCTGTTTCGGCTTCGAAATGCGGACCCTACCCTGGCCGATCGACGATTCAGGCAACTCTGCGGGCGGCGGGGGTGTGGTGTGGAATTCGTCGTGCACGTGGCGAAATTCGAACCATGACCCCGCCTCCCATCGATACAGGGGAACGGGTGGTTGGCGGGGGCAGGGTCCGGATGCCGCCACCGATGTCGGAGAACAAGCGATGACACAAACATGAACTCTTGGAGGTCCGCGCGGATTTTGCGGATCGGCGCTGGAGCCTCCCTCCCTGGCGCGCGGAGCGCGGCGGGGGCTCCAGCGCCGGTGCGAGGAAGCCGTGGGGGCCTCCGCACGCTCTGCCCCTCGCCCAGCAGCGATATGCCTCCCCCGACGACTGCGGAGGTCCCCCCGTCGTGCGCCTAGGCCACCAATATTTGCAATTCCATTTTAAAAATCAGCTTTAATTTTTGTATGTAAGTGTATATCTTTCAAGGTATATTGAATTATGGTCTGTCAAACAAAAACCAAAAACCGCTCCTCTGGCTCGTCCTCGTCCTCGCCGCGTCTGCCTCGCCGTCGTCGCCGTCGTGCCCCTCTCCTCGCGGCTCGCCGTCGACCCCGTCGGCGTCGTCCTCGTTGTTGTTCATCTCTCTCTCGTCCTCGGCCTCGCTCTCGCCGTCGTCGTACTCCCCCCCTCCGCACGGCCCGCGCGCGGGCGCCTCTCCGCGCGCGGCCCCTCGCGCCCGGGCGCCGCGGCGGGGCCCGCGCCGCCCGCGCCGCACGGCCGCGCGCGGCCCTCGCCGGGCGTGGGGCCCGCCCCCCGGGCCGCCGCCGCGGGCGGGGGGGGCCGCGCCGCGGGCGGCGCGCGCGCGCGGCAGGTTCCGGGAGGACGGCGGCTCGCACCGGAATACGAACCGCGAGGACCGGGGGGGGGCCTGCGCGGCCCAGCCCGGGCCCGTGGGGGGAAAAAATAACAAAACCAAAAAATCAAAAAACAAAACAAACAACAAAATCAAAGCAAACAACAACAAAACAAAAAACAATCACAGGCAAACAATCCACACAACCAAGAAACAAAAGACAAGCAAACACACAAAACAAAACAAGAACACACACGGCCTGTGGGAAAAAAAACATAAACAACAAAAACACATACACGGCCCCCCCATGCTCCAGAGGAGGACAGGGTCCCCATACTATGCACCCTGTCCTCGGCTTCCCTTTTTGCACCTGCTGGGCGGCCCTCGTCGCCACCGCTGGCTTCGCGTCGGAACCCTGGCCAGAAGGCACCTCAGAAGAGGTCCGGGGAGTAGCGGTATCGGCACTTTTGTGTGTTCCCCATTTTGGTCCCTCCCCTCCTCCTCTTCCTCCTCCTCCTCCTCCTTCCCGTCCTCCCCGTCCTCCCCGTCCTCCCCGTCCTCCCCGTCCTCCTCCTTCTCCTCCTCCTCCTCCTCCTCCTCCTCCTCCTCCTCCATCTCCTTGTCTTCCCCTTTTTCATGCAGTTTTTTATGCAGGGCGTTTTCGCCGAGCTTCGGGCCCCGGCGCTCTCACAGATCGGGCGGGCTCGAGGAGTGGCGCAGCTCGGTGGGGTCTGAGGCCCTCTGCTTCGGGTGTCCGTGGGTTGTGAGTATGACGGGCCGGTGGTGAATGGGAACAATGTCTTTGTGTTGAGAGTCATGGGGAGGGAGTTCAGGGGCGGCGTCACCGACCCCCGGCAGGCCATCCTCACCAGTCTCGAACTTATCCCTATCCCTAAGATTGACACGCCAAAAGGCGATGACAATCTTAGGGATGCGCCCTGAAAAACTAAGGGAATCCCTAAGATTGGCATCGCCTTAGAGATATGTTCCAGGTTGGTAACATCCCCTTCCGCGACGTCCTCCTCGCCTCGCCCCGGGACGCACGTCTGCGGCCGGAGGGAAGCTCGCCATGCGGGGGTGGCGCCACGGAAGGGGATGGTTTGCGAGGGGTCGGTTCGGCCGCGTCCGCTGGAGTGCGCTCCCGCTTTGAAGCGTCTGCCCACGGCGCTGCCTGCCAGCGGGTGGGCCAGGAGCTCAAGGGTCCGGGGGCGCTGGGGGTGCGGAGAACGTCTTCGGCGAGGGGGAGGGGGGCGGAAACAGTTCGATGATCCTCAGGACGTGTGTCAGCCCAATGTGTGTTTGCCCCCTTCAGCCCAACCAGCTGATCATTACATCGCCTGCGTCGTATCGAAGGGTCTCGATGGGCAAAACACACGTTGGGGCTAACACACGTTCTGAGGATCATCGAACAGTGCATTGGCAGCTTTTCGGTGAGGACGCCTGGCTGGCAGCTTTGACCGGGGGGTGAGGACATCTGGGCGGCAGATCTCTTCGACTAGGCGTAAGAGTGACCTTTCGCCGGAGTGACCTTTGGTGCGGGCACAGATGGGTGCCCAGATGGCTGACAGAGAGGCGGTAGCAGCGGCTTGCGCGGTGTTTTTTCGCGCCCCCCCCGCGGTCCCAAAAAGCCGCGCACATAAGGTCACTCTTACCCAGGGTCACTCTTGCGTGTAGCCGATCTCTGGCCAGGGGGCGAGGATGTTCGGGTTGCCGTTGTGTGCCCGGGCGTGATGGCCTCCCAGCCTACCCGGCGACTGGACACACCTCGTGCCGGGCTCGTGGGGCTCACGGGGGCAGGGGAGAAGACGACAGGGAGGGGCGGAGAAGCGACCGCGGAGAAGGAGGGGGAGGACGAGGAGGAGGAGGGGGCGGAGGAGCTCCTGAGGTGCCCTTTGAAGGTCGGGCGAAGAGAACTAATTTTGCACATGCACCGATCTTGGCCTGGCCCATCCTTGACCCAGGATCGGTGCATATATGCCTTCCTGGCCACGGCAGGAGGACGTATGCACCGATCCTGGGCTCAGAATGGGCCTGGCCAGAATCGGTGTATGTGCACAGTTCTCTTTCCTTTACCTACCTTGAAGGGAGAAAGCAAAAAACGCCATGGGCAGAAGCTTGGCGCTCCGCGCGGATCTCTTGGGAGCGCGCTGGGCCCCCCCTCCCCCCTTTCAGGAGGAGAAAACACACACACACACAGACACAGACACCAGTCCTCGCCGATCCCCCGGGAAAATATGGGGAAAACACATGAGGGGGGACGACGAACATAGGGGGAATCCTTCTAGTTAGTGTGTATTTACTCGTGTGTCCCAGGGCCCCATTTACCCTTGACGGCGCCTCCGGCGCGCGCCCCCCCTGCGGCGCCAGCCCTGGCGGCAGCAGAGGGAGGCGCCGAGGGCCGAGGGCGGCAGGCGTCGAGAGCGGCCAGGGGGGCGCCGGGGGCCGAGCGTTGCGTCGGGCCTGGCCCTCGACAGGGGGGACATTTTCGAGAGCAGTCGAACGGTAGCCGGGGGGCTATTTTTGGAGTATTTTTTTGAGCATTTTTGGAGTATTCTTCTTCTTCTTCGTCTTCTTCTTCTTCTTCTTATTATTATTGTTATTATTATTGTTATTATTATTATTATTATTATTATTATTATTATTATCATTATTATTATTATCATTCTTATCATTCTTATCGTTTTTTTTTTGTGAGTATTTTGAGTTTTTCGTCGCAAATCCCCCCGTAGGGGGACGGGCCCGACCTAATGCTAGGCCTGGGGGCGCCGAGAGCGGCAGAGGGGCCGAGCGGCAGAGGTCGGCGCGGGGCGGAGGCGCACGAGCAGCCGGGAGGGAGCAGGCGGGCCGGGAGCACGCAGGAGGGGCAAGAGCACACGCAGAGAGAGACACAGTGGACCATCGACCACCGAGTCTCCCCAGGAGGTACAGTCGGGGCCCTGAAGAAGGAACCCTTTCCGTTGGGGAGGGGCTCCGCGTTCCTTAGGTGTTTCACAGCGTGCCTCAGGTTTTCCGATGTTCGCGATATGAAATCGAAGCTGAACTTAGGGAAAAAAAGGGGCCTCGTTCCTTATTCAGGGTTCCTTAGGTCAACGCCCCGACTGTATGGAAGAATACGTGACGTGGAGGGGAAGACGAGAACCCAGAACATCGTGGACAGACGAGAGCCCAGAGAAGGCATGGGAACAGCTGGACCCTCGATCGTGGAGTCTCCCCAGGAGGTATGGGAGAATACGTGACGTGGGGAGCAGACGAGAACCCAGAAAGTAGTGGACAGACGAGAGCCCAGAGAAGGTAGGGGAACAGCTGTGTGACGTGGGGGGGGAGAAGGTGAACACCCAGAGAAAGTGTTGGAACATGTGGGGAATCCTGGGGACGTGTGGTGTGTTTTTGTTCGAGCCTCCCCGGGGCTCCCTCGAGCGTGCGGGGGGGAGCGGAGGAGGAAAACCGCGGGGTGCGGTCGCCTGCCGCGGCGGCGGGCGGCGCTGCCGGCCCGCGCTGCCCGCCCGCCTGGTTTGCGAGCAGCAAGGATCAGTCAGGAGGGAAAGGAACACACAGACACAATTAATCGTCGACTCCCCAGAAAATGTGGGACAACATGGGAAGTGGGGGGGAAGGCAGAAACCCAGACAATATTGGGAACATATGGGGGCTCTTGTTATTGGTGTGTATTCATTTGTATGTCCTGGGGCCCCTTCAATTAGGTCGGGCATGCCCCTCCACGGGAGGGATCTTCCAACCTCTTTTAGCCTGGATCGCCAGAAAAAAATTCGAGCGTCAAATCTGTACCGAAGCTCGAGGGTTTTCACGTGTCGGGCCCTGGGAGACGCTCGTCCGACACTGTTTCGACACTCTTTCGATACTTTTCCGGGTGCTCGGAATGATTTCTGGGATGCGGTCCTTGAGCACGCTGGGAGCAATAACTCTACAGGAGGGATGTTCAAAACTAGTCGAACGATAGCATGGGGACGACTTTTTGAGTATTTCTGGCCATTCTGGGGTATACATTTTGTTTTGTTTTTTTATACAAGTTTTGTATTTGCCGTGCAAGATCCGCCTGCAGGGGGACAGGCCCGACCGAAAGCGAGGAAGAACTCGAGAACGAGGCCGCAGCTGGCGTGCGCGGGCCTCTGGCAGGGAACGGTTCGGCCTGTCATGTTCAGCTTGGTGATGCTTTCGAACGGCAGAGCGTCGTCTGGTGATCGTTTTCGTTAGCCATTGTTTTGCAGATCGGCGCGGGCCCTCGCACCCCCCCCTCCCTCCCCCCCCGTGGAGTAGATCTTGGCTGTTTTTTGACACCTGTTTCGAGCGGGCGGAGTCTCCCCCAGAGGACGCACGGTCCCAAACAGTCGCACCAAGCAGAGGTCTGGAGCCAGACCCCCTCCCCTCCCCCGCCCTTCCGCCCAACGTCGAAACGCCACATAAAAAAACGCTCACCAAGGAGTTGTTCGTCCTGTCTTGTTTAGTTCGGTGATGAGTTCAAACAGCAAAGCGTCGTCAGCGTGCTCTCTGTTCGTAGGCGTGGTCGTGGTGGCTCTCACTCTGACCCGGGCTGCGAGCGTTGGACGAGCGGTGGGGAGACACGAGGAAGAGGGAGGAGGAACAGGAGGAGCAGGAACAGGAGGCAGCGGAGGGCAACGCAGTTTCATGCATTCTGACACATTGACAAACTGCGATGCGGAATATTTAGACATCGATGCCTAGGGGTGCGAAAAACGATTCTGGGCTCACCCCAGGAATCACTGGGAATCGACCCCCAGAAATTTTATCTCCGAGCCCAGGACCGATTTTGCACCCTGGGCATGGGGTCCCAGCGGCTCCATGAGTGATCCCTGGATCGCTTTTCGAAATCCCGGGGAGTCGATTCCCAGCGATTCCGTGGGTGATCCCACGATCCCCTTCTGCATGTTTGGGCGGAGTTTTTTAGGGTTTGGCGCGGGGCTTGGGAACGCTTTTGACAAGCTTGTGGGCAACCTCGGAGAAATCGCTGGGCAGCCCCTTGACAGCCCGTTGAGAAGCCGCTGCGGAGCCTCTGGGAAGCCCCCGTGAAGCCCGTGAGAAGCTTAGGATAAACATCGGAGAAGTATTGGGGCCCTTTTCGGTGAGGCTTCGCAAGGAACTTCTCCGATACCTCTGCGCCCCCTGAAAGGCTGCTCCAAACATTCCGCGAGGCTTCTGAGAGGCCTGCACGAGGCTCCAGCGAGGCCTCATGGAGGCTTCGGAGAAGCCTCTGGTCGGCTTCTGCGAGGCCTTTGCGAGGCTTGCGTCGCGTCGCATGTCGTCCCGCAGGTCCCGCAGGTACTGCCAGTCTGACAGGGTCCATAGGCCCACAGTTCCCGCAGGTGACGCTGGTCTCGCATGCCCCACAGGTCTCGCGGGTTCCACACGTCTCGCAGGTTCCACAGGTCCCGGAGAGACTCAGAAAGAGAGAGAAAGAGAGAGAGAGACAGACAGACAGACAGACAGACTGACAGACAGACAGACAGACAGACAGACAGACAGACAGACAGACAGGCAGAGAGAGAGAGAGAGAGCAAGAGACAGACAAAGAGATGGGAAGAAAACGAATCAGAGAGAGAGAGAGAGAGAGAGAAAGGGAGAGAGAGAGAGAGAGCGAGAGAACGAAGACTTCGGAGTGAGTTGTCGTTTTGCCCTTCTCTCTCTATCTTCTGTATTGTCTTTCCTGGGAATCCCCCCTTCTCTCTCTTTCTCTTCTTTCTGCCCAGCCCTCTCCCTCCCCTCATTCGCCCTCCCCTCCCCCTTCTCCCTTTCACTTTCCCTCCAGTCTTTCCCCCCTCTCTTCTTCTCCCCCATGGAGTGCTTTGTTGCATGGCGCGATGTGCGTAATGCCGAGGCACTGGTCAAGCGATGCTGACAAACATTGGAGATATGTAGATCACTTGTTGCTGAGACAGTGCTGACACGCAAGTGAAGGCGTGCACGCATTCAGCACCATACTACTGTCTTCTGACTCCACGCTGCCCTCTTCCATTGGGATCGACATGTATGAGCAGGCAGCGGATGAGAAGGAGGAAGGGGACGATGAAGAGCAGGGAAGAGGGAGGAGGGAGGAGGGAAGATGGATGCAGGAAGCAGGCTGAGGGATGCAGGAGGAAGGGAGGGAGGATATGGATATGGGGTGTCAGGAGATCGATGATGAGGGTGAGTATGATGAGGACGAGACGGGGGAGGATGGAGGGGCGGGGAGAGGAGGATGAGAAGGAGGAGGAGGAGGACGAGGAGGAGGAGGAAGAGGAGGGACCATCGTGAGACAGGAGACAGGAGAGAGGAGGGTAAGGAGGAGGAGCGGGGACTTCCCCGCAAGGACGAGCGCAAGATCCACGACCTGCAGCGGAAGCTGACGGAGGCCCCGCGCGGCTGCCGTCGCGTCGGCGTGCTTCTCTTTTGGAGGCCTCGGCTGCGCGCAGAGTGCTCGTGTCGGTCGCACCACCCTTCAGTTCCCTGAGCCGGTGAGCGGAGCACGCGTGCCTTTCGGGAGCCTTGAGACGGGGGTCAATGCAGACGGGGGTCAGCCAGGGCGCCGGATTCTGCAGAATCCTGCGAAGGCCCCCTCTGGCTGACCCGGGTCAGGGAGCCGCTCGTGGCCGCGAGGCGGCCGCACATATTGGCTGACCCGGGTTTGCGAAGATCTGCGTTGCAGGTTTTTTTTCCTGTATTACAGTTTTTGGTTTCCTGCTGACCTGGGTCTGGATTGACCCGGGTCAGAGGATCCCCGAGCCTTGAGGTCACCCGCAGGGGCGCCAGGATGATCGCGCGTCGTGTCGCGGAGAACACCGCGTCCAGGTGGCGGTGAGAACGCGCCGGCGTGACCGCGCATGGCGCTTCGCGCGGCGCGAGCCACGAGGTTGGGTGGCCTCGGTGTCCCAATCGCCGACACCAACACGTCCATGTTTTTTTGTTTTTGTTTGTCTTCGTGTCCTGCAACTGTGTGTGTGTCCTTCCTTCCCAGCTCTGACCATCGAAGGCTCTTGCAGCCTCGGAGGGTGCCCACGCATCGCTCTGGCACCTGCACATCCCGCCGAGAGCTGCAGGGCAAGACCCTCTCTCCACGCAGCACTTCGCCAGCCGTTCTGAGGTCGGGTGCCGGTGCTTTCGAGGTCGCCGACGCGGTCGTCGCCGTCGGCGCCGCCGCCGCGGTCGCAGAGGACGGGGCACTGTTTTCGAGGGCGGCCAAGAGGAGGTGGTGACTATGGGGGGTGAATCTCATGGCCAGGGCTATGATATCTCCCCTGAATTCGTGGCGCCTCGTACCTGCATATACGCCCCCTGTCCCCCCCCCCGGGGTCGCGAGCATGCCTCGGGCCGTGAGTTGCGAACCCCAGTGATCCGGCGGGCAGATTTTTTTTTTAGCTTTTTCAGTCGTGCAAGTCGCTCTTGCAATGCGTGCTGGTGCCTCGGATCTCACGCCTTAGCTGCGGGGCCTCGTGGTACCCCTCGGTCGTTGAAAGTAGGTATTTTTGGATTCCCGGATTCCAATCTACTTTCAGCGCCTTCCTACTTCAAGAGTCGAGTGGTTTTCCCTCTTCCCTCCTCTTCAGGAGGCGGGGCGGAAACCCGATCTATTTCCAACGCCTTCCTACTTCATGTTTCTACCCACTTCTTCCGACCGATGTGTAATTAGGGCCGCCCTGCGGGACGAGACAGGCGGCAGCTCCCAGTGTCCGGCCGCCATCTCTTCACGTTTCCCCTCTTCCCTTCCCCTTGCTCCCCGCTCTCTGCGTGCCGCGTCTCCCTCCGTCCCTTTCACAGCCTGACCTTTGAGTGCTCCACCCTGTCCTATGCTCGCGCTGAGGTCTTCTCGTCCCCCCTCTCCCTCCGTCCTCCATCTCTCTCTTCTCTCTCTCCCTCTCTTTCTCTGTCTGTCAGTCACTCAGTCAGTCAGTCAGTCTGTCTGTCTGTCTGTCTGTCTGTCTGTCTGTCTGTCTGTCTGTCTGTCTGTGTGTGTCCCTCTCTCTCTCCATATATATATATATGTATCTCTCTCTCTGGTTTGAGCTAGTCTTAGTGTAACTTGTTTTTGATGCCTGATCGATATATGTAGCACCCCGCAGTTGCGGATAAGGGTGAGGGGACGGGCGTGGGGCGGGTCGCGGGTGGGTCGCGGGCGGGTCGCGGGTGGGTCGCGGGTGGCTCGCGGGTGGGTGGCGGGTGGGTGGCGGGTGTGTCGCGGGTGCGCCGTAGGCGGATCGCGGGTGGGTCGCGGGCTGGGTGGCGGGTGGGACGACCGCGATAACAACAACAGCAACCAACAACAGCAAAACAGCAGCACTTATTTTAAGATTGTTCGCTCTTATCTGCTCGCGTGCCAACATGAAAACTTCAAATCCTCGGTACCCGCCGTCTTCGTCTTCGATAGTACCCCCTTTTGGAGGTACATCTTCCCTATCTGCCGCGCAGGCCCTAAAACAGGGGAATGAGGGGATTTCCAGGATTTCCGCCATCCCGTAGGGATAAATTATCCCAGTGCGACTCTACCTAGGAGTTGGAACCCCTAGGAAAGCAGCATTTGTAGTAACAGTAACGCTAAGCTAAAGCTAAGCTAAAGCTAAGCTAAAACTAAGCCACAGCTAAGCTAAATTTAAGCTAAAGCTAAGCTAAAGCTAAGCTACAGCTAAGCTAAAACTAAGCTAAAGCTAAGCTACAGCTAAGCTAAATCTAAGCTAAAGCTGAGCAACAGCTAAGCTAAAGCTAAGCTACAACTAAGCTAAATCTAAGCTAACGCCGAGCAACCGCTAAGCTAAAGCTAAGCTACACCTAAGCTAAAGCTAAGCTAACGCTAAGCTACAGCTAAGCTCACGCTAAGCTAAAGCTAAGCTAAAGCTAAGCTAAAGCTACGCTACAGCTAAGCTAAAGCTAAGCTAAAGCTAAGCTAAAGCTATGCTAAAACTAAGCTACAGCTAAGCTAAATCTAAGCTAAAGCTAAGCTAAAGCTAAGCTAACGCTAAGCTACAGCTAAGCTAAAGCTAAGCTAAAGCTAAAGCTAAAGCTAAAGCTAAAGCTCCCAGGGGACTGGGGGGCACCGCGGGGCGGGGACTGGGGGAACCGCCCGGGGCGCTTAGCACTGCCCGGCCCCTTTAAGCTAAGAGAGTAAGAACCCTTCTAGGCAGAGCCTAGGTAGGGAAAAAGGCTGAGCTCAGCTGCCTGCTTTGGGATGTAAATCCCTGCTCAACCGATCGAGATATTCTCGTCGGGTCTTGGAGACTGGAAGACTGCACGGCTTGCCTAATCCCCTGAGCTCGGACTGACCGAAATAACCGCGTGTGCTGCAATACCAAATCTTCAAGATGTGGTGGTAAATTAGGGCGTGTGAGGGGTCGACCCAGCCTCCTGCGTGGTGCAACCTACGTCCTGGGGGCAGACGGGACAACCTACCATCCACGGAGCGGAGCTGGAAGCACTCACTTTTTAACCAGTCGGACCTACACGCCTTAGTAGCAGAGCCTTTACACACGCTGCACGATCCTCCACGTTCAGTCAGGACGTGCGCGGACGCGAAGCTATGGGAGGCGGAGGAGGAATGCGCTGCACAGGGCGTGCCTCCTCGGGGTCGCGGCTGGCCTGAGCAGCGACGATGGCGTCGAGGCCTGCTCGCAACAACCGCTTCCTGACCAGCCGAGCCTTGTACTCAATATGAGCAATCCTGGCACTATCGGCCAAGGGTACTCTAGCTCGACGGGCAGCCTCCTTCGCAAGCTCATCTACCACACAGTTTCCTCCAATGAGCTAGCTTGGCCACTGGCGCTCGGCGGCCTCTTTGCCATCGAGATGTGATGGCACTTGGATAACTGCGACGTCTGAAGGGTCCCGTCGCTGCTTAGAAAGCGTCTTGGCAATGGACCTCCACAAATCAGCTTGAGGCCCTGAGGGGCATCGGAGCTGGTCTCCGTACCAGCCTCGGGCCACTTCAGCACACTCAGTAACGTACAAGAGAGCGCCTGCTGAGAACTGCACAGCCCAGGCGAAAGCTTGAAGCTCCCCACGGGGCACCGCTTGGCTTGCCCCCACCAAGGGCCCGAGAAGATGGGGCCCTAAGGTGAGGGGGTGCAAAGAACTAAAACAGGCAATGGCGAGCCCTATCCTACGTATCCTGGGATCGTGGGTGTCAGCGCCTCCAGAAGCATCTCCGAAGACAACCAGGGGCTCGCCAGGGGCTCCTTCACCCAAGCAGGAAGGCCCGACGAGGCCACCGTTTAAAAGGCCCCCGCCGTCCCAAGACTCGGAAGTAGGAGGAGGGGAGACGGGAGTCCATGGAGAAGGGATGAGGCCTCTCATCCAAAAGCACGGATAGGCCTCAGAGTTGGCGACAGCCTCAGGGAGTAGTGACGCAGACGGATCACATGCGGGTGAGCTGACGTTTTTGGCACACGTCGAACACCGATGCAATGCCGTCTCGCGGCCATCTTTGCACCGTTCGCATACATCACTCGCACATAAGTTAGCATCGAAACTCCGAGCTGTCGTCCAAAAACGTCCAGTGGCGATAGATTCCATCATTTCTGATAACTGGCGGCCTCGCTTGGCCTGGGTGAGATCGTTCACGAACTTCCTGTAAGACTGCATGTCGACTCCATCCGCAAGCCCCTCACCACAATACAACTCTGCGGTCTGACGCCACTGCTTGAGCTCCATGGTGTGCTGCAGCTCGTCTAGTAATGGGGCCGCCTGGTCAGGGCTCGTAAACTCGGCACCTCCGAGTCTCCAGGAGAAGCCGGCTTGAGCACCTTCATTCGGCACATCCCACTCCATTGGCGAGACTGGAGACCACCCTGCCTCCAGCAGGTACAGTATGACTGTGGATAGCGGCCCGCGAACATGCCGACTCCGCTGCTCGGGCTTGATGCTCATCAGGTGCTTGGCCGTCGCTGGCCACGCAAGACTGATGGACGGCCTGAGCTGCGGCTCCTCCAACCACACGGAAAGCCAGAGGGCCACGCACTGCCGAGGAAGCAAAGCCCTTGGGTCCGCGCCTGGCAGGCGTAGTGCCAGGAGCGTGGGCAGGCAGCGCCCTCTCTTAGAGGAACCCGCGACCGCCCCCAGACGCCGCCGCAGTAGCTGCATGTTGGCCCCGCACGCCCCGTAGACCTGGTGACCATACACCGCCGACGCCTGGGGCCCCGCCCGCTGCAGCTTGGCCGTGGCGTGCCACCGCCTCGCCGCATGGGCAAAGCGGCGGAGCCTGCCATGAGACTTAGCGGACTTGGTGGCGCGCGCACCGTGGCCCTGCCTTAACGGCGCCCCGCGCTCAAGTCCACGCCCACGTACGCTAACTGGAGCACCGCCGACAGCGACGCGCCTCGCCTCCGAAGAACTTTAACAACTGCCACTGCGTCGCAGTGGTGCGCGCAGGTGACCGTGCTCTTGGGCGATATCCCTAGGCCGAGCTTCTTGAACTCCCGAACCGTGAACATGATCCCTTTGATGAGCGTGGCGCGGACGTGTTGCCGCGATCCTGCCGCCCGCTGCGAGGGGTCGTCGATCCAGATGCGCTCCGACATCGACGGATGCATGGCGCACAACTTCTTACACACGAAAGCCGTGAGGCACTTGGCGAACCTCGCGCCGTTCCTCAGCCCCTGCACGATGGAACACGTGACCTGGAATGGCTCGGACACATAGTCGAGCTGCTGCAGCACCCTCGGGATGAGGCGCAGCTGCATCTCCAGAAAGAGGATGACTGGAGGAAACCCTTTGCGCACTGCGCAACGGACCAGTGGCCCCCACTCGATGCCGTCGTAGAAGGCCTCTACGACTAGCAGGCCGTGGCCGTGCGCGATGCTGAGCCTTGTCTGAGACTCGTCTTGCAGCGCTCTAACGAACGCCACTTTCAAGGCGCTGTTGCCAGCCACAGCCGCGTCCCAGCCATCGTCCTGCAACGACGACCACTCCTTCATCTGCACCTCGCGCGCCATGGACCAGGAACGGCACAACATCGGCAAGAGACCGATGACGCGATCTCCGCCCGACCGTTTGGCTAGGGGCCTCCCGATCATGCACGTGACCTGCCATGGCCATGACAGGCCCTCCTCGGTCATGGTGAAGAGGTCACACATGTCCTGAAGCCCCTCTGGAGGCAAACGCTCGAAGTCGGTGGGCGACAAGCGGTCCACGCCTAGGCCCGCACGGGCCTTCATGCCCCGCAGCGCATCCCGCAGCTCGCGCGCAGTGAGCGGCTCCAGGGACTCGACCTCCGCGAGTGCCCTGACGTCCGCGAAGGTGCTCATGATGTCGTCGTGCGTGGCTGACCCTCTCCACTTGGCCTGCCACTGTTCCACTTTCTTGTCTACAATGTCGATCGGATGGACCAGAGCTCCAGCTACTCCGCCGTCGAACTCATCTGGCTCAGGCTCGTCGTCCTTGATGTTACGGTGAACCTGACCCTGCGTCGATGTGGAACTGATCCAATCCTGAAGCTCTCTCAGGGAGGCTGCTGCGGCGCGGCTCTGAGCCCGCCGAGCGGCGCGGAAACGCTTCTCTTCCCACTCGGGCAGCTGCTCTACCGAGAGGTCACACAACCTCCTCATATCCGTCAAGAGTGCCGACCAGCAGCCCTGCGAAGGCGGCGACGCAGATCCTGCCCCGTCTAGAGGCTGGTCGGCCAAACGCCTGGCCGCCTCCGCCAGCACCAGCACCTGCTGCTCGCCGTTGCGCCGGCGACGGTGGCGCAGCATGCGCTGCGCCACCGTGTGGGGGCGCCCCCACCAGCCAGCCACTCCGTCCTTCAGCGGCTGGCTCCTCACGTGCTCAGCCTGGCGCGCTGGTATGACCTTGAGATCGGAGCCGTCCCGCCGAGAGCGCTGAGGAGCGCTGATGTCGTGGTGGGCTCCGATGGTCCGCCCCGCCGTGTCAATCCATCGCGCGAACTTGTTACTGATGGGGGGGATGTGCTTCTCACCCACCTGATATGCGAGAGAATCGCGAATAGGGGGCCAAACGTCCGTAGAAGACTGTGAATGCCTCGGAACTTGAGCCGAGCAGGCTACGTACGTGGAGCTAGGAATATGGAAAGCGTGAAGGGGGGCAGAAGAGGCAGCAGCCCCAGCGGGGGCGAGGTTATCCTGCTTCTCGGCCGCGCCGAGGCCCGTCCCCCCAGGACCAGACGCAGGGGCTGGGTCTCCTCCCAAACCAGTGCCAACTCTCTCTCCAACTTCGGACGCGGGATCAGCAGCACTACCACTATTAGACGCTACAACGTCACTCTGACACTGATTACCTACATTCGTGAAACAAGTCTCGTCGGCCCAGGGATCTTCTTCCTCGAGGCCGAAATCTAAATCGCCCCCCCCCCCAGGTCGGGATCCAGAGCGGGGTCCTCTGCCAGCGCACCAGGAGTATTTTCGGCCACAGGACCTGAAACCGAGGAGACCGAACCGTCAGGCCCAGGAGGCCGCAAGACGGGGAACGCATCAGAAAACATATGCTCGCAATCCGCTTTTATGCGGTCGCGAGCCTCCTGAGCCTTCTGATGCTGGACAAGCTTGGCTTTGCTACTCTTGGAGCCAGCCGTGGGGGATGCTAAAGGACGGGGCGCTTGAGGGAGCCGAGGGGCTACTTCTAACGACCTCATCAGGAGCTGCTGCCCTGCCCCACGCAGGCGAATGTCTGAGCCGCAGTGTGGGCTCCAGGGCACGTCGGAAACTGCAGACACACTGTGTATGTACGGGAGGCAATTCTCTGAGGCCACGACAAAATCGACATGTGAACTACCTGCGCTCCCTACGCCAGTGAATTCTATATCAGCCCTTTTCGTGAATCCTTGGGTTCGCCTCAAGAAAGCCGACCGCTGAAACGCAGACATGTCAATGCTGAAATCCCCAACAATGAGCCACGGCAATTGCACGCTTTGTATGAACGCTCCGAGCTTCGCGAAGCGCTGCAGGTTCTCTCTTGCGAACCCGACGGACGGATGGGCATGGGAGATTATCGCGATCATCGAAAAACCCGTCATGTGCAGGACGACTGGCAGAAAACCGTCCAGGGCGTCTGAGCCTTCAGCACAATCAACTGGGCACGGCAGAGGCTTTGGGCAGCACCCTGTGTGCATGCCGATGCCCCTGACACATGAAGAGCTCCCCACCCTCGTTGGCCTTCCCTACAGTGGCCTTCGAGGTCGCTCTTCCCGTGGCACGGGCTGGGTTGCCGACGATTCTCCATTTCAGCCGTCTGGCATTCCTCGCCCACTTCGACCGAGTGTGACAGCCAGCATGTGTCTCCGTGAGAGAAATGTACTGGTAACGCTTGATGACATCTGGCGAACTGATGTGGTTCCAGGATTTCGGGCCCCGGCAAGTCACATTCGCAAAGGGAAGACTGCAGCACTCGCTACTGGCACCAGCGTCAGCGGCCTCGGGCGGCGCAGGCGGCTCGGTGGCCGAGGAAGCCGCTGGCCGCCGCGGGGCCTCACGCCGAGGGTGCCCCTCCCGCCTGCGGCGTGGCCTTGGCCGCAGCCTCGGCCCCCGCCTCCGCTGCCGCTCGCAGCCTCTCCATTTCGGCCTGGATGTCCTCCTTTGAGACGCCTGCCGCCGCGCCGCCGCCAGCAGCCCCGTGCGTCTGCGCCGCGGCGGGGGCTGGGGCGGCGCCCGTGCCTGCTGCCGCTGTGGCGGCAGGGGACGGCCCTCCTCCTGCCGCAGGCGCCTGAGCGGCCGTGCCCTGCGCAGGGGGGGCCTGCGCCGTCGGCGCGCCTCTTCTTGGCCATGCGCTCCTTCGCGCGCTCCTGCAGGGCCGCCGTCTTGGTGCGCCACTACGCGACCTGCTCGGCCTTGGACTGCACACTCTTCTGGGCGTCCTTCAGCTCCTGCTCAAGCTTCTCCAACTCCACTTTCTCCCCCTCTCCGCAATCGAGCTCGTCGATGCTGTCGAGGACGCTGGTGTCCCACGACAGGTCGATGAGCGGCACCTCTGGCGTCGGTGCAGGCGCGGAGGTGACACCTGCGGCCTTGGCCACCGCCATCACCGCGCTGCGCTTGTTGATCTCCGCGAGCGCCAGCGTGCGAGCCGTCTCCCCCTCGCGCTCACGCGCGCGTTGGAGGTTGAGGCTGCGCCGCTCGACCTGCGCCCTCGCCTGCTCCCACTTGGCTGAGGCGTCACGCCAGGCCCCTGCCGCCAAGCGCACCGCCTCCTCGGCGGGGACGCTCTTCGGCGAGGCCGCCGCGGCGCGCGCTTGCTCGATCTGCTGCTCCAGGAGAACCCTCACCGATGGCTCCTGCACGACCTTGAGCGCCGCCTCGAGCTTGGCGGTGGCGTCGCTGGCTGGGCCTACAACTCCACGGAGAGCCGCCGCACCGCCCCCTTGCCCGCTGCTCTGGTTCTGCCCCTGCGGCGGCTTGAACAAGGTGACCTTGGTGCTGCACTTGCTACACTTCGCGCCCTGGGAGAGGAGGATGCGGTTCCATTCGCGCTTTCCACACTGCTGACACTTTGCCCAAGGGTCTGAGGCCGACGTCGCACCAGACGTGTGCTGCCGCACTGGGGCCTTCTTGTTGCCCTTGGCCATTGCTCGATACTGACTGCGTCCCTTTAGCCAACCCGCGCACTGACCGACAACTGAAGGAAGGAAGGTGGGTCAGTCGCGAGTGCCACTCAAGCACCACGTATGAGGCGGACGCCTTTTTGCCCAGGCAGAATGCTTGGGCCAAGGTGGCTTGAGCAGGGGAATGAGGGGAGGAGTGAAGATTTCAAAGGGGGGGGAAAACGAGAGAAACTAGCAGGATGATGGTTAGGAACAGGAGCGCAAACTGCATAACCAGAGTGGCATGTCGGGCGGGCGGGCCCTAACGAGAAGGTCGGGCAGGCCGAGCGGGCGGGTCCAGACGGCCAGGTCGAGCGGGCGGGATGCTCAAACGTCAACCCATCATGACTGACATTTCGAGCGATCCTGCGATTCCCTAGTAAATCGTGGCATCCAAAGCGAGAGCGTGACCTGTGAGTCTTGGGGGCACGGCGCCGTAATACATTCAGAAGAAGTACCACGTTAGAGGGCGATTCCTGGATACATCATGAGGAGATTTTGCGAGAGAGCGCGGTATTGAAATACAGTGTGCGGAAGTATCAGGCGGGAACCGCTGTTGTTGTAGGTCGGAGGGTCAAACACACAGCTTGGTGCGAGCTCCAGGAGGGGCATTTTAACTGAAGCAATCCAGTGGTCACCCGGGGGATCAACAGTAAGTTTTCTGTATAACACAGAAATCAACAAGAAAGACGCAGCAACATTCCGCACAGCAGAACCCCACTTCAGCCACGCACCCAGGGACAGTGAAGGACCGTTCGGTCCACTCATCCTGTTATCTCTTTCAAGGCATACATATATACATATATATATATATATGTTCATCCACATATATATATATGTATACATGCATGTGTGCATGTATGTGAGTATGTATACATGCATGCATGTACACATATATGTGTGTATGTATGCAGGTATGCATGCAAGTAGGTATGCATGTATGCATACATCATGCATGCATGTACGTATGTATGTATGTATGTATACATGTATGTATACATGTATACATGTATACATGTATACATGTCTGTATGTATGTATGTATGTATGCATGCATGTATGTATGTATGTATGTATGTATGTATTTATGTGTGTGTATGTATGTAAATATGTATGCATGTATGTAGGTACGCATGTATGTATGCATGCATGTAATGCATGCATGCATGCATGCATGCATGTATGTAGGTGTGTATGTATGTATGTATGTATGTATGTGTGTATGTGTATGTATGTATGTATGTATGTATGTATGTATACATGCATACATGCATGTATGTATGTATGTATGTATGTGTATATGTATGTATACATGTCTGTATGTATGTATAATTGTATGTATGTATGCATGTGTGTATGTATGTATGCATGTATGTATATGTATGTATGTATGTATGTATGTATGTATGTATGTATGTATGGATGGATGGATGGATGGACGTATGCATGCATGCATGCATGCATGTATGTATGTATGTATGTATGTGTGTATGTTTACGTGTAAGTATGTACGCATGTAGATATGTAGGCGTGTACGTATGTATGAATGTATGGATGTCTGCATGCATGCATGTATGTATGCATGCGTTCATGCATTTATGTATGTATGTTTGTATGCATGTACATACGTATGCACGTATGCATGCATTTATGCATGTATGTATGTATCTTGTATATATATATATATGTGTGTGTATGCATGTATGTATGTATGCATACGTGTATGCATGCATGTATGTATGTATGCATGCATTTAGGTGCAGTGGTTAGTGCCCTTGCATGTTTTATGCTTCTCCCCTCTCTCTCTCTCTCGCTCGCTGTCGTTTATCCGATTCTTCATCGCTGCTTTGTATGATTGAGTATCTTGTACAGCTGGCCGTTCTCCTTCTTTCTTCCCTCTCTCTGCCGGTCAGAGTGGGACTCTGCTGGACACTTTCTTGATTTTTGTGGTTGTGCCTTTTCGTCGTGTTCATCACTGTCAGGACGATTCGAGGTACTTGTTTCGAAACGGGGCTCCCGCCTGCATGACGGGTACATGTAGCATGCGTTTCCAAGGGAGGGCCTCCCCATAGCTATAGAGACTTCTGACAGGGCCTTTGGGTAGGGGACTTGGGACGGGAGGGTGTCATGCAGCATCACTGGTGCATCCTGGGTTCGTTTTGGTCGTCTCCCCTTCGTCTCCTCTTTCTCCTTCTCCTCCCCCCCTCCACCACCTCTGCTCCTTGTAAATCCCTCCGCCTCGTGGCACCGCCACGCGCGTCGGCAGGGCGGGCCCAGCATTTCGCCCGGGCCATCCTCGCCGAGCTACAGGAGTGGAGAGCGGGTGGTTACAAGAGTCTCTCTTTGTTTCTTCCTTCCTTTCTCATTTCTTCTTCTCTCTCTCTCTCTTTTTTTTTGTTTTTGTTTTTCTCTCTCTCTCTCTCTCTCCTTCGTCACAAAGATGGCGGGCTGCCCGTTTTCGAAGTGTGGCTCTCGCGGTGGCGCCGAGCGCACTCGCCTCAACACACGTGCGACTAGCAGGATGGGGGACGGAGGGTGTTCCGCTCGTGGCTTGCGTGCCCTCGTGGGCTCCCACATCTTCTGGCGCCGGACGTTGGCAGCTGGCCGGAGCCACGCCGGTGGAGGCCGCTCCTCTCCGATTCTGGACTGTCTCCTGCGACTTCTCACAAAAGCCATGCGCAGGGGGTGAGGAGGAGGAGGAGGAGAAGAAGGAGGAACAGGAGAGGAGGAAGTAGACGGAGGAGGAAAAGGAGGGGAGGGATGAAGAGGACGAGGAGGAGGAGGAGGAAGAGGAGGAGGAGGAGGAGGAGGAGGGATGAAGAGGACGAGGACGAGGAGGAGGAGGGAGGAGGAGGAGGAGGAGGAGGAGGAGGAGGAGGAGGATGCGGTCCTGCCTCCGCACGGAGGCCGGCTCCTTCTCGGAACGAGGCCCTTCGCCTGACTGGCAGGCCCACGTGGCGTCGACTGGCGGCGACCCCGCCGGCGGCGTGCAACGTTGGGCGCCGCTGGCGACCCAGAATCGGTCGAGGTTGAAGGATCTGACGTTCCGGAGACGGCCGATCGTTCATCGTTCAAGATTGAGCGATCCCCACGGCGTCAGGAAGCAGCGCCGTGGTCGGCACGACACGAGCCTGCCGTAAAGGGGCTGAAGGAAGGCCCGCTTCTCCTCCTCCTCCTCCTCCTCCTCCTCCTCCTACTCCTCTTCATTCTCTTCTTCCTCCTCCTCTTCCTCCTCTTCCTCCTCTCCTCCTCCTCCTCCTCCTTGTCCTCCTCCTCACCCTCCTCCTCCTCCTTGTACTCCTCCTCCTCCTCCTCCTCACCCTCCTCCTCCTCCTCCTTCTCCCCCTCCTCATCCTCCTCCTCCTCCGCCTCCTTCCCCTCCGAGCCGTTCCCACAGATCCAGGCTCAGGAAACTTGTCTGTGGCCAAGGCTCGCCGTGGCTAGACCAGCCACGTGCTTCCTTGCTGGGCGGGCAGTGGGGAGTCGCGAAGAATCCGCCCTGCGATCACAACCACCACCACGAGAGGCGAAACAAAAGGGGGGGAAGAAGCTGGGCTCGACCCAAACGCTGTTGTCCGTTTTCGTTTTGTTTCGTGCTTCGTCGTTTTTGTCTTCAATCCGCCCCTGCTGCGAAACGAAATCGAAAGCAACACGGCCCACCACATCGCTAAAACACAGCTTAAGTCGACCCCTCGGAAGAATGGATGGTTGGGAGGCTTGAGAAGGCCTTCGACACTGCGCCCTGCTCGACACGGCCTCTACCTAAGCCTCGATGCTGCACGGCGGCAGCACCAGGAAGGTGCCGCCACGCGCACGAGGACTTTGCCTCATTGCTCGTCCTCCCTGGCTCCTCCTCCCTCCTCCCTCCTCCCTCCTCGCCCCTCCTTCCTCGCCTGCTAACCGCGCGCGTGGAGGCTGGCCAGGGCTTCTCCAACCAGGCCGCCACGATGGACGAGCTGATCCTGCTGCCTAAGGCACCGATCGTCGTCGTCGTCGTCGTCGGCGGCAGACCCAGGGCACGGCGAGAGGGTTAGTTCTCGGCCCCCCCCATTTCTCCTTCATCTGCTTCCCCTTGGCCTCTCACCCGCCAACTTTTCTATCCGCTCTCGTGCCTGGTGTGCCTTGGGATCTGTGCCGGAGCAGTGAGCTGTGATTTGGGACGGACGAATCAGGGTTGACGGAGATGGGTGGCGGAGTTCTGGGCGGAGGCAACAGGACCTTGAAGAGAGATAAGAGTGGTTGAGGACGGGGGCAGGGGGGGAGGGCGAGAGAGATGAACGACGAGATTATGATGACGATCGTGAAGAAGACGATGGCGGTCGTCCTAATGAAGATGTCTGTGATGCGATACTGGTGATGAACAAGATGCTGCTGCTGTTGCTGCTGCTGCTGCTGATGATGATGGTGGTGGTGATGGTGGTGGTGATGATGAGAGTGATGGTGATGATGACTTTGGTGGTGGTCATCATGCTGCTCGTGTTGCTGCCGACGACGATGACGGCGATGCTGATGACGGTGCTGAGGACGCTGCTGTTTCCAATTATTGTGATGATGCTGACCGTGATGATGAGGATGATGATGCTGATGACGATGGTGATGATGATGATGATGATGATGATGATGATGATGATTATGAGGATGGTGGTGATGATGATGGTGGTGGTGATGATGATGGTCATGACGGTGATGCTGCTGCTGATGATGATGCTGAGGATGATATGGACGAGTGTGGCGATGACGATGCTAATGATGATGCTGCTGATGATGATGCTGATGGTGATGAGGATGCTGCTGCTGATGATGATGTGGATTACCATGATGGTGGTGGTGTTGATGATGCAGAGGATTGCATCAGTGCTGCTGAGGATGATGCTGATGCTGATGATGATGACGACGATAATGATGACAATGGTGACGATGACGATGATGATGATGATGATGATGATGATGATGATGATGATGATGATGATGGTGATAATGGTGATGACCATGCTGATGGTGCCCATGCTGATGATTTTGATGATGGTGCTGATGATGATGCTGACGCTGCTGCTGCTGCTGCTGGTGCGGCATATAGTGATTTGTTGTTGATGACGATGATGTTGATATTGATGTTGATGATGCTCTGGATTCTAATGATGGTGATGGTGATGATGATGGTGCCGTCGATGGTGATGCTCCTGTTGATGATGTTGATGATGCTGTTGCCGATGATGCTGATGCTGATGATTATGGTGCTGATGCTCTTGTTGTTGATGATGATGATGACGCTGCTGCTGTTGCTGCAAATAGTGATGATGCTTATGATGGTGATGATGACGATGCTGATGTTGACGACGATGATGACGATGCTGACGATGAGGATGACGGTGAACGTTATGGTGATGCTGATGATGATGATGGTGATGTTGCCCATGATGATGCTGATTGTGATGATGATGCGGATGAGGGTGATGATGTTGTTGGCGATGAATCTTATGCTGATGATTATGCTGCCGGTGATAAGGATGATGTTGATGCTGATGCTGCTGCTAATGAGGAGATGCTGGCCATGATGATGCTGATGCTAATCATGATTATGATGCCGATGAAGCTGATGATGCTGCTGATGATGATGATGCTGGTAATGATGATGATGATGATGATGATGATGATGATGATGATGATGATGCTGCTGATGATGATGATTATATGGTGTTGATGATGATTCTGCTGCTGATGATGATGATGATGGTGATGCTGATGCTGAGGATGATCATGATGATGACGATGACGATGTCGATGTCGATGATGATGATGATGATGATGATGATGATGATGATGATGATGATGCTGATGCTGATGCTGATGCTGATGCTGATGCTGATGCTGATGCTGATGCTGATGCTGATGCTGATGCTGATGCTAATGCTGCTGCTGACGATCATGATGATTGTGATACTGATGCTGAGGGTGAGGATGTTGATGCTGGTTGTGATGACGACTGTGGTTAGTGCGACGACGAGACAGCACCCATCGGTAGCACTGAGTGCGCAGGCAGCGCATGTCAGTTCTGCGACGACGGAAGTGCGTCTGCACAATATGCAGGAGGGGGAGGAGGAGGAGGAGGAGGAGGAGGAGGAGGAGGAGGAGGAGGAGGAGGCGGCGGAGCAGGAGGCGGAGGGGGAGGAGAAGGCGGAGGAGGAATAATAGTAATCATACGAATAAGAACAATAACAATAACAATGCACCTCATACGACTACTGATAATGAGACTACGAAGACAAGTACTAATAATAATGCGAACCGGAGGACGGATACTAATACTAACAAAACTTATTCGAATAAGGGTAAGAAGGCGAATGCGAAAACGGCGAGTAAGACGACGAATGATAATACCAAGAGAAATAAGCCAATCATACTGATATGGGTAAGAAGCAGGCTGATAATACACACAACACGAATAAGACCAATGATACGATTCATCATAAACCTGTGAATAATACGACGAGTACGAATACGAACGCGTTTCATAATACTAATGCTTCGATTATTTTCTATTGTTACTAAAATCAATGATCACATACATACATCGCTAACACAAATTATTACGAATCATCTGTATACAATCATATATAATGATACGACGATTGCGAATACGAATGCGAATGAAACTTATGATAACGATAATCAGGATGACATTGCTAACACACATGATAGTCGTAATCGCAAGGGTGTGACGAACATCACGAATATTTCTAATACTAATTCTAAGGCTAATAATGCGACTCATACGAATATATCGACTCGCAATAATACGTTTAATATGTAGAAGACGAAGATGATGACGTCTCAACATACGAATAATACGAATGCACCTCATGCTAATGACAAGAATAACCATCATTCTAATACTATTTATCATACAAGGAAGAATAACACTACGAAGAGGAGTAGGAGGAGGAAGAGGAGGAGGCGGAGGAGGAGGAGGAGGAGGAGGAAGAGGAGAAGGAGGAGTGGGAGGAGCAGGAGGAGGGGTAGCGGAGGAGGAGGAGGAAGGAGGAGAGAGGGGAGCAGGAGGACAAGGAGGAGCAGGAGAAGGAAGAGGAGGAGGAGGAGGAGGAAGGAGGAGGAGGAGGAGGAGGAAGGAGGAGGAGGAGGAGGAGAATAGGAGGAGGAGGAGGAGGAGGAGTAGGAGGGAGGAGGCGGAGGAATAGGAGGAGGAGGGGAAGCGAGGGAGAAGGAGGAGGAGGAGGTTGAGGAGGAGGAGGAGGAGGAGGAGGGGGGATGATGAATATGAGGGTTTGTGGAGGAGGACTTGAGGGTGGTGGTGGTGGTGGAGGAGGAGGGGGAGGAGGAGGAGTAGGAGGAGGAGGAGGGGGTCCGCGCGGAGGCCTACTTTCAGGAGTGCCTGCACGAGATCAAGGAGCTCGAGGAGCGCGCCAACTCCCTCGAGCACGAGAGCGAGTACACGCTGGAGCAGAAGGCCCAGCCGCGCATGGGGGGCAGGGTATCCTCTTGCGTACCGGCGCCCCCTGCTCTCTGAGCAGACACGGGCATCAGCACAAAGATTCGGATGACCGCGCGGGTTCTTGGGATCGGCATCGGGTACCCCTCGTGAACAGCAGGTGCTGCTTACCAGAGGTGCTGCTCGCCGGCGCTACCTTGGACGCGGATGCGCCAGACGTGCTCGCGGGCTGCCGGAGGCTTTCCAGCGTCCTAGCTTCGTGATG
>CAUYUJ010019476.1:117942-142942 GCA_963575745.1 Prorocentrum cordatum
CGTGCGTGTGTGCGTGTGTGGCCGTGCGTGCGTGTGTCCGTGTGTGCGTGTGTGCGCGTAGGCGCGTGTGCGTGTGTGCGTGTGTGCGTGTGTGCGTGTGTGCGTGTGTGCGTGTGTGCGCGTGGGCGTACGTGCGTGTGTGCATGAGTGCGTGTGTGCGTGTGTGCGTGCGTGTGTGCGTGTGTGGCTGTGCGTGCGTGTGTGCGCGTCTGTGCATGTGTGCGTGTGTGTGCGTGCGTGCGTGTGTGCGCGTGTGCGTGTGTGCGAGTTGTGCATTTTGCGTGTGTTCCGTGTGTGCGTGCTTGCGTGTGTGCGTGTGTCGTGCGTGTGTGTGTGTGCTGTCTGTGCAATTGTGCGTGTGTGCGCGTGCGTGCGCCGTGTGCGCTGTGCGTGTGTGCGTGCGTGCGTGTGTGCGTGTGTGCGTGTGTGCGCGTGTGCTCGTGTGTGCGTGTGTGCGTGTGTGCGTGTGTGCGCGTGGGCGTACGTGTGTGTGTGTGTGTGTGCGTGTGTGTGCATGAGTGCGTGTTTGCGTGTGTGCGTGTGTGCGTGCGTGTGTGTGTGTGTGTGCGTGTGTTCGTGTGTGCGTGTGTCCGTGTGTGTGCGTGTGTGCGTGTGTGCGCGTGTGCGTGTGAATGTGTTTGGCGTGCGTTCGTGTGTGCGTGTGTGCGCGTGTGCGTGTGTGCTGTGTTGCGTGTGTGCGTGCGTGCGTGTGCGTGCATGTGTGCGGCGTGTGCGTGTGTGCGTGTGTGCGCGTGTGCGTTTTGTTTGTGTGTGCGTGCGTGCGTGTGTGCGGGTGTTTCGTGTGTGCGTGTGTGCGCGTGTGTGCGTGTGTGCGTGTGCGTGTGTGCGTGTGTGCGTGTGTGCGTGCCTGTGTGCGTGTGTGCGTGTGTGCGCGTGTGTTTGCCGCGCGTGCGTGTGTGCGTGTGTGTGTGTGTGTGTGTGCGCGCGTGTGTGGGTGCGTGTGTGCGTGCGTGCGTGTGTGCGGGTGTGCGGGTGTGCGTGTGTGCGTGTGTGCGTGTGTGCGCGGGTGTGCGCGGGTGTGCGCGGGTGTGCAGCTCTCTCTCTCTCTCTCTCTGTCTCTTTTTCCCTCGCACTATCGCTCTCTCTCTCTCTCTCTCTCTCTCTCTCTCTCTCTCTCTCTGTTTTACATTCCTCTTTTTTCTGCTTCCTAGCTGCCTCTGTGTGGTTTGATATATCTGGCTGATGGGGTCAGCGGGATCCCACACAACCCCTGGGTTTCTTCTCCCGGCCGGCGTCCGCCCCTGCTTTGGTCCACCCTCTTGTTTCACATTTCTTCTGCGGCACTCCTCGAGAGGCCACAATCGAGTCATCAGGCTTGTCTTTTCGCTGTCGCTTTGAGTGACCGCAAGGTTGTGTGTTCCTTGTGCCGTCTGAGACGTGGTAACTCAAGGTAAGGGTAGCGTTGCGTGTGAAAAAGGAGCTGAGTTGCTCGCGAATGGGGTTGCAGGACTTTTATGGTTTCGTGCCAGTTCCAGTCTTAAGCTTAAGTGCGCATAGTCCATCAACATGGCCCATGACGGCCTCGATCATAATTCCGAATCTCACGCAAGCGTAAGCCAAGTCAATTTGGGCACCGTACGTGAGGCGAGCTTAATCTCATTTACGGGCAAGCCAAGCCAGACCGACCCACGACAATGCCTATCATGTTGCCCCGTTCCAAGCGAGTATCTAAGCGATGTGTGCAACCCCAACCCCATGCAAAATGATACATAGCTGTGCAAGTCGAACTGCGAACCGGTGATCTGATAAAGCCGAATGCAGGAGGGGAATCATGTGCACGCTGATTGGACAAGTGCAGCTGGATCCAAGCTGCAGCTACATTTGAAGATGAGTCAAACAAAGCACCGCTGCATTAACTCTGGTTGGGCACCGTGGGTGACAAAAGGACACGTGGCCACGATTTCTAGGAGGCCCTTTGGGGAGCTTTTGGGAGCCCCCTTGGGGGTCTCTTGTGGGGTTGACGACCGATTCGCCCGAGGCGGAATTTGCCCGATCGAATTCGTCCGCGGGCGAGTTCCACTGGGCGAATTTCGAACTGGGCGACTCCTGTCCTGTGCGAATTCCAATTGGGCCAATCTGACTGGGCGATTTCCAACTTGGCATCATCTGTTCGACGATTTCGTCGGGCAGCACGAGTGGGGATTTCGCATCGGGCGAGTTCCGACCAGGCGAGTTGTACTGGGCGATTGCTGTCTCCGACCGACCGAATTTGACCGGGCGAACTCCGATTGGGCGAATTTTGTTTTGTGTTTTGATTCCCCAAAGAGGTTTGCCTAAGGGATTCTTACTTGGTTAAAGGTTGGTGCCTCCTATTGTGTATTTGCCCGTTGCTCGGAGGTTCCTTGGGTCCCTCTAGTTTCTCGGGTTCCTTGGGTTCCCTGCCCCCGGTGCCGTTCCTTGGGTTCCTCGGGTTCCCTGGGTTCCTTGGGTTCACCGCCCCCGGTTGCCCCAAGCAATGCGACACAGAGCCAAGCAATGCCATCCCATGCAAAGCGATGCCAAACAGTGCCAAGCAATGCCAACCCGTGCCAACCCATGCAAAGCAATGCCAAGAAGTGCGCCCAGCGATGCGCCCATGCAATGGGCTTTCCCCCAATTGGGGTCGCGCCTGGTTCATTGGACGAATGCTGATTTGCCGCATCCGATAGTGAGAGATCGTATCGTCAGCCATCCCGGCGTACTCTTCACATGGACCGTGTCTCGAATGGAGCCCCGCCGAAAGGCCCACGCGGACGGGCACGTCGTCGACGAGGCCCACAGCCCGCGGTTCCGACGTCCTCCGCGGGTCCGCTTGGCCCAGTCCGCGACGCCGAGACTCTTGGCCCCTCAGCAGCACCCGGAAAACTTGTCAGTGTGTGCCTCGGGCGTTGCGCAGCTGCGGGGGGGGGGGGGGGCGATCAAAGGGGGGGGGTGAGGCAACGCGCGCCTTTCATGCACCTCGGCAGGTGCCCCCGAGGGGGCCCTCTGCGGCAGCCTGACGCCGTTGACCTGACTCTGTACGCCGTGCTCGTGCCACTTTGAAGCTGGCTGCGGGCCCGCTGCATCTTCGGCCCGACCTCGATCTCGGTTGCGCCGGTCGGGTCCCTCATGGTCCCGCCGCTCCCAGGGATGGATGCCGCTGGGAGTGGTGGTCAGGGGTCTGGAGGTGCGCGGTTTGTCTTCGAGGTTCGCGTGGTGTTTGCAAGCCACCTCCAGGCCGTTGTCCTGCAGAAGCAAAGCTTCATGCGTCCAACCTGGGCGCGTTGGGCCATCACACGATTGCTTTTGACTGTTCTGACAATTCGGTGCTTTTTATTTGTACGAGGTGCATGTGCCACAGTTCTGGAGCCTCTGTCAGAAGCCTGGCTGGGAGGTGCACCGTTCCTCCAGCTCGTGCTGCGCATTATGGATGGGAGTACATTTGCAAACGCAGGCACCCCCAATACAGCATGCGCAAAAAGGGGGTCACGGTTAGCACTGACAACCTGATGCCGTGGCCCAAGTCGGCCCGTCGTTGCAGGATCCAGCGTTCACGAAATATCCGATCGTGCAAGTTTGAACGATCCCCGCGGTGTCAGGAACCAACGCCTGGGTCGACACGAGGCGAACTTGCAGCACTTACAGTCAAGACGCTGAAATAAGGATCGCTTTAGGTTCGGAAGGGGCTCGTTGTTCCTTCCAACGATTCCGTGGTGTTTCCTCTGGCCCTCCTCGGGCACCCAGGCTCTCCTGGTGCCAAAAAAGGGGTTTCGTTCCTTATTTAGCGGTCCTTCTTGCCGCAGCTTGACTGTAGGTGGTGAATCGAAGAAGGAAAAAACCGCAGAAACTTTGGCGCTCCGCGCGGATTTCTGGGATCGGCGCCTGGGACCCCCTGGCAGCGCCTCCAGCGCCCCCCTGGCGCGCTCCGCGCGCTAGGGAGGGGTTTCCAGCGCAGCCCAAGAAATCCGCGCGGACCGCCGAAAATGTAAGTTGATGCAGTTTTTGTTCCTCCTCTACTGAAGTGATGATGAAGCCCACGGCCTCCCAGATGGGGTCCGAGTAGATGGGCTCGGAGCCGCTTCTCCGATGCACCGGCGATGCGGCTCGATGTGGAGCCCGATTTTCTCCATGCCGACGTCGCCGATGCGATGCATTGGCGACGCGGCGCGATCCACCGACCCCATCATACTCAACACGGTATAGAAATAAGCTGTTGGCGCTCCGCGCGGATTTCTTGGATCCGCGCTGGAGCGCCCTGGCGGCGCCTCTGGCGCCGCCCCTGCCGCGCTCCAGAGGGGGTCCAGCGCAGATCCAAGAAATCCCTGCGAAACGCCAACAAAGTCCAGACGCTTCGCGTAACCCCACCATTGGGTGGCGCAGCCGTGGTACCACGCAGCGTTCCCCCCATCCACAGTGGCAAGGAAGTTGCTGGCTGGGTCTCTCACGACTAGGCTGCCGAAGCCTGTCATGGTTCGACGCACCTGTCTTCGAGCACTTCAGGTGCTCTGTGAGTGAGGTTTCCTTCCTTCCCCCTCCCTTCGTCGCCTCCTGCGCCTGTCTCCCCTTCTGCTCCTCCTCGCCGCGTTTGGCGGTGCCTTTCCTCGGGCTCTGTGCTGCCCGCACAGCGTTCCCGCCTTCTCGCAGGCTTGGTCTGCGGGGGTTGGCGCCGCAGTGCGACCCTCCGCCGGCTCTTCCAGTCTGCTGCCGTCTTCCGTTCCCGGGTCGGCTCTAACGAGGTTCATTTTGTCCTTCGCACGTGCACTGCGGCGTTGGCCTATGTGCCGTCGTTGCCAATCGTCTCGCTTTGCGCCTTTGTCGAGATTGACCCGCTCTCTGGAGCCGTCCTTGGAGCCGCAGATCAAAACCCGCCATTTTTTCTTTCCGTTCAGGCGTTCGATGTCGACCTTGTCCATCGTTTTTCTGGTTGGCAGCATCAGGCGTGTGGCCGATCCGCTCAGGATTTCGGTGTCGACCCCTTCACCGCTTTCCTGGCTGGCTCTTCATCTCGGGCTTGGAGAAGGGATTCTCCTGGATCTTTTCTCTCAGGAGTGAGCGTGCCATTTCGGTGGCGCCACTCGTATTGGCTCCTGGTCAGTGACGTATTCTTGGCAATCAGTGTTAGTATTACCTCCTGGAGCGTATTGCAAGCGAGCTGCCCCCTTCAAGGGCTGGGTGCATGGATGTCTCGTGTGGTTTATCCTACGTCTAGTCCCCGCCTTCAGCGGCCACTTGTCAGCGTTGTGTGCGACTTTGGTGGCGCCACTTCCATGCACTAGTTTCCTGGTCAGTGAGTGCTTCTTGGCCTAGCTGGTGTCTGCGGTCCTTCGTGATGGTGCTCCTGGCTTCATCCTGGTATCGCTCCCGCGCCATTTTGGCTGCGCCCCAAACTCGGCTAATTTTGCATGCGCTCGCTCCTGGACCTGTTTCCTGGGAGCTGCAGCCCGCGCCGCCTCTCGCTTCCGGTCCGCTTAGGTGCCGCTTAGGCCTCCTGTTTGCCGGCGCGTTAGGCAATTAGTTTCGCGCGTGGCCCGCCCGTCCCGTTTGACGCCGCCTGCGCTTTCGCTTGCGGCTGCGACAAAAAAGTATGCCCACCAGCCCATCCAGAAACGATACCCAGAGGACTTGCCTCTATCAAGGCAGTGGGAGCCTTGGGAGCGTACTTGGAGCCCTTTTCTGGGCCATCTTGAAGCCATCTTGCGGCCTCGGCTGGCCATCGGAAGCGAAAAGGCGAGAAAGCCAAACACATTGAGTTTCGCAAGGTTTTGGACGGATGTTTGGCCTCTTCGGGGCCTCCTCAGGGAGCTCTTTGGCCACTTGGAGCCGTCTTGAAGTGGTCTTGGGGCCTCTTGGAGCATCGTGGGAGCCATCTTGAGGCATCTTGCGGTATCTGGAGCCATCTTGGAGGTCATCTTGGGCTCCCCCAGGCGCTCTTCGAGCCATCTTAATCGGTGCCCCCCCCCCCCCCCCCCCCGGGAGGCCAACGTGTGGTCAAAACCCAAGTAAAATCAATAATTGTGGCATTTTCGCCGAGGCCTGTTGGAGCGTCTTAGGTGCCTCAGGGGAGAGCCTTTTGGGGGCCTCTTGGGGCTCTCTTGGGAGCCTCTTGGGACTCTAAAGTGAGCTGGGATACAGGCGAGAGGTAACGAGCGCGCGTCCGCGGGCGTTTGTGTTGAAGCGGCCGGCCGCCGATATCTGATTACACCTCAGTGCGAGGTGTGCGATTCGTCATCGAGACCGAAAACATCCTTCGCTTGAGATGGCCCGTCGCTCCCGCGACGATATCGTGCGACTGGCACTATCGTTACTACGATACAAAAGAGCTGGAGCTGTGCTTCCCCTAAGGCGATGCTTCTGGTCGGGCTTACCGGCCCCCTTCAAACTTGGTGGCGGAGCTGGCCTGTGGTGGTCAGCTCTTGCTCTACTCCTCGCCATCCACGGCACTGAGTGGTGGACTACTGAGATGGTGGAACATCAGGGCGCAGTGGGTCTGCGCGGAGGAATGTGCATAACTTCGCACGACCGCGCGGACATTTGCAGCGCTACCTTGCTCTCGCAGAAGCTTCTTACTCGAGTCCTACATCCCTGCGCTACTACACTCCTGAAGTCCACCCACCTACTCCAATTGGAAGCTTCTTTGAAGATGCGACGCATGGCAACGTGCGATGCGATAGCGCGCCGCCCCCACCCCCGCGCAGGCTTTCGACAAAACACCGCAAACCTCAGCCAACCACAGCCAACCGCGACTTACGGGGCCATTGGATTGGTGTTACTATATTTGGTCTCCTATGGGTTGCTATCCGTTGCGCTGTCGGACACATGCGCGGTGGAGACGGCACGAGGACAACCGGCCCCCACAGGGGCCCGGCCGGTCAAGTACCTTTTCCGCGAATTCGCTCGAGAGATACACGCCTGGATCAACGTGACCACAGGAGCACTGCAGCGCGGCCTGGGAGGCCTCGCACGGACCATAACCATGATGTCCCCCCCAGCTGTCACTGATCGGTGGCCGCCATACTGATGGTGCCACCTACATCGCGTCCCTCCTGAGCGCGAAGTTTGAGAACTTAGAAGAGGAACGCCAACTCAACTCGGGCACTGCTCTCATGGACTTCCGAGTCCTTGCGGGAGGGCGGATCGACCAGACAGTGGCGCGCTTCGCGATAGCCCGCAATGAGGCTGAAACGGCAGGGTTTAAAATTCCCAACTTTCCAAATTCTAGCGGTTATTCTGTTCAGAGCTTCAGGGGTGGGGGCGTCGCGTGCACAACGACTTCTGCAGCCACTTAATCACTGCATGCCGAGGGGCCAGCTGCAAGTCGACCCTCTGCTTGAACGCGCGAGGTCATGCGCTCACATCCCTGAGCGCACTCCTGGCAATATCGGTGGCATCTTCAGCCGCGGTCACCGCGCCGAAACCTTCCATGCTCGAGTTAACGCAGGGCAACCTTTTCGGACGTCCAGAACGACAATCCACAACCAACGGAAGAAACCGCGCTATTAGCTCAAAATGGTGGTTCGGCCGCGGGGTCGCAAGACTCCTAGGCCAGATATCAGGGGCCGCTGGCAACGGCGGCTCCTACACAAGCCATTACCATTGCGCGCCCAACGGGGCAACCCGCCGAGTCCGACTTCGACTCTGGAACCGACGCCGACGCGTTATCAGACGACAAAGCGAACGCCCTAGACTACCCTGACATCCCCACGTATCTCACGGAAGAACAGCAGGCTCAATTGCTGTTTCTAGGATACCAGAAACATGAACGCAGATGGGGGCGACTTACGAAGAAGCCAGTTCGCAAGGTACGACGTACTATCCGTTGGGCACTTAGGGGAAAGGGCAAGGGTCGAGGCAATGGCAAGGGCAGACGACGGCGACTGCCTGGCAGAGGTACATCAGTTTTCCTGGCATCCCTCACTGGACCGCAATGCGAAGAATTATTCATGGGCGCAGGCAGAAATCGCAGGAACACTTCAGGAAAAGGGACGTCGGGGCAACCCGAGAGACGCTAACGGCAAAACAATGGATTGTGACATCTGCCATAGCGCGCAGCATGTTCGCCGTGAGTGCCCTCGGGGCGAAGGGAGAGGCAGAGGTCCGTCGATGAATTTGGCTCAAACCGACTCGGACATACAGTGTGTCGATAGGGAGACGGCATTGGCAGACCCTGCCGGCAGCTCAGTTACAGCTCTTGATTTCATGGCTGCCAGATGTTCGAGCGCCAGCATGTCCCTCGATAATTGCGCCGACGAGCTCTTCGAGGATATTTACTGGCCACGATGAGATCAGTCTGGCAGACTGGCTGGGCACGCCCATCGCGGGGCAACCTGCGAATGCCTAACGCGTCGAGAATATCCGCGGGCCCGCCGGAGTAGATCAAGATATGGCGGGGGCACCTGCGGGCCCAGAAGCAGCAAATCCTGCGACAGACGAGGAAATGCAAATGATGCCCTATCCTTAGGTAATTGGCAATCCGACAAACATGGAGGTACTCGATGATGATCCTTGCGGGGGCGCCCGCGACCTGTCGGAACGCATTCAGTGCGTGCTTGGACACGACGAAGAACATCAGTTTGCATTCGCGGCCGCGAGGCGGCCCCCGAGCCGCCAGGAGCGATCAACGAGCCGGTTAGTCTGGAGGCGCGTGAACCGTTCGGACGATGATGACGACGAGTGGGAAGCTGAAGACCAACGTCTGCTACGCCGTGGTCGAGCCCGCAGTCATTCGCGCGGACATTCGCGCGCGCGCTCCGGCAGTGCTCGCTCTCGCGGCATTCAGCGCCTTCACCATCCTGATACGAGGGCCCCAAGGGCACCGCCAAGGAGGGGTGACAGGCCTGGCGCCCCACCAAGGAGGGAGCGCCTGCGGGGCAACTCGCTCCGGAGGGGGGATCATCCAGAGGGGTGTCCAGAAGGCGAGGTGCAGCGCCTCGTCAGCTATGGCATTCGTGGACCAGCTCGTCAACGCATACCCCCCGATGCATGGCAACGCTGGCCGGGCCAAGGTTGGTCCGTGCACCAGATTCCTCACAGGTATTATTTTCGCAATGTTGAGCGGAAGGCAATATCAGTCGCCCCCGCAGGGGATAAAGCGTCAAATCACAAAAGTTTCTTCTAAGGCGGGGTTTCAAGAGGGCCATCATCGAACCACGGAAGACTTACCGAGTTTTTGTCCGCACTTGCTTCGATCATGCCGACCACAGACCCGGCTGCCCCATGAGGCGCCCGTCAAGGAGCCCCAACTTCGGAAAATCACCGTGGGTCTGGCCCCACGGTGACGGTCGAGGTCGCGTCGCAGATCCGACCAAAGTCCCACGCACAGAGCAGTTGACGAGAATGGATTATCAGCCAGTTGAAGACCATGAACTAGCTCGTACCAAAGAGATGGGATAATCTTGCTCCGAATCATTACCTGGAGGGATTCTACCGCGAGTGGCATGCGGGGAGACCCGCCTCGTCCAAGCAAGAAGATGCCGACCGGCCAGAAGGCGATGAAGCTGCAGGCAATCAGGTCCTTGCTGAGGCAGTGGTCCCCGCTGCAGCGGCTCCTTCAGGGTCCGACGCGGACTGCCCCGGCACGGACCTCACTTTTGACGCGGACTACACTCGCGACATTGATCCATCAATAGAGCCTGGTGACCCGATTACACAGAATATGAATCTCGAAACAGACAGGATAGCCTTTTACCACGAACCAAGGATCGGCTGGATAAAAGCCCCAATTCTAAGAAGGATCGCAGTCGACTGTTATGATTTGGGCTGCAAAAGAAAGACCAAGATTGCGAGCGCGGCGCTCGATGGGCCCGGTGAATCGGAGGAATTAAACCCTGGCAGAGGGCCCATGCACATTCAGCCGTGGGCACCCGCAGTTCAGCCGCTGACGCCCCCAGGGGCAACGCCAAAGGCACCCCCTCCTAGGTCGAGGACAGGTCAGCCTATAGTTCCATCTCCATCTTCGACTTCTCCAAGCCGGCCGGAGTCGCCAGGACCTGATCAACTTGCGCCGCCGCCTAAACAGAGGAAGAGAAATAGCCCGGGCGATCCCAATCTTGGTAGCAGCAAGCATCAGCGATCTGCGGGGCAACCTGCTGAGCGACATCGGTCCAGAGGACCAGCAGTTGCCGCCGCAGCAGCTGCGTTCCAGGGCGCTAGCACGCCTGTTCCAAAGGAGCCCGTGGCCCGTCGCGGCCCTGCACCTGGCCAGGCGCACAGGACAGGCTGGGCGCCAACACTGGAGGGACCATCGAGGGATGCTTCTTCATCAAAGGAAGTTGCCAAGCAGAAGACATTGGAAACTACATCGATGGCATCAGGGGCAGCTCTCAAGATCAGTACATGCGAGTCCTACGACATTCGTGCGAAGAAACGCCGGGGCTTCGACATTCGTACTTCTCAAAATCCCATGGGGATATGTAGCTGCTGGCTCGTCATCTGCAGGCGCCAGTTCGTCAGCATCACCTGCGGCAGTCCAGCCAGCAAGAAGACCTGGCGAGCCAGATGCAAGTTCTGCGGGGCAACCTGCTATTGCTCTCGAAATGCCCGTGGCATGTAGGGGGGGCGCACACCTGCTGGGTGCTGCGCGGTCACAAATCGGCCACACGTAAGAGTGACCCTTGGCCAGAGTGACCTTTAGTGTTGGCCCTAATGGGGTCGGACAGATTTTCTTGAGGAGCGCGCTCGGCCTCGCGTCGGCGCATGCTGCACCAGTCTGCGATCGCATCAGAGCGCGCGTGATTCAGGGCGCGCCCCTCGCAATCGATCGCAACGCATGCGCGGCGCATTCTGCCGCGTGCTTCGTTTGGCGAGGAGGGGCCCAGTCGAGCGGGCGACGTGCTCTCCGCTTTGGGGCCGGTCCCAAATCGTCCTGGAATTACTTTGACTAACTTTGGCTAAGTTTGACTAACTTTGAATAACTTGTCGCATTCCGCGCTTCACAATTCAATTCTTTACTATTGAAGGTTATTTGCGGCCGCGGGGGGGGCAAGTTTCGGCCCGGTTTCGGCCTTGACGCCGGGCCCGGTCAGACGTCATCGCGATGCGGCCTGGCAGTGCCAGAACATTCCGCGGTGGCGCCCGATTACGCGTGGCTTCGCAGAGCCCTCGGGCGGGTGTTCTGGGGCGCCCGGAACGAATTGGCGGAGGTCCGCAATTGCCTGCTGGCGCTAGGGATCTGTCGAAGCGCGCCCCACCGATCGTTGACGCAATCCGACGGCCTCGGCTTGCGCGGTTGCGCCAGGCCCCCACGGGCCCCCCTGAGGCCGCGCACCAAAGGGCACTCTTGCCTCGGGTCACTCCTACGCGTCGCCGAACAAATCGCAGGTCGGCCGACGACCCCCGCGGCGCCGCGGCGCGCGCGACGCGCGACGCGTGCAGCCCGACCGCAGGGCGCGCCGCCGACGCTCGGTGGTTGGCGCTTCTGCGTTGTCACGCGCGGGCCCGCCGCGGGCGCTCGCGCAGGCGCGCCGCGGGGATCGCGCCGGGGCGGGTCGCGGCGCGCCCTGGCGCCGTCTGCTTCGCAGGTTTCGCATTATTGCTTTGCGCCGCGCTCGCGGGGCGCCCGCCCGCGGCGCGGGCCCGTCGGCGGTTCTGCCCCACCCGCCCGCTCCCGGGTGCGGGGCTGTCTCGGTCGGTGGCGGACCTTTTCCTGCCTCGCCCGCCCTTGGGGTTCAACGCCCAGGCTGGCCTGGTCGGGGACAGCGCGCGTCGCCGCCTGCGCCCCCCACGCGGGGCGTTAGTGGGGCGGCAGCCCTGGCTCGGTCGCCGCGCCCATCGCTGGGGCGTTGCGCCCGAGGCCGGGTACGCGAGGTCGGTCCGCCGAGATTTGCGCAGCATTGGGAAAAGCTACGCACTGCAAATCAAACGAAGATCAACCCAGCGCATCAGCCTTTTATCGATGACGGTTCTGATCGATATTTGGCGGTGCAGTGCGACATCCAGGATATTGCCGCAATTGCTGATGAAGCAGCTCACGGGCGCCAGGTTGCACGAAACATCTCGCGGAAAGAGCCTGCTCTCAGCTACGCCTCTGAGAAGAGATATGCGAAGACTATCCTCGAGGAATCGAGAAACGTTGGAGCAACATTAAACTCCGATGAACAGCGCCACTGTTCAGAGTGGCCCACCACAGCTACTCGTCACAAGCCGTTTCATCGCAACCATATTCCTGGTAGGTTCTTGTCAGCGGTACCGTCTTTCGACGAGCACGACGGCCGGGTGGAGCTCTCGGAGTTGCTCGACAATTGGCCGCCCAAGGATTACGAGCATTGGCACAAACACTTCCTGAAGATTGTCCGGCGGTGCCTCTGTAACCGCCATTGGGCATATCAGGCATTGACGGTGCTGGATTTGATTGGCATGGTCGACAACACCAGCATGCAGAAGAACAGGCTCCAGGTGAATAAGTGCAAGTGCGCTAGCGAGACTCATCCGACGTCCCCCCCCCCCCCCCCCCCCCCTTCCTGCGTCCGAGCAATGGGCATAGCAGCCCTGGCATAAAATGCCTTGAGTCCTTATACAGAAGGATAAACGATTTGACAACACCAGGGGCGCCTTGCTATTTCATCCATGGTACCAAATGGGTCAATATCCCAAATATACTTCACGTTGGGCTGTCATGCCGCGCTGATGACGCTGTCTGTGAAATTGGCAGACAGTTTGTCCATGGATGCCCGTATCTACCTGGTGATGAACAGGATTCAGCCTGGCCTGCGCGTTGATTCAGAAGTATTGATTATGGTGAGTTTGAAAAACCTACTTCGCGACAGTATTGCAATTTGGTGCTCAGCAAAATATAAGATTTCGACGGCAGGTTGGGAAGGCAGAATCTCGCCGAGCCACATTGCCCAGCTCATAGGCACCCTGCCGAACACGACTCACTGTGTATATGATCGAATGGGACAGGTGTGGATAAATTCTTTGTCCATAGAGAACAACGCGCAGGGAAATCTGGGTGCTGACAACTTCTTTCCAGACGATATATACATATATATATATATATATATATGATATTCCATATGATGCATCGTCGTTGAAGAATTAGTTTACCCCTGAGACCCCCGACAACCTGGAGTGCCCCGGACCGGCGACCATGCAGGGAGTCGAGTTCACTGCGGCATTCGCGATGCAAGTGGGGTGCCAAGCGGGGACGCCTGCAGGGGGATCAGATGGATCATGGATTCAGGCCCAGAGCGCGGACGCGTCTGGCACGACGTACAATGGGATCACGCCAACGACCCGGGGCGTGCTCAGACGCAACAGTTGCCAGCACTTGCAGGGCGACCTGCTTCGTTCGTGCCCGCGAGCAGGGCTACGACTCCATTTGAGATCCCACTGAGTGCTGGGAGCAGCAATGGCCTGCAGGCGAGGCTCCAAAGCATTCGGATGGAGCCGCGGCTCTACCAGGCCTTGCAGGCGACATCGCCGTTCGCATCACCACGCCCACTTGCGGGGAAACTTGCTTTCTCTGACCACGAAGCTGCCCGGAGGACTGAAAGCTTGATCGGTCAGCAACAGTGGGTGCACAGGCAGATGCGCGAGGCCGCGCAGAGTACGCGCCGGGGCGGCATCGACCTCCCGAGCGCCAGCTGGACATCCCCATGGGAGTTTATTCCAGATTCAAATCCGTCGCCGGGTAATCCCAATAGGCACGGGTATGTTCCAGCGTTTCTCAGCTACCCGACATGCGATCCAGCGGCTGCTGGGCGACCTACAGCACCACCGATGGATGCGCCGATGTTCCCTTACTACCATGCTCAGGTGACGGGCAATCCTCGCGCGGGAACGCAGCCGGATAACCCGCATGTTCGGGCGACAGCCGACGACTTCTACCAGTCTTAGCTGACGCGCCCGGATACGAGTTTGGACTACTGGGCCAGATTCCTCATTGCGGTTATCTGGCCACCCCCATGGACCCTGATGCGATACAACAGGTCCCCGGCTTGGCGGTGCCATCGTCCGCGGGGGAGCTGCGCCCAGAGATCCTGGCCATCCACGAGGCGCACCACGTCGACCACGACAAGGTTTGGAGGCTTCAGTGTGGCCACATATTTCATGCGCAATGCTGGGGTCGAGTGGCTCATGCACGCGCGGATCGGCAGCTGGCAGGTACGTTAGAAGGTGCCGCGAGTGAGGCTCCCTGTGCCATTTGCAGGGGTGTTGGTTTCATCGCAGCTGAGTTTCACTACGCCTTAGCCGGAGATCCATATGCAGCAACTCGCCATGTAGAGATACTCCGCGGGGCCAACGAGCCCAGAGACCTTCGCGAAGAGCTCGGCCGCATCGCGGCGATGGTGACAAACAACACGGCACCTGCCGCAACTACACCTGCGGGGCAACCTGCGTCATCATCCAGTGCGGCGCAGGCGACAGCAGCCACCGCGCCTGCCACAGATGCGCCTATGCCGTTCGTAGCTGAATCAGCAAACAATGCAGGGACGCCTGCTGCGACAGCACCTGCGGCGTTACCTGCCAATGATATGTGTCTGAGGCGTATGGAGAGAGCCACTGAGAGAAGTGCACAGCGGCTCCAAGTATCACATGCACACGCGCCCTACGGGCGAGACATCCGCCCGCGCAGCCAGCGTTGGACGGAAAGCCCGGTGAGCGCACGCAGCGGCAATAGTGCCATATCAGAGCGTGGCATGTTACGCACTGTGTTGATGGTGCACGCAGACGGACAGGTAGCCATGCGCGCCGATGAGGACGCGTTCATGAATACGCCGCCCCCATCTGCACAACACCCTCACATGCATGACGAGTACCCGTCGGCCTGGATCTTCGAGAAGAACCCCATCACAGAGAGAGAGGCCCGCGGTTACATGTACTTCTTCGCGTCCCTGACGAGGAACGATTGGGCGTTGGAGCAGAGGCGTCGTTAGGGCCTGCATGGAACTGCACTGTCCGATGCGCCAGGTACATTCGGAGAACGCCATGAATTGGCCCTGGCTTCGAGCAGTGGGAGCATGGTGGACGGAATGCTGGCGTTCCTGCTGGACATCGGCAGCACCATCAGCATCTTCGGTCCTAAAACGGCGCAGACATTCGAGCGCGAGCCCCGCTGCCACGGGCACGACATCAATAAGTTGAAGTTGACGAGGAGGCTTTGCGTACCCAGAGTGGGGCATGACATGGTGCTGTTGTCTGCGTTAAGTGTTCGCACTGCAAAGCCGCATGCAAGGAGGAAGGAGACCCCGCGGGGAAACCCGCCACGTCAGGACTGGACAGATACTCAGCTAACGCGGCTGAGGGTTTAGGTGAACATATTCCTGCTATCCTGGGTCTGAGGAGTATTTCCAATATGAGGGATATCCTGATCCTGGAGCAGGGGCACGAGCAGATGGTCATCCCCGGCTCTGAGATGCACAAGCTCCTCCATGGGAAAAGCGCCAGGGAACTTGATTTAATGGGAACGCTTGGGGGGCGCCTGGTGATCAAGGTCGACGAGTGCGGGGCCGCAACGGAGGATAAAGGCTCCATGTCATTTACTATCGCGGCCAATCCTCACTGCGAAGACGCACCGCTACATGTCAAGGAGGCAGCCCGACGCAGAGCACGCTGCAGGGCAACCTGCATCGAGCAGTGCGGGGACACCCGCTACTAGCGATGCCCATGCATATGATGTCTCAGGATACCAAGGGCATCTGCCTCTCAATTAACGAGGAGACGCTTGCTTTCACGATCCAGTCCTTGGTGAATGACACTTTGAAGACCTGGCATCGCAGGAACACGTCCTTCGGGAATGTCCCCACACCGGCCGATCAGGACTTCGCCTTGCGCGACTTGCAGGCGCAGGTGCGTCGGGCCATCTACGAGAAGGGCAGCGAGTGGTCGCCGCCCGACGCGGATGCAGGGACACCTGCAGGAGGAGATGATGCCGCTGAGAAGTTTGATATCTCCACTTCGAGCAGTGGCTCAGCAGCGCAGCATGGCACGGGCAGTTGGACGCCCCCATCGCTTGAAAATGAGTGACGGGGGCAGGCGCGCGCCACGGCCGCTCGCGCTTGCTCCGACAGACCGAAGACTGAGGTTCTGTCGTCTGGCGCGGGGAAACCTGCATACTTTTCCCACGCGCCGGCTGCGCGCGCCAGGGGCATTGGCAAGCCCGGCTGCGCGGCTGCCGCAGACAGCAGTGGACCCGGCTGTGTGGCTGCTGCAGTACATGAACGCTCATCGCATCATTTCCATCCTCGTGCACTTGTCATTGAGGACGTACGGACAGCTTGCGCTGAACTCCGAGCTCGTTGTTACATGTGCGACCGTATCACACATACAGAGGTTCTGACCTCTACAGGTGCACAGTATCCGGGTGTTCTACTCTCGGGGGATGTTCAGCTGCCACGGGTGGAAACGCCCGCTGACTGGCACGTTAGGTTGCCTGGAATGCGAGCAGGGCCACATTGTCAACGCATCCCAAATTTGATGATTAAAGCTCGGGCTCTACGTATGTCTATAGTACTTGTGGGGCCGCCAGGTTATTCCTGGAAACAAGGTCCCATGCGAGATGGGATCGAAAGTCTAGACTTGCAGGTCATGCGTATGCGATATTGCCACTTCGGTCTGCAATCTGACCGTTGAACGAAGCTGCCTAGCGGATCGTATCTGCAGGTGGCAACTACGCACGCGCGCATCCCAACTAATTTGTGGAGGTGCACAAGCCAAACTGCGGGGAAACCTGCCCATTTTGCTGAGCATAAATGGGACTGGTATGGCCAAGGCGCTCAGAAGGCAGACTGGCGTAACAAAGCACTGGATATCGTGACTGCAAGGCTGATCGACCAAAGTGATTTGCACAAAACAAAGGGAACCACGCGAGGGCTGCACATATCAGCATCCACGCAAGAGTGGATACAGGAGCTCGAACTTACGTTCAGTCTCCTAAGAATGGCCCTGAATGGGACCATGTCGTGAGACGGGTGACAATGAACCTGGGCGACAATACGATTATACAAGACATCAAGATCCAGGGTCAGCCTATCGGGTACAATTTCACTGCGCCGTTACCGAATGGCGTGATAAATATTCGTACTCGACTGTCTGGGGAGCACCCGAGCTGGTTCTTATCGGACAAGAGGACCAGCGACCGCGCCCAATGCGAGTTGCGTTCGTCGGTGACGATCATCCCCCCCCCCTTCGATTGAGCGTGGCCGCGTGCTCCCCTCGACTCCCGCATTTCCGACACTCAGTCCATCCGATACTGAACAACAGACAGCACAACCGACGCATGCCCGGATCAAACAAAAAGAAAAAGCAGCAAGCCGACAAAGAAGCGGGCATGAAACCACGCAAGATACCCAATGTAGTCGAAGAAGGCTACGACGATTGCGGCGACGACCTAAAGGGTCTCGGATGTAGTGCCAACAACGCCGATGTCCCCCTCGACTCCGACGCTGAGAGCGTTGACGAAGGAAAAACCTGCATCGCGCTTCCTGCGGGGCTACCTGCGGATGCACACGCAGGTGTGTTCTCCATAATCCCGACCTTATGATACGACGAGACAATAAGGTCGATATGTTGGAACTGTGCAGGTAAAGTGGGGGAGTGTCGCAGTTAGCATTCAGCCGAGGTTTGTCTTCTGGAGGAAACTCAGACACACGTTCATATGTTGACCTTGGAAACAAAGATGTCCAGGATGCAGTAATTCATGGTTTAGACGTGTGCTTCGCATGCGTTGTCATACTACAACCTAACTGCAGAACGACTGCACTACCTTCCCATTTCAATTCTCAAGTCAATTCTGACACGTGACATGAACACCGTAAAGAAGACCTTCCACGTATTCAGTGTTGTGGCAAAGTTGCCATGCGCCAAAACGGCCTTCGACGGTTTTACTTACGAGAACAACCAGTGGGTACTTGGGTGGACCAAATACCGCCCTGGACAACACTGGCCAAATACAAGGGCACTTGCAAAGTAACTATGGATGAATGTATCACTTGTCTACGTGACTTCCATGGGGTATTGATGCGGAAACCGACCGAGATCATGGCCAATCATCGTCTCGTTCTTACACCTTTTGAGCGAAAGCGGTGTATTGGCCATCACCAACATGCCTCGGTCTGTAATTCAAAACGGTCTATGGCTGCACATTATACCTCAAAGATGCTGTCCCTTTTTGTCGATGCAGTTCAGATCGCGCACGATCTATTCGAAGTAAACCGTGATCCCTTTTCATGGCCGCCCGTATTATTCCACCGCCTTTGTTACCAATGCACGGAGATCTGATTTTGATGACCCAACTATCCCTCGACAACCCGCCGGGTCGATCACGAGACCACCCTCGGGGGGACTAGGATGTTTTGCATGTGCAGATAATGTGAATATGTTTCCCCTCGCATGACAGAGACCCTAAGCATTGCAGGTGGTATGTTATGGGGGGTTACCATTGGGAATGTCCGAGTTGCAAGAAGAATTACGACCAGAACAAGCCTGGTCACTTGCGGACACCTGGTAATGCAAGTTTGCCAAACCTTGGAAACTGCCCGACAGCCGCGGAGAGGCGCCGCAAGCTCTTGCCGAAGCGGCGGCGCCACCGCCCGAGGCGCAATCCGCACCGCCACGTGCGCGGCTACGAGCACCGAGACCCGGCCCTAGGGCTGGCCCCGCAGCTGGCGCCAGCAGCCACGACATTACAGTAGGCAGACATGTTGTTGAACCTGCTGCGGGGTAACCTGCCCCGAGCGCAGCTGGCAGCTCGGAGGGCCACCGCCGCCGCCAGCAGGGGGGAGATCCACCTCCGCCGCCACCTGCAGGTAACCCTGCTGCACGTCCACGACCCCCAGACTGGTCAAGGTTCGATGTACAAATCCGCTTGCAAGCCTTGCGAGGCCTTGACCCAAGCGTGGTAACGCGCGAGTTGCGGAAGCTACACTTGCGATGGTTCCTTGCTAAAGGGCCTAAGATGCGACTCATCTTAACCAAAGCAGGTCTGGACGGCGTAAGGCTCAACCTGATCAAAGGCGTCTGCGACACATGTCGGGAGGGCAGGGCTTGGGACAAGCTGGGGCATGCCGTTATGCCACCCACTGCACTACCTGGCAAGTTCAATGAATAAGTCGAGCGCGACCTTCTGTTCTACAAACAGGAGCACAATATACTTCACATCATTGTTCGTTGTTGTCGATATGCGACTGGAATGGGGATACCAGAAAAAGACAATGACCAGTATTTTAGAGGCGTCGCATCAGTGCTAGATGCAATTCGGACCTGCCAAGGTACTCCGATGGGGAGGGCGCCTTTAACAACGACTCTGCAAATGCAGTTCTTACGGCAAAAGGCGCTGAGTTGAGAATGCGCGCGCGTGGATGGACAACGCGCTACGACAATCGAAGCCAGAAATGGCATATTCTGTTATCGTTTTCACGTTAGAGAAACTGAACTCAAAAGGTTAGGCGTACCTCTTGTGCTCACACGACTAGTGCACGAAGCCCTGTTTGCCGCCAGTGCATTTACCTTCTACAATGAGGTGTCTCCATATAATGCTTTGTTTGGGCGGCAACCGGCAGTGCCCCCTGACCTGCTTGTTCTGGACTATGAACAGCCAACAGAGAAGTCTGACCACTCTCGAGAACAGGTGACGCGCAGGGCATGCGTCGAAGCTACCTCACGGGCTACTGCAGTAGCCAAGACCTATCGTGCATTACGCACTAAGACAACTATCACCGGTCAGCAGTACTACGACGAAGGAGGTCCGGTTGACTACCGTCGCCCCGCAACTACGAAGGGCGACCGGGGAGGCTGGAATGGCCCGTTTCCAGTTGTACGACATGATCCCGACAGGGGTCAAGTCATCATTCGAGTGGGAAGCCGCGGCGTACAAGTCCAGTATGGCGATGCACGACATTCACTTTACATTGAAGCTTTGATCGCCAGAGAAATAGGCTCCAACAGCACTGCAAAACGGACAGTGTTGACATTTGTTGCCAGTCTACCTGCGGGGGGACCTGCTATGACTTTTGGCTATGCCCCGACCAAAAAGGGGGCGCTTCAGATGACGAGTGCGAGCCGACTATCTCCCAAGGTACATATGGCGCTACAATACCTTATCCGAAACTGCTTCCGCATCGAGAACCTAGTCTCTGTTCGGTTGGCCAAGAGTATCCATGAGCTACCTCTGGTGGCTTACGCTGTCAGTTGCACATTAGCCCATTATGACAATGATGTGAATCCAGGTTTCCATTACTGTGGAGCAGAAAACACGGCCCAAATGTTCATGATGTAACTGGGTCAGCACATTCGAGAAGTATCCAGTACCTAAAGACCACTAAACCTCAAGCGGGCTTTAACCAAGATAAGACCAAGTTTGAGGAACTGGCGGACGCACCGGCACAAGACGAGAACGCCAGAGAAGCCCCAGAAGCCGAACCCCCACAGGAGGATGGCTTCCCACGATATATGAGGAATCAGAAGCGGACCTTGAGGCACATATGATTATGGAAGCGCGGTGCACAGAACTACATGACGAGAGTGAACTACTGGACGCAAATCCATTATATGAGCTGTACACTGTACCCAAACATATGATCACTGACAACAGTGCGCTGGTCACTGTAGCTGAATAACAGCGGGGGCACCTGCCTAAGTGGGGATATTCACACGACTCCGACATTGAGGAGACGAATGATGTTCCACTATGCTCCACGGTCGAAGACCACAGTTACGGATTGGACTCGGACGAAAACGGTCAATCTGTAGAACTCTGCTTCGCGGCAGAAATCTCAAAGGTAGTCCTATCCGAGCGGCAGCACAGGATATTAGATGCCGACCGTGTAACCACCATGTGAGTGTATGTCACCGCCGTTGCAAAACAAGCTGCGGTTGTCAAGGAAGACGACCTCCTCGCGAAGGCCGACATTCAGGCGAATCCCGAGAAAATATCAAAGGCCGTATTTACTGATCTCAAGACATGGTCTGACAACAAGTGTTTCAAGATGCTAGATATATTTAAAGCGTCAAACATCAGGACTTCGAGGTGCGCATATAAATGGGAGTTCGTAAAGAACGAAAGGGCGAGATGAAACGCGCCATCTGATTGCGCCCGGGGTTTCGGGGCTTCATGGACCTTGAAGCTTTTGACGTGGAAACCTTCTGGGGGGCAGCGCGGCGGTCAATCCAGAAAGTGCTCGCAAGCACGGCAGCGCGCAATAAGCAATGGATCATTGCTTCCCTTGACATCGACATGGCTATCCTGAAAGGATTAACCTATCAGGACTTTGCTGAGGTAACCTGTGAAAAGGAACGCGCGGTGTGCTTTACCTCGCCGCCTGGGTCGGCCACTGCGCTTCGCCCCCCCCCCCCCCCCAGCACGCGAGCACTGCGACGAGTCGAAGCGCTGCCTGCAGCGCCTCAAGCCAGGCGCCGGCACCAAGGATGCACCTAGAGTTTTCTCACTGAAGCTCAGATGGACCACGAGGGGCATCGGTCTCAGACCCACGTCCTACGACGAGGAGTTCGAGACAAGCAGTAGCCTACTCACAGCCAATCATGCCGATGATATCAATGTGGCCGGCACTGATGACACCATTGACAAGTGCGTCAGGTGCGTCGAGGACACTTTTGGCAAGTGCGAACTCAACAACACACATATACCAACTGTGCTGCGAGGCACACAAAGGATGGGGGCGGTGATGTCACATTGGACCAAGATGAAAACATCAAACAACTCCTTCCTATACGACATCCTGAACTCACTGGCGCCGACGCTGACGCCAAGGCATTCAGGATGATTGCAGACATGTTCGTCAGCCTCAGAGGCACATGGGCTTACGCATTAATCACCTAAGTGTGGTTGATGGTGTATGTGGTCTCTCTACAACGTGTCCAAGAACCGACGAATATACAAGTGCGACGACTGAACGCGATCGCCGGGGAGTTGCAGGCCTGCCCTGAGAAGATCGCCGATCGATCGATGATTCAGAGAGGGCGAAGATGACCTGCACACCGCCTCTGGCGATAGACGCCGTTTTCAAGTCCGTGTCAAGCAAAAACCTGAAGAAGCCGACTGATTCTCCTTTCTAGAAAGAAATAAACTCTCCCCCCCCGGACTTATCGGTTCCCCCTGGGATATTATGATGTCATATATTTTCTGCACAGTCGTCTATCCTAAATGTGAAATCGTACCATCCCAGCTAGGCCGGTTTTCCTCCCCCTGAGGTTCCCTGGTTTTAAAGAAAAGCACTATGCGGTGACATTTGTTGCTCGAACATAGCACTTTTTCAGGAATCCCTTGCAAAAAACGGGACGAAGTGCACACGCGCGCGTCGTCGCTGCGCGCGTGCCAAAATCCTTTACAAACCTTCGGTGCCGGAAGGATTTCGCAATCGAATTCCCAACAAACATACAAAAAACATGGTTTCGCAGCACTGATGTGCTAAAAAAGCTTCTGCGCGAGCTCTTGCGAAATCTTAAGAAAACCATTGGTTTTTCAAGATTTTCACAACATACTACCAAACGGGCTTTGCGCGCGCGCATGTCGAAATCTGTCGAACGCCCTTGCGCGTGTGCCGTCGCGAGAATCCTCTGCAAAAAACGGGACGAAATGCAGACACGCGCGTCGTCGCGGGCGTATACCGAAAACCTTCAAAATCCATTGGTTTCGGAAGGATTTCGAAATCGTGCGTCCAACAAACCTACAAAAACCAGGGTTTCGCAACACGGATTTTCAACAAAAGCGTGCGCGCGCGCTCTTGCGTCGTCGTCGTCGTCGTCGTCGTCGTCGCCGTCTTCCCTCCTCCCGCGTCGTCGTCGTCGTCGCCTACGTCGTCCTCTGTCTTTTCTCGTGTTCGTCGTCGTCGTCGTCTCTTTGGCGTCGTGGTCGTTTCCGTCGTCGTTGTCGCCGTGGTCGTCCTTCCTCCTCCTCCCACGTCGTCGTCGTCGTCCGTCGTCGGCGTCTCGTCGTCGTCCCTCCTATTTCGTCGCCGTCGTCGTCGTCGTTGTCGTCGTCGTCTTCCCTCCTCCTTCGTCGTTGTCGTCGTCGGCGTCGCCGTCCTTCCTCCTTCGTCGTCGTTCGCGTCGTCGCCGTCCTCCCTCCTCCCTCGTCGTTGTCGTCGTTGTCGTCGTTGTCGTCGTTGTCGCCGTCGTCGTCCTTCCTCCTCCCTGGTCGTCGCCTTCGTTGGCGTCGTCGTCGTCTTCGTCGTCGTCGGCGTTGGCGTCGTTGTCGTCGTCGAAGTCGTCGGAGACGTCGTCGGTGTCGTCCTAGTCGTTGTCGTCGGTGTCGTCGTAGTCGGTCTTAAGACGTTTTGCAAATCAAGTTGCGGGTGGGTGGGTGGGATGTTTGCGCGAGCAGTGGAGATGACGACTTCAAGTTCAGCAGAGTGGAATGCACCCTTTTAGGACACATCAGTTGGATACGATAGATGATGGAGCGAGGGATCGTGCATGGCATGCAGTGGTGTGACACTCGCGACATGACCGTGGATGACCACACAAAGGGGAGCATTGACAGAGATATGCTCCTACAGCGGGAGGTACGCAATCCTTCAAGCATGACTAAAAGCGTCATACTCCTTATCGGGCTGGCCAGACATTCTGGTTTGCGGCCGCCTGAGGAGCAATCACATGCACAGTAATGTGCTTGCAAGGCAACTTGCTTGCGGGTCCGCCTTCCTTACGGCCCCGCCTTTTGCTGCTTTTTGTACATAGTAGTTGCTGTATCTGCTGTGTAGTGGCGGCGGACTCACGGTTCGTCTCCCTCCCCCCCGACTCTAAAGCGAGCTAGGATACAGGCGAGAGGTAACGAGCGTGTGTCCGCGGCCGTTTGTGCTCAAGCGGCCCGCCGCCGATATCTGATTATACTTCAGTGCGAGGTGTACGATTCGCCATCGAGACCGAAAACATCCTTCGCTTGAGATGGCCCGTCGCTCCCGCGACGATACCCTACGACTGGGACTACCGCTGCTACGATACAACAGAGCTGGAGCTGTGTTTCGCCTGAGGCGAAGCTTCTGGTCGGGCCTACCGGCCCCCTTCAAACTTTGGGGGCATCCTGGGGACCTTTTGGGGGCCTCATGGCTCATGGGGCCTCGTGGCCACCTCTTGGGGCCCTCTTGGGGCACCCTTGGGACCCTGGGGAGCGCTCTTGGAGCCATCTCGGAGGAGATCGATCAAAGAAGGGGGGTCCTGAATTATCCCTGCCCCCCAAAAGGCCCAAATCAGGCCGAAACCCAAATAAAACTAATGATTGCGGCTTCCTCGCCGAGGCCGTTTTGGAGGTTTTGACCACTCGCGGGGCGCCCCGTCCAGGTCCAGGGTAGGGGGTAGGGGAAAGGGTAAACCCCCTCACCGAAGGAGAAGAAAGGGGGTTGGAAGGAACCGCCCTTTACCACCTACGCCCAGAGGGCTGGTGGGATGGTGTTGACTGCCATGTCTTCTGGTTCTTCTTCTATATTCAGAGGCCATTTGGGAGGCCTCGAGATGATAAAAAGTCGGCGGTAAGCGAGGGGGAAGGCCTTCTCAGAAGGCGGCGGGACTTCTCAGAAGCCCTCACGCCTTCTGAGAAGTTGTTCTGTCTTCGGGGAACACTTAGACAACTTCTCAGAAAGCCGGGGGACTTCCGAGCCTTTTGAGAAGGTCCGCCCCTTCTCACTTCACCCCCCCACTCTCCGCCGAGAAATGGAGGATGGAGAGATTCACGCCTACATGTAGCATGCTATGAACGGCCTCGCGCATCCCGCCAGCCCGAGGAGAGCACCCGCCCTCCAGATTTTGGCGTTCGCGTGCCAATGCAGAGCAGGTATGTGCCCCCAAGGCCACGACGAAGGCGTCAATTTGGCACCCCCTTCACGCACTTCTTTTGCCCCCAGGCTTATGAGGCACGTGTAAACGCGAGGGATCCGCAGGTCAATTCTCATGACTCGGCACGCACTAGACGCCCTTTGTGCATCATGAGTTCCAAGGGGCCATCAACTGACCCCACAGACGGTTCAATGGAACTTCGATTCGGCAAACCCTTCACGCCGTTCGTGCCCCACGACCCCCCTGAAGGCCTTCTGCTGGCTCCTGAGACCGCTTGCCCCCCCCAGAGGGGCGCAGA